>CM072705.1:9836871-9919371 GCA_036884735.1 Huso huso | reverse complement strand
TCGGTTTCAAACAAAAGCAGTTGAGCGATCGCAACAGTTACGAAAATGACAATTCCGACTGGGGGATTTATTTTAAACAAAGGAATTGGACCTCGATAAAGACGCTCAACGGCGTAGAAAACGAGACAGACGCGGCGCGGAATTCAGGGTCCGTCTGAAGGCAAAGAAGGGCCGTTGCAAACGGACGCGCCGGTGCGTTTCTATACAGAGTCGTTTCTGTCTCGGTTTGCAGTCTGACTCAGTGTGTATTCTAGCATTCAAAACGGCTGTATTGTTATTATTAGTGGTAGTATTATTTGCACATGTTAAATAATTGTATCTAAATGAGTTGTTGGATTCCTGCATGGTCCTCCTTGTGTGACGTGTGTTGTGTGTGAAATTGCACGAATTTTATTTATTTATTTAATTTATTTTCCTGTGGTTTCTCAGTTTGAGTTGGTTCTCCCTCCATAATTCAATAAACATCGATGCTGTTTTTATTTCTACCGCTAAAGCCTGTCTGGTTTTTAATGTGCTCTGAAATGTCTTTATAATATATAGCACTAGACCCTGATATTGATGCGATCCAGCCCTCTGAAATGTCTTTATAATATACAGCACTAGACCCTGATAGTGATGCGATCCAGCCCTCTGAAATGTCTTTATAATATACAGCACTAGACCCTGATAGTGATGCGATCCAGCCCTCTGAAATGTCTTTATAATATATAGCACTAGACCCTGATATTGATGCGATCCAGCCCTCTGAAATGTCTTTATAATATATAGCACTAGACCCTGATATTGATGAGATCCAGCCCTCTGAAATGTCTTTTTATAATATACATCACTAGACCCTGATATTGATGAGATCCATCCCTCTGAAATGTCTTTATAATATATAGCACTAGACCCTGATATTGATGCGATCCAGCCCTCTGAAATGTCTTTATAATATACATCACTAGACCCTGATATTGATGTGATCCAGCCCTCTGAAATGTCTTTATAATATATAGCACTAGACCCTGATATTGATGCGATCCAGCCCTCTGAAATGTCTTTATAATATATAGCACTAGACCCTGATGAAATTGATGCGATCCAGCCCTCTGAAATGTCTTTATAATATATAGCACTAGACCCTGATATTGATGCGATCCAGCCCTCTGAAATGTCTTTATAATATATAGCACTAGACCCTGATATTGATGCGATCCAGCCCTCTGAAATGTCTTTATAATATATAGCACTAGACCCTGATATTGATGCGATCCAGCCCTCTGAAATGTCTTTATAATATATAGCACTAGACCCTGATATTGATGCGATCCAGCCCTCTGAAATGTCTTTATAATATATAGCACTAGACCCTGATATTGATGCGATCCAGCCCTCTGAAATGTCTTTATAATATACAGCACTAGACCCTGATATTGATGCGATCCAGCCCTCTGAAATGTCTTTATAATATACAGCACTAGACCCTGATATTGATGCGATCCAGCCCTCTGAAATGTCTTTATAATAATATAGCACTAGACCCTGATATTGATGAGATCCAGCCCTCTGAAATGTCTTTATAATATATAGCACTAGACCCTGATATTGATGCGATCCAGCCCTCTGAAATGATATTGACCCTGATATCCAGATCCCCTCTGAAATGTCTTTATAATATATAGCACTAGACCCTGATATTGATGCGATCCAGCCCTCTGAAATGTCTTTATAATATACAGCGCTAGACCCTGATATTGATGCGATCCAGCCCTCTGAAATGTCTTTATAATATATAGCACTAGACCCTGATATTGATGGGATCCAGCCCTCTGAAATGTCTTTATAATATATAGCACTAGACCCTGATATTGATGCGATCCAGCCCTCTGAAATGTCTTTATAATATACAGCACTAGACCCTGATATTGATGATCCAGCCCTCTGAAATGTCTTTATAATATATAGCGCTAGACCCTGATATTGATGCGATCCAGCCCTCTGAAATGTCTTTATAATATACAGCACTAGACCCTGATATTGATGCCATCCAGCCCTCTGAAATGTCTTTATAATATATAGCACTAGACCCTGATATTGATGCGATCCAGCCCTCTGAAATGTCTTTATAATATATAGCATTAGACCCTGATATTGATGAGATCCAGCCCTCTGAAATGTCTTTATAATATATAGCGCTAGACCCTGATATTGATGCGATCCAGCCCTCTGAAATGTCTTTATAATATATAGCGCTAGACCCTGATATTGATGCGATCCAGCCCTCTGAAATGTCTTTATAATATACAGCACTAGACCCTGATATTGATGCGATCCAGCCCTCTGAAATGTCTTTATAATATATAGCACTAGACCCTGATATTGATGCGATCCAGCCCTCTGAAATGTCTTTATAATATACAGCACTAGACCCTGATATTGATGCGATCCAGCCCTCTGAAATGTCTTTATAATATACAGCGCTAGACCCTGATATTGATGCGATCCAGCCCTCTGAAATGTCTTTATAATATACAGCACTAGACCCTGATATTGATGAGATCCAGCCCTCTGAAATGTCTTTATAATATACAGCACTAGACCCTGATATTGATGAGATCCAGCCCTCTGAAATGTCTTTATAATATACCCTGATAGCACCAGACCCTGATATTGATGAGATCCAGCCCTCTGAAATGTCTTTATAATTTATAGCACTAGACCCTGATATTGATGCGATCCAGCCCTCTGAAATGTCTTTATAATTTACAGCACTAGACCCTGATATTGATGAGATCCAGCCCTCTGAAATGTCTTTATAATATACAGCGCTAGACCCTGATATTGATGCCAGCCAGCCCTCTGAAATGTCTTTATAATAAATAGCACTACAGCCTCAATAAACTACAATAACAGCATCCGGTCCAGTAACCTCAGTAAGTGGCTAGCTAGGAAGGACAGCATTCCAGGGACAGGCAGGACGTCTTGCTGTAGCGACCGCTTCGTCCCTCTAGTCAGCGCACAGTATAAACACAGCAGGTCTCTCAGTCAAGTACAGGGTGAAGCACGTTTCAGTGGAAGGTATAAACGACAGCTACACTAGCTTTTAGAAATGATCACATCTCTTGTCTTATGCACCCATTTATTTTCTTTAAAAAACAAACAAAAAAAAAACCCAATATATTTAGATCAGCAGCATTGACTTTGTGGTTAAGGCAATTGTTTTGAGAGAGAGAGAGAGAGAGAGAGAAGCCCAGGACTGAATGACAGACAGACAGACAGACAGACATGTGCTGCATCGTATAATATTGCAGCTGAAGAGGTCTCATTGGAAGTGCTGATAGAGGCTTTTCAATACCAGCACTGCTGTGTGTGTTATATATATATAATATGATGAGACGTAAAAGCGAGGTCCTATTGGAGGCGACGCTGAAGCAGCAGTTGTGATGCACAGTTCAACCCCTAGTCTCTGCAAGTCGCTTTGGGTAAAAGCATCTGCTAAAAGACTGATATAATAATAATATTTATAAATATTTCTGTACATTAACTTTGGCAATACTCGTATAACTGGTCATGCCCGATAAAGAATTTGGAAGCCAACTCTGTCTGTCTGTCTGTCTGTCTGTCTCATTGTCCATTCGGCTTGCGTCTCCAGCCCTTAATTCTCATGCACCCTGACATAATCCATAAAGAAATAAAGAAAACGATAGCCCTTGCTGTGTAACGTGGAATAATGGTCTTAAGGTCACTGAACCTCCTTGTGCTCCGTCTTTCGGGTGAGACGTTCCTGTAAGCGACTGCAGCTGATGCATAGTTCACACACCCTAGTCTCTGTAAGCCTTGGAGGCGTCTGCTAAATAAACACTAATAATAATAATAATCATCATCATCATCATCTTTGGTTCAGAAGCTGCCTTGAAGAATGCAGTTAACATTGAGAAGTGATTTAAAAAAAAAAAAAAAAAAAAAACATTGATGAGCCACAAACAGGCTGCACAACACTGCAGCACCAGTGTGAGACGTTTCTTACTGAAATCAACGATACCGTCGCTTACCCAGCCCCCCGAGCACGCAACGCTAAACCCAGAAACTGCCAAAACTGATTTTTTTTTTTCTTTTAAACAAAATGTAACATTAGCATATCCCCCCCCTCCCCCCCACCAACTTCAGAAAAAAAAAATTTATATCTAAACCAATTACACAGCAGCGTGCCCGTGTATTAGAACACCGCATCGCTTCTGTAATTCTGATTTGCTGTGCGTCTCAAATCAAACCGCTGGAGATGAAAATCTTTGGCAAAACAGCAAGTGAGTGATTGTCTCATTTAATGGATGGGTTTAATAGACCACATGTGCGATTCATTTAAAATAGTGAGAGAAAAGGGACACAGAGCCACACATGATAAAACGCAGGAGACTTTTTAGAAGTTGTTTAAGACTCCTGATTAAAGCGCAAAGCGGTCAGACATTTTCACACACGAGTGTGTTTCTATATCAGTGATTACTGAGCGGAGATTGAAATTCTCACACCCAGAGGTTTCCATGCAGGCGGGTATATGAAGGATATCGATGGCAGATCAGGAGGTGTTGTAATACATGTGCACACCGCTGTAACACTGAAAACAAAACCAGGCAATGAAAACGAGGTACAGTCCTCATACTGCATCAGGCTGTTACAGGAGGCCAGGGCTGAATTTTATCACGTTTCCCCGGGACAACTACCAGAGCCCTCGATGACCCTGTGATTCAAAATGGGCAGCAGCGTGGAGTAGTGGTTAGGGCGCTGGACTTTTGACCGGACGGCCGTGGGTTCAATCCCAGGTGGAGGACGCTGCTGCTGTACCCTTGAGCAAGGTACTATACCTAGATTGCTCCAGTAAAAACCCAACTATATAAATGGGGAATTGTATGTAAAAATAATGTGATATCTTGTAATAATTGTATGTCGCCCTGGATAAGGCCGTCTGCTAAGAAATAAATAATAATAATTCAACTCTGTAAGACTCCTTCCTCCCCCTCCCACTGCTTTACATGGGGGAAAAAGCGTCCGGCTCCTATGAGGTCATCATGCATTAGCTTGCTAGTCTTGACCCCATATATATCTATATAAAGATTAGAATTTTATTTTTTTTATCTGTCCTCATACGAGGTCGCCGTGCATGAAATTCAGCCCTGCAGTATGAAGTCTTATATAAACAGATACAAGCTTAAGAACAAGGTCACTTTGTTTGTTTTTTGCTACTGAAAACATTTCAAGCTGCATGTGCTTGCATATTGGAACCAGGGGTCTCAGCACTGGCACTAGCACACCCCCCCACTCCCACTCCCACTCCCACGCCCACAAACCAGCATTGGAAAAAACAATTCAAACGATAGAAATAAAAAAATAAACACAGCGAATGGCAAACGGAACATTGTGGAGGGGGGATATACAATTTCCTTTTCAACAAACGAGCTTCGCAGTCCAAATAAAGACTTGAACCATATTTTCACGCACACTCCCCACAACACGACACAAACCCGAGGGAACACGAAGCCTCTCTCAGGAGCAGCGTCTTGAAACCTGCTTCCAGGAGACCCCCGGGAGACCTAGTTTGAGGTTGCTGTATCAAACCCCCAAGTCTCCCTGTCTGGTGTGCCGCGCAGCGCCCCGAAACCCTGAGCTTTATAAACAGAAATGAGGCATGGCTCAGAGAGAAGAAAAAATAAAACCAGGAAAAAAAAGGGCAACCCTGAAAATCTAATTTCTAATCAAATAACTAATGGAAGTTAGAACGTAGAAGACAGACAGTGTCACACATACTGCACACGCACACACACAGGTATATACGCACACGCACACACTCAGGTCTCTACAGCCCGTTCTGCTCGGGCTCCTCAGGTCTCTACAGCCCGTTCTGCTCGGACTCCTCAGGTCTCTACAGCCCGTTCTGCTCGGACTCCTCAGGTCTCTACAGCCCGTTCTGCTCGGACTCCTCAGGTCTCTACAGCCCGTTCTGCTCGGACTCCTCAGGTCTCTACAGCCCGTTCTGCTCGGACTCCTCAGGTCTCTACAGCCCGTTCTGCTCTGACTCCTCAGGTCTCTACAGCCCGTTCTGCTCTGACTCCTCAGGTCTCTACAGCCCGTTCTGCTCGGGCTCCTCAGGTCGGGTGTCTTGCTGGCTGCTCCCTCTGTCTGGTTGCTGTTGCTGCTGCTTGGTGTTGAGGTTGCTCGCCTCACAGCACTCCCCAGCCCCCCCATGACACAGCCTCCCTTCCCCCCCTGCATCTTCCTCCAGACAGGGGTCCCCATCCAGGCGGCACGCGCACACCTCGATCCCAGAGTCTCCCGTCATGTGCCTCCTCCGCCTGCCAGCGTCGTGGGAGTCCTCCCCTTCTCCCTCCCCCTCCCCTTGGTGAATGGACTCCACTTTCTCTTTGCCCAGCTCTGAGCTGCGGGAGAGGAAGTTCTGCCTTCCGTCCGATTGGCTGGTTCCCGCTCTGGCCCCTCCCTCTGCTGGCGTGTCACAATGCGGGCTGCCTGGTTCTGGCCCCTCCCACTCCTCTTCCAGATGCTGCAGCTGCTGCTGTGTCAGTGATGTCACCAACATCACCGCGGGCCCCGATTGGCTGAAAGGCACGGCGGTTTGCAGGAGAGGCGTGGCCGGGATCGCGTCCTGTTCAGGGGAGTAAGGGGGGGGCGGGGTGGGGGGGTGTCCCGCTACCTCGTCATAAGCCGGGAGCTTACAGTTCGACCACAATCCTAAAATAAGTAAATAAGAAAGTAAATAAATTTGGGGTCGGGGGTCAAGGGGTTTGTACTCACGGAGGTAGATGGGTGGGTTGGGGGTCGGGGTTGGGTTGGGGTCGGGGGTCAAGGGGTCTGTATGGGGAAGGTTGGGGTTGGGTTGGGGTTGGGGTTGGGGTTGGGGTTGGGGGTTGGGGTCAGGGAAGGGGTCAAGGGGTTGGGGTTGGGTTGGGGTTGGGGTTGGGGTTGGGGTTGGGGTGGGGGTCGGGGGTCTGTACTCACGGAAGGTGGCGGGTGGGTTGGGGTTGGGGTTGGGTTGGGGGGGGGGTCGGGGGTCTGTACTCACGGAAGGTGGCGGGGTGGGGTGGGGGTTGGGGTTGGGGTTACTCACGGAAGGTGACGGTGGGTTGGGTTGGGGTTGGGGTTGGTACTTGAAGGTCGGGGTGGGAAGGTGGTTGGGGTTGGGGTTGGGTTGGGGTTGGGGTCGGGGTCTGTACTCACGGAAGGTGACGGTGGGGGGGTTGGGGTTGGGGTTGGGAGGTCGGGGGTCTGTACTCACGGTTGGTGGGTTGGGGTTGGGGTTGGGGTTGCCAGGGTCGGGGTCTGTACTCACGGAAGGTGACGGTGGGTGGGGTTGGGGTTGGGGTTGGGGTTGGGGTTGGGGGCGGGGTCTGTACTCACGGAAGGGTGCGGTTGGGGTTGGGGTTGGGGGTGGGGGTCGGGGGTCTGTACTCACGGAAGGTGACGGGTGGGTTGGGGTTGGGGTTGGGGGTCGGGGGTCTGTACTCACGGAAGGTGACGGGTGGGTTGGGGTTGGGGTTGGGGTTGGGGTTGGGGGGGGTCTGTACTCACGGAAGGTGGCGGGTGGGTTGGGGTTGGGGTTGGGGTTGGGGGGGGGTGGGGGTCTGTACTCACAGGAAGGGGGTGGGGGGTGGGGGTTGGGGTTGGGGTTGGGGTACTCACGGGGGGGGTCTGTACTCACGGAAGGTGGTGGGTGGGTTGGGGTTGGGGTTGGGGTTGGGGGTCGGGGGTCTGTACTCACGGAAGGTGACGGGTGGGTTGGGGTTGGGGTTGGGGTTGGGGTCGGGGGTCGGGGGTCTGTACTCACGGAAGGTGACGGTGGGTTGGGGTTGAGGGGGGTTGGGGTTGGGGTTTGGGGAGGGGTTGGGGTTGGGGTTGGGGGGGGAGGGGGAGAGGGGGAGAGGGGGTCTAGACTCAGGGGAAGGTGAGGGGTGGGGAGAGGGGGGTTGGGGTTGGGGGGGGGGGAGGGGGGTCTGACTCACGGAAGGTGGACGGGTGGGTTGGGGTTGGGGTTGGGGTTGGGGTTGGGGGAGAGGGGGTCTGGAAGGTGAGGTGGGGAAAGAGGGGGGGGAAGAGGAAGGTGACGGGTGGGTTGGGGTTGGGGTTGGGGTTGGGGGGAGGGGGTCGGGGGAAACTCACGGAAGGTGGCGGGTGGCAGCGGGGTGAAGGTGCTCGAGGCTCCCTGGTACGCCATGAGGCTGATCTCACGCTGCCTCTGCTCATGCTGGAGCCGCAGCTTCAGACGACGGTGTCGGTACGCACAGCAGCAACTCAGGAGGATGATGACAGTCCAGACCAGCCAGAACCCTACAGAGAGAGGGGGAGAGAGGGGGGAGAGGGAGGGGAGAGGGGGGGGGAGGGGGAGGGAGGGGGAGAGAGGGGAGAGGGGAGGGGGAGAGGGGAGGGGAGGGGAGAGAGAGGAGAGGGGGAGAGGGGAGAGAGAGAGAGAGGGGAGAGAAGAGAGAGAGAAAGAGAAGAGAGACACAGATGGAAATAAGACTCCTATTGCACATCAGTTTCACCAAATCTCTGTAAGTCGCTTTGGATAAAAGCACCTGGTAACTGACCAATTAATAATAAAAATAATTAATAATTAATATTAATACTAGACTTCACTGAGGGGAGTTCTGAACCCCCGGAGTGGGTGCAGCAGCAGCAGCAGCAGCAGGGCTAGTGTGAGTTTGTAACCCTGCCCAAACTCCTGGCTCCTGATCATTTCAATATTAATAATAATAGACTTCATTGAGGGGAGCTCTGAACCCCAGGACTGGGTGCAGCAGCAGCAGGGCTAGTGTGAGTTTGTAACCCTGCTCAAACTCCTGGCTCCTGATCATTTCAATATTAATAAATAGACTTCATTGAGGGGAGCTCTGAACCCCCAGGACTGCAGCAGCAGCAGCAGGGCAGGAGCTAACCCTGCTCAAACTCCTGGCTCCTGATCATTTCAATAGAATAATACTAGACTTCATTGAAGCTCTGAACCCCAGGACTGGGTGCAGCAGCAGCAGCAGCAGGGCTAGTGTGAGTTTGTAACCCTGCTCAAACTCCTGGCTCCTGATCATTTCAATATTAATAATAATAGACTTCATTGAGGGAGCTCTGAACCCCAGGACTGGGTGCAGCAGCAGCAGCAGCAGCAGGGCTAGTGTGATAACCCTGCTCAAACTCCTGGCTCCTGATCATTTCAATATTAATAATAATAGACTTCATTGGGGAGCTCTGAACCCCAGGACTGGGTGCAGCAGCAGCAGCAGCAGCAGGGCTAGTGTGAGTTTGTAACCCTGCTCAAACTCCTGGCTCCTGATCATTTCAATATTAATAATAATAGACTTCATTGAGGGGAGCTCTGAACCCCAGGACTGGGTGCAGCAGCAGCAGCAGCAGGGCTAGTGTGAGTTTCTAACCCTGCTCAAACTCCTGGCTCCTGATCATTTCAATATTAATAATAATAGACTTCATTGAGGGGAGCTCTGAACCCCAGGACTGGGTGCAGCAGCAGCAGCAGCAGGGCTAGTGTGAGTTTGTAACCCTGCTCAAACTCCTGGCTCCTGATCATTTCAATATTAATATCAATAGACTTCATTGAGGGGAGCTCTGAACCCCAGGACTGGGTGCAGCAGCAGCAGCAGGGCTAGTGTGAGTTTCTAACCCTGCTCAAACTCCTGGCTCCTGATCATTTCAATATTAATAATAATAGACTTCATTGAGGGGAGCTCTGAACCCCAGGACTGGGTGCAGCAGCAGCAGCAGCAGCAGCTAGGGCTAGTGTGAGTTTCTAACCCTGCTCAAACTCCTGGCTCCTGATCATCATTTCAATATTAATAATAATAGACTTCATTGAGGGGAGCTCTGAACCCCAGGATCTGGGTGAGGGCAGCTGAAGCAGGCAGCAGCAGCAGGGCTAGTGTGAGTTTCTAACCCTGCTCAAACTCCTGGCTCCTGATCATTTCAATATTAATAATAATAGACTTCATTGGGGAGCTCTGAACCCCAGGACTGGGTGCAGCAGCAGCAGGGCTAGTGTGAGTTTCTCACCCTGCTCAAACTCCTGGCTCCTGATCATTTCAATATTAATAATAATAGACTTCATTGAGGGGAGCTCTGAACCCCAGGACTGGAGCAGCAGCAGCAGCAGCAGGGCTAGTGTGATTTTGTAACCCTGCTCAAACTCCTGGCTCCTGATCATTTCAATATTAATAATAATAGACTTCATTGAGGGGAGCTCTGAACCCCAGGGGTGGGTGCAGCAGCAGCAGCAGGGCTAGTGTGAGCTTCTAACCCTGATCTAAGCCACTTCATCATCATTATCATCATCACACTAATACTAATAATAACGACAGTAAAAGAAACGTGACTTCCACGTACACCACAGCTCATGGTAGTAAGTGCAGCACTCGGTCTCTCTGCAGCAGTACCCCATCTCGCAGCGGTATGGCTCCCTGTTCACCCCAAAACAGAACTCCTTCCCCTGGAAAGAAACAAGCAAGCAATTAATCAATCAATCAATCAATCAAACAGCGCATGCAGAGCGACGGGCCAGCTGGGAGGAAGTCCAATACTGACCTTTCAATCATTTAGCAAACGACACGTTTCTCTCTTACAGAGACTAGGGGGGGTGAACTCTGCATCATCAACAACAACTGCTGCTGCTGCAGAGTCACTTCCAATAGGACCTCATTTGTTTGACGTCTCATCCGAAGGACGGAGCACAAGGAGGTTCAGTGACTTGCTCAGGGTCTCACACACACAGGGAGTCAGTGGCTGGGATTTGAACCTCCTGGTATCAAGACCCTTTCAATAACCACTGGACCCCCAAGCCTCCTTCGTTCACACGCCACGGCAAGCCGATTTTAAACGCGTGTCTCGCGCAGTGTTCCAAAACGGCTTCAGCTGTTCAAAAACGACTGACTTCCTGATTGTTTGAGATTCATTGCTGAATGAGGATGATTTGCTGAAAAGGGAAAAGAGAAATATAGGATTTCACGTTCTGAAGGGGAACGGTTTGGTTGCGTGGAGCTGAAACGACTCCTGTAAGCCCACCTGTCACGTTTTTGTTCCCCCAGCATCGCTGAACTCGCTGAGACCAGCGCTTCATTGCGTTAGTCCCGTTCAGAATAACTTGGGACTATTTATTAACAAAAACATGTTTCACAAGTGATCCGACACTTTTGAATTGTCCGACTCCCACATCGCCCGATTGGTTTCTGCACCTGAAAGGCACCCAAACTTATTCACCCATTACAAGGGTTAACAAACACTGAAGAATTCTGCCATCGTTACAACATGTTTCACCACGTGATAGTCAGAAACACTGTTTGAAAAACTCAAACCCAGACAACCCATTGGGTCCACTGAAGAGACCCATCATACAGTAACACAGAGAAACACTACTGAAAAACTCAACACCGGAAACCGATGGGTCCAGTACAATTATCTAAATTATTATTATTATTTATTTCTTAGCAGACGCCCTTATCCAGGGCGACTTACAATTGTTACAAGATATCACATTATTTTTACATACAATTACCCATTTATACAGTTGGGTTTTTTAATGGAGCAATCTAGGTAAAGTACCTTGCTCAAGGGTACAGCAGCAGTGTCCCCCACCTGGGATTGAACCCACGACACTCCAGTCAAGAGTCCAGAGCCCTGACCACTACTCCACACTGCTGCCCTGTTATTGTTTTTTTTTTAAATCTAGCAATTATCTAAATGCTAGATGTCTGGACAATATTGTAATTAATTATTATTATTGTATTATTATTAACCCCAATTATTATTATTATTCATATTAATAACAATATTATTATTATTATTATTATTATTATTATATTATATTATTATTAGGGAAGAGAGAGCACCAGTGGGATTATATAGCAGTTAAAGGTGTAGTTTACTAGCATTTAGTTGCTAGATTACAAAAAAACTACTACTACTAATAATAATAATAATAATAATAATAATAATAATAATAATAATAATAAATAATTATCACTTTTTAAAAACGCATTGTGATATTAAATTAGAACTCCAAGTAGTACGAAATATAATGGTAAAAGGTTGACACCAAATAAATAATAATAATAATAATAATAATAATAATAATTAATTAATGTAAATTGGCGGATAAGGGATACCAGTTGATAATTAGTGGATAAGGGTTAGGGCTGCCATCTCTGGTTCACGACATCCACAACATTAAGAGGCGACCCTTTAAACCGAGTGGCTGTGCCTGTGAACGACCTCCACGCACGACTTTAATACGCTGAACAAATTATAAAACAACGCGCACCGCAGAACGATATCGAGCCAAATATCGAGCCCTCCACCCTCGCGAGTCGCGCTGTTGGGCTTACACGGCGGTATACACAATACCAGCCAATACCCCTCTGAAATATCCAGCATTATATAGTTCAAGTAAGTTATTTATTTAGACCACGTCCTCAAAAGTGTCTGCTATATACAAATTATCCTTTCTGCTGCCAAAGAAAACGTTTTTTAAAACAACAAAAACAAATAGATATATAGAGATATATATATATATATATATATATATATATATACATATATAGATGATAGATAGATATAAATAAATAAATAAAGACTCACATACCGTTACATAACTGTAAAAAGTATTTCAGCAAAAGTGCGTATCTCCACACAATGCGGAAATACGCTTATAAACCTTTAGCAGTCTTCTACAGAAAATAAATGCGTGTTTAAATGCATTATGTAACACACACGGCACCCTGGTACAGTACTTGCAAGGGCAAAGAGAAAGTTTTAAACACGACCGTGATGTGAAGTTATTTCAGTAAAGTTTAAAAAATAAAACAACGCACAATATTGGGCCTCTTCACATTAGTCGATCCACGGACTAACGTACAAGACGCCGCCGACCTCGGGACCCCAACCCCGGCTTACCTGCACCAGACAGGCCCCTGTACAAAGTAAACAGAGAATCGAGTCCCGGGGAGTCCGCACCATCTTTCTGGGTTACCGGCCGGGGGACACCGGGCTGTTCATGTAGAAGCGTTTATTTACAATAAACTTTTTTATAATTATAATAATTATTATAAATATTATTATTTATTTAATTATTATGACTACGTGTTTCGTTTGCTCTCGATCAATGCAGTGGTGGTATTGATATCATTCAGAGCCCGCAGGGGGCGGTAGAGTCCCGTTAGGAAACCGGTCTTGACTCGCTATCGATGGCAGGTACTGGTAATTATTATTATTATTATTATTTATTTATTTCTTAGCAGACGCCCTTATCCAGGGCGACTTACAGTCGTAAACAAAAATACATTTCAAGAATCACAGTACAAGTAATAATACAATTAAGAGCAAGATAAATACAATGACTTTGGTTCAAGCAAGTACAAGTGTGACACAATACGATTCAGTAATACAGCAGATAACAGTGTCAGTGATAGTTACATCAGGATATGATTAAATACAAAATACTACAGATTAAATAACACTTGACAGATTACAGTACTCTAAAGTACAGGATTAAATGCAGTGAAATAGAAGGCAGATAAGAGCAAGTAAAGCGCATTTAATAAATAATAACAGGGCTGGGAATCAGACTCCTATTGCACAGCAGTGTCACCCAGTCCAGGTTTTAATAGCAGCTTGATCAGCCCCCAGTGTGTCTATTATTATTATTATTATTATTATTATTATTATTATTATTATTATTATTATTTAGCAGACGCCCTTATCCAGGGCGACTTACAGTCGTAAACAAAAATACATTTCAAGAATCACAGTACAAGTATTAATACAATTAAAAGCAAGATAAACGCAATGACTTTGGTTCAAGCAAGTACAAGTGTGACAAAATACAATTCAATAATACAGCAGATAACAGTGTCAGTGATAGTTACATCAGGATATGATTAAATACAGAATACTTATTTATCTATGTATTTTTTAGTTTGTTTTTTTGTGATTTGTGTTGTCTATCCTGAAGCAGAAACTGGAAGTGGGGTGTAATGTCAGGCCACGCCGTGTGCAAAGGTATCCTTCTCGATGTGTAGTTACAGAAACACACGCAAGTCTGTGTATGCGACGGCTACACAAATGTCGTTTTTTTTAATTAAAAACATGATTTTAATTGAAATTTAAGTCTGAAAACCGGGACAATCCCTAGTTCTCCGGGGGACGTCTGATAACGCGCTGGTACTGTATCGTTTTAATTAGCGTTTAGAAATGTAAATAACTCTATAGAATAATTGTGTAAGGTCACACATCAACGGGTTTTAAATAAGGCGAGCCAGACTATACTCGTTAACAAATAACATTGTGGGGTAATAGGGTGCGTTCATAATTCTGTGCAGAATCTGTGCAGAATCTGACCAGTTTAGCCAATTATCTTCTTAAAATGATCTCCGTGAACGCACCCATTGGCTAAACCCGGTCAGATTCTGCACATAATCTGCGCAGAATGATCCCCGTGAACGCACCCACAGTGATAATGTGGTTCATGTGTTCAGACTAATACAGACACGATGATGTTGGGGGTTTATAAACGCATCACTGTTGAATTAAATATAGTATTGACTGATATTTGAGGTGTTGTTTATTCGGCTGATCGTTTATTGATGTTATTTTGTGAAAACAACAAAATATTGATATTTTTAAAAAAAACTAGAGCAGCTCCATGAGGAAATCGAAACTTTGTAGTTGATTCTGTTTAGTTCGTTTCATGTTTGTTTCTGAAAATACAGACGTTGATGAGGAAATGGGAACCGTATCGGTCCAGAGATGACAGACAAACTAAAACAATAATTAATCACAAGCTTGCAAGGTCTCAAAAGGTCTTCTTCGGAAATAAATCAATTATTGATTATAGCAATTAAATCTATTTACCAGTATCAACTCTTCAATGTCTATGATTGATATCACCTTGAGTAACACGGCATTTTTAAATTATTAAAAAGAATATGCAAATGCAATTAAGCGTTTTTAAATTTAAAAAAAAAAATCCTTGTTGTCTTTTATTTAAAAAAAGAAAAACCTTGGCGGCGCTTATGGGGTTGTATTTATCTTGCTCTTAATTGTATTATTACTTGCACTGTGATTCTTGAAATCTATTTTTGTTTACGACTGTAAGTCGCCCTGGATAAGGACGTCTGCTAAGAAATAAATAATAATAATAATAATAATAATAATAATAATAATAATAATAATAATAATAATAATAATAATAATAATAATAATTATATCAACGTGCAATTCAGTCCTTCGACCGGCAGGGGTCGCCAGGGAGAGGAGACTGTTTGCATGACGTCACGGCCTCCATGGCAACGGAAGACTCTAAGGTCGGAGAGAAGCAGCGACGCTGTAAATTATAAACAAGCAGCCGGACCGGGTCGAGGGCATGATGGTGAGTGAGGGCGGACCGAACCGGACCGGACCGGACCGGACCGGACCCGCCGCTTATTATTAACTTATTCTAATTCTTGTAATTGTTATTTTCTTTTGAGAAGTTACCGGATAACAGAGCGCACCGCAGCACGTCTCAGAATCAACGTGTTATCATTTCCTTAAAATGAAAAAAAATAACGCGTCTGTGTTTAAACGGTCGAGTAATTAAAATTGCGATTAAGTTATTTTATTTTATATATATATATATATATATATATATATATAAAGACCCGATGAATGTCATCTCCATTATTCGTCGTTAAATTTGCGCAGGAGTTCGTGAAGACAGTGTGTCATTTAATTTTGTATGACTTTTATTTTATTTGCGACGATTGCTAATCTGTGTCGTGTTTTTTTAAAATATTATTTTAATAATAACTACAAATATAAGTTATGCAAGTCCCCGTTATCTTTCAACGAGAGAGTGTGAACGCGATTTTATAAAATATATATATATATATATAATACGGTGTTTTATAAAGCGTATGTGTGAATTAATCAAACTTAAAATAAATAAATATATAAATAAAAACCGAAACAAAATGAGTCGAATGAAATTATCTGATGCGCTCTGTATTAAATGACCGCGTAGTAAATTATAAAGACTTCTAATTAATGCACGCCTAGATACTGCGCTGTAAGTACAGTTCTGTGTTTATTATTTGTATTATATGTAATTAGGATTGATTACAAAAGGTACGTAAGGGAATAATAGATACACATCTAAATACGAGGCAGAGCCCATCACATCAAACCCAACGCGCCTTTCCGGCGCCGGTAACCAGCCCTCCCACTGGAACCGGGGATTGGTTTATAAAGCGGATTGGAATTGAAACGGTGGAGTTGACCGTGAATGCTCCAGAGTAAATGAGCGCAGGGTTGGCTTATCTCTGACCCGGACTCCTTGGCTTTAGCGCAGTTTGATGTTAATTAAACTAACCGGATTGTGTGTGTCAGGCGGCTGCCTAATTGTCGCAGTACTGGTGACGGGGAAGTGGCGTCCACTCGCGTCTCCAGGGTCACTGTGACTGGACTGTACAGCTAACCCTGTTCACTGTGACTGCTGGACTATACAGCTAACCCTGCTCACTGTGACTGGACTGTACAGCTAACCCTGCTCACTGTGACTGGACTATACAGCTAACCCTGCTCACTGTGATTGGACTATACTGCTAACCCTGCTCACTGTGACTGGACTGTACAGCTAACCCTGCTCACTGTGACTGCTGGACTATACAGCTAACCCTGCTCACTGTGACTGCTGGACTATACAGCTAACCCTGCTCACTGTGACTGGACTATACAGCTAACCCTGCTCACTGTGACTGCTGGACTATACAGCTAACCCTGCTCACTGTGACTGGACTATACAGCTAACCCTGCTCACTGTGACTGGACTATACAGCTAACCCTGCTCACTGTGACTGGACTATACAGCTAACCCTGCTCACTGTGACTGGACTATACAGCTAACCCTGCTCACTGTGACTGGACTATACAGCTAACCCTGCTCACTGTGACTGCTGGACTATACAGCTAACCCTGCTCGGAGACGCAGCTCCCCAGACCCTGCAGATAAAGGCTGCATCAAGCTCGCTCCCCGACGTGCGCTCCTGTCAGATCAGCCGGCCCCTAATCCCCTCGGTGCACAGCAGCTCTGATAAACAAGCTAATGATCCCTGCAGATTTAGCTCCAGTAATCACAAGAGCCTGCCCTGTTTCTCTGGCTGACTGTGAGCTTATTTAAACCGGTCTCCTGAGCCGAGGTAGCAGTCACAGTGAGCAGGGTTAGCTGTGTGTGTGTGTGTCTCTATATAGATATATAAAACCAGTGGTTTCTCTCTTGTCGTTCTCTCTCTTCTCTGCCAGGGCTTGCTGTCTATCTGCTGGAGTTGAACAGCTAACCCTGCTCACTGTGGGCTTGCAGAAAACCACCCTGCTGAAGTGACTGGATCCCAACCCTGCTCACTGTGACTGGACGCATAACCCTGGGACCCTGCACTATAATATACCCTGCTCACAGTCAACTGGACTGGCACCCTGCTCACTGTGAGCTGGACACCCAGCCAACCCAGGTCCCGGACACAGCACTATAATATAGCTAACCCAGCACAGCTCAGACTGGATCCGGACCTAACCCTGCTCACTGTGAGGTACCCGGACTATACCATAATACTAACCCTGCTCAAGCAACCCTGGCATCCGAGGACCTGAGCCTGCTCACTGTGACAGGACCGGGACCCAGCACTATAATATAGCAGCACAGCTCAACCCAGCTCACAGTGACTGGACTGGCACCCTCTCACTGTGACCCTGGACTATATATAACCCTGCACAGCTAAACAGCTCATCCAGCGTGAGCCCCCCCACGCAGGTACCCGGACCCAGCACTATAATATAGCACACAGCAAGCTCAACAGCTGGCTCCCAGAGCAGCTGGCGGGACACAGCTCTGATAAACAGCACTAATGATCCCTGCAGATTTAGCTCCAGTGAGCCACATCACCCCCACGCAGGTACCCGGGACACAGCACTATAATATAGCACACAGCACAGCTCAAGCAGCTGGCATCCGAGGACGAGAGCCACATCACCCCCACGCAGGACACCGGGCACACAGCACAGCTCAAGCAGCTGGCATAGTCTCTATGAGCCACATCACCCCCACGTGGTACCCGGGACACAGCACAGCTCACAGCTCAGGGCAGCTGGCATCTGAGGACCTGAAGAGCCACAATCCCCAGGCAGGATCCTGGGACACAGGGATAATACAGCACACAGCACAGCTCAAGCAGCTGGCATCCGAGGACCTGAGCCACATCACCCCACGCAGGTACCCGGGACACAGCACTATAATATAGCACACAGCACAGCTCAAGCAGCTGGCATCCGAGGACGTGAGCCACATCACCCCCACGCAGGTACCCGGGACACAGCACTATAATATAGCACACAGCACAGCTCAAGCAGCTGGCATCCGAGGACGTGAGCCACATCACCCCCACGCAGGTACCCGGGACACAGCACTATAATATAGCACACAGCACAGCTCAAGCAGCTGGCATCCGAGGACGTGAGCCACATCACCCCCACGCAGGTACCCGGGACACAGCACTATAATATAGCACACAGCACAGCTCAAGCAGCTGGCATCCGAGGACGAGAGCCACATCACCCCCACTGCACTATAGCACAGCACAGCCCAGCATTACACAACGTAGCACAGCACAGCTCAGCTCAGCATTGCACAGCATACCACAGCACAGCTTTCTGGATATGTTTCATTAAACACAGTGGGTCAGTGAAGTATAGAGGGAGTTGGCTGTGCAGTCAGTCGGGTTTCTGTCAAGGTTATGACTCTTCACTTTCCCCTCTCTCTCCTCAACCCTCCCTCCTCTCCCCTCCCTCTCTCTCACCCTCTCCTCCTCTCCTCTCCCCTCCCTCCTCCCTCTCTCTGTCCTCCTCTCCCCCTCCTCTCCCTTCATCCCTCTCTCCTCTCCTCCCTCTAACCCTCTCCTCCCTCTCTCCTCTTCCTCCTCCTTCTCCCTAACTTTCTCCCTCTCCCCCCCCTATCTCTCTCTCTCCTCCCCCTCCCCCCTCTCCCCTCTGCCCCCTCCCCCCTCCTCTCTCAGGGTTTCAATATTAAGAGCGTGCAGTCACAGGGTTTCAAGCTCAATGTGTGGGACATCGGGGGTCAGAGGAAGATCAGACCCTACTGGCGCAATTACTTTGAGAACACGGACGTGTTGGTGAGTCGTCCCACCCTCCCCCACCCCACCCTCCCCCACCTTCCCCACCTTGTGTGCTCAGGTGTGTCTCATTATTAAACTCGCAGTGAAACCCGGAGCGGATCAAACCGCTGTTGAACTAGAGTCTTCATTCGGTCACCGTCTTCACAAGGTTGGAAGGTCCTTGCTCAGTTTAAACGATGTCCTTGTTTTAAATCGCATTGGCTCTGCTAGAATTGGCTCCGCGCTGCGAGGGGACCTGCTCTCGACACACAGCCGCTGTGTGAGGCTTGCTGTTCGCAGGAACAGATCGCTCTTGTTTCTGTTCTTCTTCCCAGATCTACGTGATTGACAGCGCAGACAGGAAGAGGTTTGAAGAGACCGGACAGGTGAGAGTCCTGCTGTCACATAACACTGAGCTCTATACTGAGCTGAATTGAACACTGAGCTGTATTGAATGCAGGTGTTTACTGTTGGTTGAATGATTGATTGATTATTGATTGATTGATTATTGATCGGCTCAGGAGATGGCGGAGCTGTTGGAGGAGGAGAAGCTGGCCGGGGTGTCCTGTTTATTATTGATTGATTGATTATTGATCGGCTCAGGAGATGGCGGAGCTGTTGGAGGAGGAGAAGCTGGCTCCTGATCTTAGCTAACAAGGGTGTCCTGTTTATTATTGATTGATTGATTATTGATTGGCTCAGGAGATCGGAGCTGTTGGAGGAGGAGAAGCTGGCCGGGGTGTCCTGTTTATTATTGATTGATTGATTATTGATCGGCTCAGGAGATGGCGGAGCTGTTGGAGGAGGAGAAGCTGGCCGGGGTGTCCTGTTTATTATTGATTGATTGATTATTGATCGGCTCAGGAGATGGCGGAGCTGTTGGAGGAGGAGAACTGCTGTGACAGGGAGGGGGGTGCCGCCTCCTGATCTTCACTGCTAACGGGAAGCAGGACCTGCTGACAGGGGAGGGGCCGCACACCTGGCCAGGGGAGATCACCGGGAGGGGGCTGAACCTGCACATCATCCGGGATCGAGCGTGGCAGATCCAGGCCTGCTCCGCTGTGACAGGGGAGGGGGTGCAGGTACACACTCACACCGCTGTGACAGGGGAGGGGGTGCAGGTACACACTCACACTGCTGTGACGGGAGGGTGCTACACACTCACACTGCTGTGACGGGAGGGGTGCAGGTGCACACTCACACTGCTGTGACAGGGGAGGTACACACTCACACTGCTGTGACAGGGGAGGGGTGCAGGTGCACACTCACACACTCACACTGCTGTGACAGGGGAGGGGGGCAGGCACACTCACACTGCTGTGACAGGGGGAGGAGTGCAGGCACCACACACTCACACTGCTGTGACAGGGGAGGGGTGCAGGTACACACTCACACTGACACACTGCACACTCACACTGCTGTGACAGGGGAGGGGTGCAGGTACACACTCACACTGCACACAGGGGAGGGAGTGCAGGTACACACTGCTGTGACACTGTTGGACAGGGAGGGAGGGTGCAGCACACTCACACACACTCACACTGCTGTGACAGGGGGGGGTGCAGGTACACACTCACACTGCTGTGACAGGGGAGGGAGTGCAGGTACACACTCACACTCACACTGCTGTGACAGGGGAGGGGGTGCAGGTACACACTCACACTGCTGTGACAGGGGAGGGAGTGCAGGTACACACTCACACTCACACTGCTGTGACGGGAGGGAGTGCAGGTACACACTCACACTGCTGTGACAGGGGGGGGGCACACTCACACACAGGGGTGCTCACACTCACACTGCTGTGACGGGAGGGAGTGCAGGTACACACTCACACTGCTGTGACAGGGGAGGGGGTGCAGGTACACACTCACACTGCTGTGACAGGGGAGGGAGTGCAGGTACACACTCACACTGCTGTGACGGGAGGGGGTGCAGGTACACACTCACACTGCTGTGACAGGGGAGGGAGTGCAGGTACACACTCACACTGCTGTGACGGGAGGGAGTGCAGGTACACACTCACACTGCTGTGACAGGGAGGGTGCAGGTACACACTCACACTGCTGTGACAGGGAGGGGTGCAGGTACACACTCACACTGCTGTGACAGGGAGGGGTGCAGACACACACTCACACTGCTGTGACAGGGAGGGGTGCAGGTACACACACACACACACTGCTGTGACGGGGGAGTGCAGGTACACACTCACACTGCTGTGACGGGAGGGAGTGCAGATACACACTCACACTGCTGTGACAGGGGAGGGGGTGCACACACTCACACTGCTGTGACAGGGAGGGGTGCAGGTACACACTCACACTGCTGTGACAGGAGGGGGAGTGCACACACACACTCACACTGCTGTGCAGTACACACACACTCACACTGCTGTGACAGGGGAGGGAGTGCAGGTACACACTCACACTGCTGTGACAGGGGAGGGGGTGCAGGTACACACTCACACTCACACTGCTGGGACAAGGAGGGGGTGCAGGCACACACTCACACTGCTGTGTGACACTGCTGTGAGGGGGGGTGCAGGTACACACTCACACTGCTGTGACAGGGGAGGAGTGCAGGTACACACTCACTCACACTGCTGTGACTCACACTGCTGTGACAGGGGAGGGGTGCAGGTACACACTCACACTGCTGTCACACTCACACACTGCTGTGACAGGGAGGGGGTGCAGGCACACACTCACACTGACACACCACACTCACACTGCTGTGACAGGGGGGGGCAGGTCACACTGCTGTGACAGGGAGGCAGGCACACTCACACTCACACTGCTGTGACAGGGGAGGGGGTGCAGGCACACACTCACACTCACACTGCTGTGACAGGGGAGGGGGTGCAGGTACACACTCACACTCACACTGCTGTGACAGGGGAGGGGGTGCAGGTACACACTCACACTGCTGTGACAGGGAGGGTGCAGGCACACACACTCACACTCACACTGCTGTGACAGGGGAGGGGGTGCAGGCACACACTCACACTCACACTGCTGTGACAGGGGAGGGGGTGCAGGTACACACTCACACTCACACTGCTGTGACAGGGGAGGGGGTGCAGGTGCACACTCACACTCACACACGGTGTATTTGACTTACAGTTGTATCAGAACATGTATTTTGTCTCGTGTGTTTTAATATCCACTGCTAACGGCTAAATGTGTTGCTGTTGCTTCCAGGATGGGATGACGTGGGCCTGCAGGAACATCACAACGAGGAAAAAATAAACGAGGAGAGAAAGAAGAGACTCTGTGACGATTTGTATACTAAGTTATTGAAGAAAATAAAAAAAAGGTTTTATTTATTTTTCATAAATTAACTGAACTCTATTCGTAACACAGATGATCACTGACTTTCATTGTGTTTTGTTTTATAAGAGCCTTTTACGAGAGAGAGAGAGAGAGAGAGAGAGAGAGAGAGAGAGAGCTTTGATTAAACTTAACTGGGGAGCCCTGTCTGTCTGCCTGCCTGCCTGCAGCTTTAATGACTTTTCCATATAGTTTGCAGTTTTTTTAAGCAGGGATGGAAATAAGAGATAAAAAGAGAATTGATCAGGAAGCTGTCCTTGTCTGCTTGTTATTCTTGCACAGCTTTTCCTTAAGAAGTTTGTGATTCTCAATTGATTTTCTTTGTGCTATGTTAGCAGTGGTAGTCTTATAGTGGCAATAAGACTCCTATTGCACAGCAGCGTCACCCAGTCCAGGTTTTACTACCATCTTGATCAGCCCCAGTGTCTAGCTAACAAGCTCAGGTGTGTCTGATTATTAAACTCCTAGTGAAACCAGGACTGGATCACACTGCTGTGCAGCAGGAGTCTGATTCCCAGCCCTGACCAGACTGGTCTCCCTGCAACACTCTGGCCCCCTAGTGGATGGAGGAGGCTCGCAGGTCCAGTGGTTAAATAAAAGGGTCTTGATACCAGGAGGTTCAAACCCCGGCTCAGCCACTGACTCGCTGTGTGTGTGTGTGACCCTGAGCAAGTCACTGAACCTCCTTGTGCTCCGTCCTTCGGATGAGACGTCAAACAAACGAGCTCCTATTGGAAGTGACTCTGCAGCAGCAGCAGCAGTTGTTGATGATGCAGAGTTCACCCCCCTAGTCTCTGTAAGAGATACAAGCCTCTGTAAATGACTAAATAATAATAATAATAATAATAATAATAATAATAAAAGAAACACCACGCTTGTTCTATTTTTTTTACGGATGTATTTCCTACTTCCACTGGGGGGCAGCAGAGAGTTGCAGGGGGGCTGGTTGCTGTTATAAAGTCTACCAGCCGCTCCGGACTCGCCAATACAACCTCTACCTTGGAAAAGGTCACCACAATATATTTGCACGGTAATTCTGCAGTTTCCCCCATGGTGTTATTGTGCATTTCATTATCATTAATATATATATAATATTATTTTAAACGACCGCATGCTATAATTGGTAATTAAATAATAAAATAGCTCTGCCTGCTATTCTCAGTTTGACCGCCAGGTGGAGCCAGACACTCGACGATCTGTTTCATTCTTGAATTTGAATCTTCGGGTCCCCGTGCGCGGCGCCTCTCTGATTACCGGCGATACCTTTTGAAGTTCCGACTCCAAAAACCGCGGCGTCATCAAACCAGATCCGAGGCTGGACTGGGACAACCTTCAAAAAAACAAAGCAGAGTGTTGAGGAATTGAGAAAGAGAGGACGCTGCTCTCAGAGACAATGTACAGCGACAAACATTCACAATTCATCTGTTATTATTATTATTATTATTATTATTATTGATTCTCAAAACGATTAACTTCTAATTGTCATTTGCACACATTTTTCTGTTTCTAATAAAGTAAAAACGCTCCCCAACCTCTCCTATTGAGAGAGAGCATCTGGTCATGAACACTCGGGTTGCTTCTGAATATTATTATTAATATTATTATTATTATTATTATTATTATTGTCAGTCTGTCTAGATGTATTGTGAACGGTACAGTCAACGGTATAGTCAACATACAACATTTCATTGCCTGCCTCCCTCCCTCCCCCCCCCCCTGCCTCTCTGCCTCTACCCCTCCCTCTCCCTCTCCCTCTCCCTCTCCCTCCTCCTCTCTTCCTCTGTCTGCCTGCAGGGAGCGCAGTGCTGCCTCGTTACCCGGCTGTCTTGCCCTTTGCCCCCGGGGTCCCCTCTCATTACAGCACAGGAAATGGGATTGCAGGAGGTCCCTGTCACCCTGCCCCCCGATCACAGGCTCTCTTCCTTTTACTGAGAAAACACAAACACAACACAGCGCTGCGCTCTGAACCACTGAATCCAGGCTGACAAAGACCTCGCTGCAAAATACAAAAATCAAACTGCCAGACAAAACTGAGTCCGAATGCACAGCCTGTGTCACGAGCCGCGGATCCCAGAGACAGGGACCCTACAGCACAGAGACAGGGACCCTAACCCTAACAGCACAGAGACAGGGACCCTACAGCACAGAGACAGGGACCCTACAGCACAGAGACAGGGACCCTACAGCACAGAGACAGGGTCCCGCAGAGAAACACTTGTACATAAACATCCATCCTCCATCCATCCCTCCTACACACACACACACACACACACACACACACAGTGGCACTAACACACAGGAACACAAAGAGGAAACGGATCACTTATATATAAACAACTCTCCCTCCCACACACACACACACACACACACACACAAACAGAGACACTGACATAGACAGAGACGCACACACTGACCCCCCCCCCACACACACACACTGACACTGACATAGACAGAGACGCACACACTGACCCCCCCACACAGAGACTCGCACTCACACACTGACACACACACACACTGACCCCCCCACACAGAGACTCGCACTCACACACTAACACACACACTAACACACACACTGACACTGACATAGACAGAGACGCACACACTGACCCCCCCACACAGAGACTCGCACTCACACACTGACACACACACACACTGACCCCCCCACACAGAGACTCGCACTCACACACACACACACACACACACACTGACCCCCACACCCCCCACACAGAGACACACACACTCACACACTGACTGACACACACACACACACACACTGACCCCCCCACACAGAGACTCGCACTCACACACTAACACACACACACACACACACACTGACATAGACAGAGACGCACACACTGACCCCCCCACACACACACACACACACACACTGACACACACACACACTGACATTGACAGAGACGCACACACTGACCCCCCCACACAGAGAGACACACACTCACACACTGACACACACACACACTGACCCCCCCACACAGAGACTCGCACTCACACACCGACCCACACGCACACACTGACCCCCCCACACAGAGACTCGCACTCACACACTAACACATTGACACACACACACACACACACACACACACACACACACACACACACACACAGACAATGACACCCCAATCTCTCCAGGCCCATAGGCACCAGCAGGACCTCCACCAGGCCATAAATCATGAGGGTCGACTGCTGCCTCTCCCCCAGCACCGAGTCTCCTTTCACGGGGGAAACTGGAACACTTGAAGGTGGGAGAGTGAAACGACTTAATTAAGAGCTCCCCTCCTCCCCCTCCTTCCCTGCGCTTTCCCGTTTCACACTCCGGACCCTGATGGCTTATCTTTCAATTAGCGTCCCCTTTCCTTTCAACTCCAGCTCGCTCGTTAAGGGCGCTATCAGTCTCCTGATCAGTAACGAACGACCGCGAGGGCCCCATATAACAGCAGGGGCCCAGCCAGGTGACCCGCAGTGGAAACCAAACCGCCCTGGGACAGATCTCCTAATCCGCCCCTCCTGCTCTGCACTGGACTCGCCTGACCTCAGCACCACGTTACTGGATCCTCAGCTGATGCGCTATCCTTGCACTATGGCACTGCTAACATGTCACTGCAGATATAACTTGCTGTGATCCTAACTGGCTGCATCCTAGTTCATACTGTAATCTAGTAGTGTTATTATTATTTGCACTGACTGTAAACTACACTGTGTTTAAATATGAAGCTTGCATTGTAACCCTGTACTGCCCTGGAACACCTGTGAGTCGCCTTGGATAAAGGCATCTGACAAATAAATTATTATTAATAATAATAGTAATAATAATAATAATAATAATAATATCAGTGCCGTTTCTGAACTGCAGCAGCCCTGGGGCTGGTAATGTACTTCTATAATCTTTGATTAATAATTTTATTTGAAGAAGCTTCATTATCATTATCATTATATATATATATATATATATATATATATATATATATATATATATATATATATATATATATTATTTTAAACGACCGTATGCTATCATTTGCAATAAAATAATAAAATATTTTTGCCTGCTATTCTCAGTTTGACCGCCAGGGGGAGGCAGACACACGACGATCTGTTTCATTCTTGAAGTGTTTATCGGCTTCACGCAGCCGGTGTGCAAGGAGCTGCCTCATCCACGAGGACTCAAGCAAATGTGCGCGTCCTACAGGAAGAGCCGCATCAAACCCCCAAGAAGAGTCCCGTCACACAGCTCTCCGAGTCATTCCCGTCACACAGCCCTCCGAGCCATTCCCGTCGCACAGCCCTCCGAGCCATTCCCGTCACACAGCCCTCCGAGCCATTCCCGTCACACAGCCCTCCGAGCCATTCTCGTCACACAGCCCTCCGAGCCATTCCCGTCACACAGCCCTCCGAGCCATTCCCACAGCCCTCCAGCCAGCCCTCCACAGCCCTCCGAGCCATTCCCGTCACACAGCCCTCCGAGCCATTCCCGTCACACAGCCCTCCGAGCCATTCCCGTCGCACAGCCCTCCGAGCCATTCCCGTCACACAGCCCTCCGAGCCATTCCCGTCACACAGCCCTCCGAGCCATTCCCATCACACAGCCTTCAGAGCCATTCCCATCACACAGCCCTCCGAGCCATTCCCATCGCACAGCCTTCCGAGCCATTCCCATCACACAGCCCTCCGAGCCATTCCCATCACACAGCCCTCCGAGCCATTCCCATCGCACAGCCCTCCGAGCCATTCCCATCACACAGCCCTCCGAGCCATTCCCATCACACAGCCCTCCGAGCCATTCCCATCGCACAGCCCTCCGAGCCATTCCCATCGCACAGCCCTCCGAGCCATTCCCGTCACACAGCCCTCCGAGCCATTCCCGTCACACAGCACTCCGAGCCATTCCCGTCACACAGACCTCCGAGCCATTCCTGATTTCACTGAGTTTAACAAGACACACCTGAGCTTGTTACCTAGACACATTGGGGCTGATCAAGCTGTCTCTATCAGCCTGTCTGTCTCTCTGCCTGCCTGTCTGTCTGTCTCTCTGCCTGTCTCTCTGTCTGTCTCCCTGGCAGTGTGGACAGCGGTGAATCGAGTGTGAAATGCCAGCGCTGAGATGCCATGCAACTGATGAATGGGCCTGTCATACAGACACAGACCCCCAGACCTTTCACAGAGACTGGGCGAGTTTTTCTGTGTGTGTGAGTGTGTCTGTGTGTGTGTCTGTGTGTCTGTCTGTCTGTGTGTCTGTGTGTGTGTCTGTGTGTCTGTGTTTGATGTACCATACCTCACCCAGCAAATTTCACTGATACTGCCTCCTTCATGTCCTGTACAATCATCCTGGGGCGTGTTCCAAAAATATAACACACGACAAAGAGCTCTGAATGGCTCACTAGCATAAAACCAAATCAAACAAGCCTGTGTGTGTGTGTGTGTGTGTGTGAGTGTCTGTGTCAGTGTGTGTCTGTGTGTCTGTGTGTGTGTGTGTCAGTGTGTGTCTGTGTCTGTGTGTCTGTGTGTGTGTGTGTGTGTGTGTGTGTGTGTGTCACCTGCAGCCTCAGTGTCGCCCGATCGCAGTCGGAAAAATACACTGCAGAGTTTTCATTTGAAATTTTAACATATGGTACCCCCGTTCCTTTATTACACCAGTGTCCTGTGAGAGTTATCTAGCAGTGTCCCTTATTAGAGTTCCTGCAGAGAAAGCATTGTAAAGCACAGAGAGGTCTGGTAAAGCATAGGGAAGCATTGCAAAGCACAGAGAGGTCTGGTAAAGCATAGGGAAGCATTGTAAAGCACAGAGATGTCTGGTAAAGCATAGGGAAGCATTGTAAAGCACAGAGAGGTCTAGTAAAGCATAGGGCAGCATTGTGAAGCACAGAGAGGTCTGGGAAAGCATAGGGAAGCATTGTAAAGCACAGAGAGGTCTGGTAAAGCATAGGGAAGCATTGTAAAGCACAGAGAGGTCTGGTAAAAGCATAGGGAAGCACCATAAAGCAGAGAGGTCTGGTAAAGCATAGGGAAGCATTGTAAAGCACAGAGAGGTCTGGTAAAGCATAGGGCAGCATTGTAAAGCACAGAGAGGTCTGGTAAAGCATAGGGAAGTATTGTAAAGCACAGAGGTATGGTAAAGCATAGGGGCTGTTTGTAAAGCACAGAGAGGTCTGGTAAAGCATGGGAAGCATTGTAAAGCACAGATCATGGTAAATATTAACACAGAAGCACAGAGAGGTCTGGTAAACATACATTGTAAAACACACAGAGAGGTCTGGTAAAGCATAGGGAAACATTGTAAACACACAGAGAGGTCACACAAAACACACAGGACACATTGTGAAGCACAGAGAGGTCTCACAAACAGCACACACACACAGGGAAGAACACATTGTAAAGAGGTCTGGCACACATAGGACACAAGAAACACACAGAGAGGTCTGACACAAAGCACAGAGGGAAGCACACTGCACACACAGAGGTCTGGTAACACATAGGGAAGCATTGTAAAGCACAGAGAGTGTGGTAAAGCATAGGGAAGCATTGTAAAGCACAGACAGGCATGGTAAAAGCATAGGGAAGCATTGTAAACACAGAGAGGTCTGGTAAAAAAGGAAGCACACAAAGCACAGGGTCTGGTAAAGCATAGGAAGCATTGTAAAGTACAGAGAATGGTAACACACAGGGAAGCATTGTAAAGCACAGAGAGGTGTGGTAAAGCATAGGGAAGCATTGTAAACCACAGAGAGGCATGGTAAAGCATAAGGAAGCATTGTAAAGCACAGAGAGGTGTGGTAAAGCATATTAAACAAACCATGGTAGATGATTATGGTAAATCATATTATAACCGGAGGGGGTGGGGGTCTGCTAAATTGCTGTGCAGATTTACTGTCTGATCTTTCCTACAGGCAGTGAAGCAGCGGTTCGAGGTTCGAGCTGTGGGGTGAATTGCACAGAGCCGGTTTCTCTGGATTTATTCATACCTTCCAGGGCTGTTTATGAGTCTATAATCGAAAAGGAAAGCTGGCTATTTAAGCTTTAAGCTTTGTGTGTTCACGGCTGATCATTCTAAATATTAACACACAGACAGAGACACACAGACTGAAACACACTGCACTCACACACACACACACACACACACACACACACACACAAACTGAAACACACTGCACTCACACACACACACACACACACACACACAGACTGAAACACACTGCACTCACACACACACACACACACACACACACACACAGACTGAAACACACTGCACTCACACACACACACACACACACACACACACACACAAACTGAAACACACTGCACACACACACACACACACACACACACACAGACTGAAACACACTGCACTCACACACACACACACACACACAGACTGAAACACACTGCACACACACACACACAGACACACACACACACACACACACACACACACACACAGACTGAAACACACTGCACACACACACACACACACACACACACACACAGACTGAAACACACACACACACACACACACACACACACACACACACTGAAACACACTGCACTCACACACACACACACACACACACACAGACTGAAACACACTGCACTCACACACACACACACACACACACACACAGACTGAAACACACTGCACTCACACACACACACACACACACACAGACTGAAACACACACACACACACACACACACACACACACACACACAGACTGAAACACACTGCACTCACACACACACACACACACACACACACACACACACACACACACACACACACACACACACACACACACAGACTGAAACACACACACACACACACACACACACACACACACACACACACACAGACACACAAACACACTGCACTCACACACACACAGACACACAAACAAACACACTGCACTCACACACACACACACACACACACAGACAGACACAAACACACACACACACACACACACACACACACACACACACACACACACACACACACACACACACATGACACACACCACTGAAACACACACACACACAGACACACACACACACACACACAGAGACAAACTTACAGACGCACACACACAATGAGACACAAACTCAGACAGTGACACACACAGCAACAGACACGCACAATGACACACACACACACACACACTGTTGACTGCACACACTGTAGAACGAGGCCTGAAAAAAAAATAAAAAAAAATAAGAGAAAACAAAATAAAAACAAAGTCAAATAAATCGTAAAACACGAGATAATTGGATTTGCGTTTTAATTTTTTTCCCGGCCTGCGCGCCTGTGTGCGCGTGAATTCTCAATCTCCCTATAAAAAGAAAAAGCATTTCCAGTTGCTAATGTAATGTCATCGCTGTGTTTACTAAGCATGGATGATGTATAGGGGAGGCTGCACTGAGTGGGGCTGCTTAATGATGCACAGAATTAAGTCCATAGCTTTCAGCTGAGCTCTCTCTCTCTCTCTCTCTCTCTCCCCTGACTGCAATGCACTCTGGGAAACAGTCCGTCTCTCGCCAGCGTCCACGGACAGTTCTGTGCCCCAGTGCCCCAGTTCAACCTTCATACTGGGAGAGAGAGAGAGAGAGAGAGAAGAAGAAGAAGAGGGGGAGAGAGAGAGAGGCAGAGGCGGGAGAGGCAGAGGCGGGAGAAGGGGAGGGGGGAGGGGGGGAGGGGGCAGGTCGGGAGGTTTTAGAGTCCTGGTTTGCATTTCCTTTAGAGTGGGGCAGAGGTTACTGTGGTTTGATACCACTGGTTTGCACTTGGTTAAAAACCCTTCTGTAAGCTGTAATGACTGGAACGGTCAGTTCAGAGGCTGACTTGACCTGTATAAGGAACACTGCTCCCCTGAAGAAGAGACTCTTGTGCTCTCGATCGCCAGTGGACTTCATAAACATGGCAGGCTTGGGTATTGAGTGTGGATACACCATGAGGCTTTCCCTTATAAAAGTGTCCCCTAGGAAAACCACAGCACAGTGTGATACAGCACAGTGACAGCATGGGAAAGCACAGAGAGGTCTGGTAACGCATAGGGAAGCATTGTAAAGCACAGAGAGGTCTGGTAAAGCATAGGGAAGCATTGTAAAGCACAGAGAGGTCTGGTAAAGCATAGGGAAGCATTGTAAAGCACAGAGAGGTGTGGTAAAGCATAGGGAAGCATTGTAAAGCACAGAGAGGTCTGGTAAAGCATATGGAAGCATTGTAAAGCACAGAGAGGTCTGGTAAAGCATAGGGAAGCATTGTAAAGCACAGAGAGGTCTGGTAAAGCATAGGGAATTGCAAAGCACAGAGAGTGGCACACTAAAAATAGGGAAGATTGTAAACCAGAGGGGTAAAGCATGAAGCATTGTAAAGCACAGAGAGCTCTGGTAAAGCATAGGGAAGCATTGTAAAGCACAGAGAGGCATGGTGAAGTATATGAATAAACGTGGCACACTAAAATGCAGATTATAACCATGGGAAAAGTGCAAAAATTGTACATTTCCATAAGGGGTAAAGACCACGTTTTGATAGAGGAAGGGGGGGGGGGGTAGCTGGCCAGTAGACCTGTCTGTGGGTGACGGGTCAGTGTGGTCACTTCAAAAGCAGCTCCGGTCAGGAGAGAAATTAATCTATGAGTGTGTGTGTGTGTGTGTGTGTGTTTGTGCATCTCAGTGTGTGTGTATATATATCTCAGTCAGTGTGTGTGTGTGTGTGTGTGTGTATGAGTGTGTGCGTATCTCAGTGTGTGTATGTATGAGTGTGTGTGTGTGTATCTTAGTCTGTGTGCATGTGTGTCTCAGAGTGTGTGTGTCTCATTGTGTGTGTATCTGTGTGTGCATGTATCTCAGTGTGTGTGTGTGTCTGTGTGTGCCTGTGCGTGCGTGTCTCAGTGTGTGTGTGTGTGTGCCTGTGCATGTGTATCTCAGCTGATCAGAGCAGTAAGCAGTCTGTTCTCGAGTCGTGTCACTGGTGCGTTGCTGGCAGGTCTGTGCAGAGAGAGCCTCTCTCTTCCTTCAGTGACTCTATTAATTTCACTCATTTATCTTAAACACCTCGAGAAATACTGGAGCTCTCAGCCAGGCAGAGCGAGCGAACCGGAGAGAGAGAGAAAAGTGAAAAAAAAGGCCCTCAAATCCCAGAGGACAAATCCACAGCGGAAAAAACTCATTCTCCTCAAAACAGTCTGTCATCCGAGCTCGGAGGAGTGATAAATTATCAGGGACGTTCTGTGAAGGAGGGAGGAGAGAGGGAGAGGGAGAGGGAAAGAGAGAGAGAGAGAGAGAGAAAGAGAGAGAGAGAGAGGGGACTACACAGCAGAGTAGGGGTTAGATGGAGAGAGAAAGAGAGAGGGGGAGAGAGAGAAAGACAGAGAGAGAGAGAAAGAGAGAGAGAGAGAGAGGGAAAGAGAGAGAGAGGGGACTACACAGCAGAGTAGGGGAGAGAGAGAGAGGGAGAGGGAAAGACAGGGAGAGAGAGAGAGAGAGAGAGAGAGAGAGAGAGAGAGAGAGAGAGAGGGACACACAGAGAGGGGGAGAGGGAGAGAGAGAGGGAAAGACAGGGAGAGAGAGAGAGAGAGAGAGGGGGGGACTACACAGCAGAGTAGGGGAGAGATGGAGAGAAAGACAGAGAGAGAGAGGGGGGAATACACAGCAGAGTAGGGGAGAGATGGAGAGAAAGAGAGGGAGAGAGGGAGGAAGGGAGAAAGAGAGGGAGGGAGAGAGTGAGAGAGAGAGACAGGGAGAGAGAGAGAAAGAGAGAGAGAGAGGGAGGGAGGGAGGGAGAGAGAGAGAGAGCATCTCCTACAGCGCAACCCAAGTGTGACTCTGTCCTCTCATGATAAATTGACGGGGAAGAGAAATGGATTTGTTTTAAACTGGTAACACATGAGAAGAAATAATAATTCAGCAGGAGAGTGGGAGAGCGTGCGAGGGGGGGTGATGGATGGGGGGTGGCAGAATACTGGACCCCCCTGTGAGAACTGAAAAACACCAGGAGACCCCTCTCCTCGCATCCCTACTGCGCACAATTCACTGTTATCTATCTATCTATAGTTATATAGTTTAATTTACTCACAAACAGGGCGATAGTGGACGTAGCGGGTTCATGTTAATGCACTAGACCAGCCTTTCAGCTTCCTCTGGAGGCCTGGGTTCCAATCTGGGGGGCTAGGTGGCGCTAGCGGGTTCATGTTAATGCACTAGACCAGCCTTTCAGCTTCCTCTGAAGGCCTGGGTTCCAATCTGGGGGGCTAGGTGGCGCTAGCGGGTTCATGTTAATAGGGGCAGCAGTGTGGAGTAGTGGTCAGGGCTCTGGACTCTTGACTGGAGGGTCGTGGGTTCAATCCCAGGTGGGGGACACTGCTGCTGTACCCTTGAGCAAGGTACTTTACCTAGATTGCTCCAGTAAAAACCCAACTGTATAAATGGGTAATTGTATGTAAAAATAATTTGTAAAACATTATGTAATTGTATGTAAGAATAATGTGATATCTTGTAACAATTCTAAGTCGTCCTGGATAAAAGCGTCTGCTAAGAAATAATAATAATGTTAATGCACAAGACCAGCACAGCAAAAGCACAGCGAAGTGTAATACAGCACAGTGAAAGCATGCTAAAGCACTGACACGTGTTTGAATCAATGTGTCTCTCTCACTGAAGACAGGCACACCTGTACAGTGCTGTCCCGGGACACTCAGTGCAGCCAGTGTCAGTCGCCATGGAGCCCTCTTCCCAGCCTCGGGAACGTCTGTAAAGGACAGATCCCAGCGGCTCTCAACTGAGAGAAGAGGAAATAAAACACAAACTAGGAGAGAGGAACGGGAAAGGAAGTTTGTGGTTTTCTTTTCATTGCATTACTTTTTTTTCCTATCAATATATTACATTTGTTAACTAACTTATTTTGCAGACTTTTTATAATTGTATTTTATTCCATTTTTGAAAACATATTATATATATATATTAATTTGTCAACTATAACTTGGTGTATTTGATTTACTTATTTTGCGCGTTTCTTTTATAATTGTTTTTTTTAAAAACATCTTTTTAAATAATAATTGATATTAAAATAGTATTCTTTTTAATTACTTGGCTACAACTTAGGGTATTGTATTTCTTTATTTTAAAGTTTTCAAGTTCAAGAATTCTGCAAAGAAATACCCGGGATTTTATCTCTGGAATTAAAAAAAGAAGGCTGACGGAAAATTGCATCAACGAGAAACAGTTTGACTAGAAGAAGTGGTTTTTCTTCAAGATATTTCTCTTTTGCCGATAGAAAAATAAGGTATATATTATATTGCTGTGCAGAAATCTAGCCATGGGCGTTTTAAGCTACAGAAATAAACTTTTATTAAGATAATTCAGAATTTGACCAGCTCTGGGATAATGTAACTATTTATCTTCAAACGTTACACTAGAGATCGCTTTACAATGTAAAGCACAAAGAAGCATTGTAAAGCACAGAGAGGTCTGGTAAAGCATAGGGAAGCATTGTAAAGCACAGAGAGGTGTGGTAAAGCATACGGAAGCATTGTAAAGCACAGAGAGGTCTGGTAAAGCATAGGGAAGCAAAAAATACAGTGCAAAAGATACTGCGGTAAACTTTTCTAAGGGAATTTTCCCCTCTGTGGAGTTTGCCATTGTGTGCCGGACAATAGCTGCCATGTGGGGCTTTGTGAGGGTCCCGCGAGCAACAGTTATTAGCAGGCAAACCTCAGGGAGAGGTGAGGGGGGGGGGGCTTCCAAAATAAAGAGAGCCAAGCGGGACGGGGTGAAAGGGCAGACTCGGAACGGAAACAAGAGGCGGGGAGGGGGGACAATGAAGAGGGGGGGGGGGGCAAAGGGGCGGAGAGGACAAAAAACAGGAAATGGGAGAGAGAGAGGAGAAGACAGGGGGGAACAGATGGTAGAGGGAGAGAGAGAGAGAGAGAGAGAGGAAAGATTTAATGAAACTGAACTGGGGAGCCCTGTCTGTCTGCTTGTCTGTCTGTCTGCAGCTTTAATGACACTAAACTGTGTCTGTCTGTCTGTCTGTCTGTTTGTCTTTGTGTTTGAGCTGCTGTTCCAGATCAGTGGTTATCCTACATGCTCTGCAGAGCCTCCTCCAAGCCACTCAGCTCGGCTCCACACAGTGTGAGCGTTACATTTCTTTTTGTTGTTTTTTGATAATGTGTGCTGGGTGCCCTTGCTTAGACAGGACAGACTGGAGTGGAGGATTAGAAACCCAAACGAGTGGACCAGCACCAGCACCAGCACTGCCTCCCTTCAATAGAGTGAACACAACTAAACTCTCTGCAGCTTTGAAACTTTTCAAGACAGGACACAAAGAGAGAGGTTGAGATAGTGACAGAGAGAGGGGGGTAGGAGAGAGAGAAGGAGGAGGAGAGAGAGGGAGAGAATGGGGAAGTAGAGATTGACAGAGAGAGAAGGGGAGAGAGGGGGGAGTTAGGAGAGAGGGGAGGAGGAGAGGGAAAGAGGAGAGAGGTAGAGAGGGAGAGAATGGGGAAGGATAGATGGATAGAGAGGAGTTAGGAGAGAGGGAGAGAGAATGGGGAAGGAGAGAAGGATAGAGAGGGAAGGGGGAGAGAGAGGGGGGAGTTATGAGAGAGGTAGAGAGGAGAAAATGGGGAAGCAGAGGGGGTGAGAGGGGTAAGGAGAGATGGAGAGAGAGGGAAGGAGAGAGAGAGGAGTATGTAAAATACCGGTGTCAAAGAAGCGCAAAGTGTTTGCCGAGGGCTAATGGAACCATCAATATCCGCGCGCTTCACTCGGCTATTATGATGTAATTATCTCTCTCATTTCGAGTCACTAACCACACCGAGACAGCGCCGGGCTGATTTATAGAACTCGCCATTAAAGTGGGATTTAACACGCGGCCATTTATCTTGCGCGGCGCGGGGAGTGGCAGGTGAGCGGCGCGGAAAGTGTGCGCGTCTGTGTGCGGGGCAAATCGTTTCTGTATCACTGGAGAGACTCGTAAAGAATGCAAATTAACTCGTTTAAAACAGAGCAGAATATTAAAAAAACCCTAGAAGAACGAACCCTTCCTATCTATCTGCTGTTGTATTCTCGATCTCTCCGTGCCCGTGTGTGCCGGGTTCAGAATGCGCATTCTATTGCCGCGAAGCTTCCATGAATGTAACTCACTCTTAATGTGCTAAGAGACCCCCGTTGTGTTCTCGTATTGTCCGTATTGTCAGTCAGAAAGGACAGCCGAACTATCCCCTCTCTCCGCAGGCTGCTGAGACAATGCAACTGCCGTGGACTGCAGTGCTTGCTTTGACAAACTCAGGTGCATTAAACAGAAAGAGGGGTCGTGTCGGTACAGCACCCTGCCCTGTGCCAATTATACACTCAACGTAATCTAACCATCTACAGGTAGTGGACAAAAAAATGGAAACCCCGATGTAAAGTCACTTAACAGGGCTTTGGGCCACTATGGTACCCCGCTCTGTGGAGTTCTCGGTGGGCCGTTTTTGATGAAACTGGACGCTCGCGCCCCAGGTTGAAATTTGCAGTCAATTGATCTGCAGTTGCTCGCCTGTTTTGCCTTGCACTTCGAATTAACGCACGGATATCACAATCCTGGAATATGCGCTTCCGCCCACTGTTGCCCTTCGCTGATGATGTCTTTCCCTCGGAGTTCCATGCCGACATCACCTTAGACACTGTTGCTCGTGAAACATCAGCAAGTTGAGCTGTCTTGGTCACTGAAGCTCCTGCCAAACGCACCCCAACAATCACCCCTCTTTCAAAGTCACTGAGGTCTCCTCTTGCAGCCATGCTAGCCATAATAATAGGTAATCAGGCCTGTCCAGCATTTTTATACATGACCCTAAGAATGCTGGGATGTAATTTGTTTAATTAACGCGTGAGCCACACCTGTATAGAAGCCCTTGTTTTCAATATACTTGGCGTCCCTCATTTACCCAGGTGTTTCCATTTTTATGTCCACTATAGCATTGTAAAGCACAGAGAGGTCTGGTAAAGCATAGGGAAGCATTGTAAAGCACAGAGAGGTCTGGTAAAGCATAGGGAAGCATTGTAAAGCACAGAGAGGCATGGTAAAGCATAGGGAAGCATTGTAAAAGCACATCTGGTAAAGCATAGGGAAGCATTGTAAAGCACAGAGAGGTGTGGTAAAGCATAGGGAAGCATTGTAAAGCACAGAGAGGTGTGGTAAAGCATAGGGAAGCATTGTAAAAGACAGGTTAATATGACCATCAATGCCAGCGGGGAGCGGGACTGGGCGGGACGGGGCTGGACGGGACGGGGCTGGACGGGACGGGACTGGACAGGGCGGGGCAGGACGGGACGGTTCGAATGCGAGCAGGGAGCGATCGCGGGCCGGGTTTGGAACAGAGAGACGGTGCGGAGCGGCCGCACGAGTCCCGGATATAGAATACTGAACCCGAGGAAACACGAAGCCTCTCTCTCAGGAGCAGCGGCTTGAAACCTGCTTCCAGGAGACCCCCGGGAGACCGAGGTTGAGGTTGCTGTATCAAACCCCAAGTCTCCCTGCCTGGTGTGCCGCGCAGTGGATAAGACATGTATAAGACATGCATTTATTATGAATCTCACAATCCCGTGAATGCATGCCTTATGCATGTGATCAATATTATTGCAAATATTATTATTGCAATAATAATAATAATAATAATAATAATAATAATAATAATAATAATAATATAGGTCGAATATTACCACTATTATAAGCCATATTCAGAAATGATCAAGTGCGCTCTCTCAATATGAGAGACATGTTAATGAATTCAAAATAATTGCGCGGATGCGGTTTTGAATTGTTTGCTTTGTGAATCAAACTCATCGCGTTCCAGCGCTTTCTTCTGGGAATCCGTTTTTGTTGAAGCGAGAGACAGAACCGCTCTCCTTCACACACACGCACACACGCGCACACGCACACACGCACTGACACACACACGCACACACACACTGACACACACACACACCAGCTGGGTCCAGATAACGGGTTCAGCAGTTTAACACAGAGATTATTTGTCAAGCATTTTTTGACGAGGAAAACCTCATACGTCATTTGAACGTCGCTTAGTATCCAAATAAACTCAAATGAAGTGCCGAAGAATTTGGTTGATTTGAATCGTTTCTGTTGCAGGTTTGGCGAAATATCGGTTCCCGTTTTTAACAAGGTTCAAGGGGCGTGTGTGCGCCCCACAAATAAAAACACCCCCAACTTTCGTATCGTTTCTTTGCCACGAGGTTTTGCACGAAAACAAACCAGGTTTCGGATGTACTGACCGGTCGGATCTGGTCGGTCATCCGAACGGTCCGTTTCCTCCTCGGGATGCTCCCGTCGCTCTCAAAATTGATTTTTAAGAAGAAAGAGAAACACATTTTTTAGGACAAGCGTCGGATTGCTTGTGTGCCTCCAGGGTCCAGGTTAAACAAACTCGAATCAATTCTGAATGCTGGATTGATGGACGAGGCGGAGAGGCTACCTAAATATACAGATAGATGGTCTGAGGTACAAGATATAGGCTCTGTATAGGGGAGTCCACTGCATTGAATTGCATTTGAATTAAAATCAGGGTTGGGGTCACTTCCTGTTTCATTCCAGTTCCCATTGCCTTTTCAAATCAATTCCCAGTTCCAGTTTCTTTGCAGGAATGGGAACTGATATTTTAGAGACGTCATCAGTGTCGCGATCGTGAAACCGCATTTTAAACAGAACGCTGCCGACTGGAACTTTGATCAGTGACGTGTTGGAATGGAGTAAACGGGAATTGGAATTTGGAGTTTGGAATTTCGAATTGCGAGTTGAGTTTAATTTGAAAAAAAAGGGGGGTGGTGGGGTGGGGAATGAATGCCTGCCAGTGTGTTGGTATAGCCGCCACGCACCTGCGCTCCCCAGGGCTGGTAAGATCTCTTATCTGACATTATCACCCAGCTCCATTTCCAGGCCGCTTTGAAAGGGGGGGGGGGGGGGCACGTTGCTTCACAACTTCCCCCTAAACATGCCCTTTTCCCCGGGCGCTGGGGCAGATCGCCTCGGCGATAGGCGAGGTGGAGCAGACTCGTCATTATGTTAACGATTGAAAGCTGACACTGTGACAGGCCGGACAATGGGCCCGATTTACATGTAAAACAAACGCGTTGTATCCACGTTACTCGCTTTGTTGACGGTAGCAGGTAGCATGATATAATCGAAGAAGCGACCGCATTTACCCGGGAGATGAAGAAGAAGGAGGAGAAGCAGCAGCGATTGAAATAGCTGTGCGCTGTTCACAGCGCCATGTATTAACGCGGCTGGGATTCAGGTTAATGATGAGAAGTGTTTTAGGGTTCGTTTAATTCGAATAAAGTGTGGGGCAAAGCATTGGCCCGGCCCGGCCACTCCGGTGTGTGTGTGTGTATGTGTGTGTATGTATGTGTGTGTGTGAGTGCTTGTGTGTGTGTGCTTGTGTGTCTCAGTGTGTCAGTGTGTCTCAGTGTCTCAGTGTGTGTGTGTGTGTGTGTGCGTGTGTTGCAGCGTGCGCTTATATGGAGGTGAATCGATCAGTCAGTCAGTCAGTCAGCCAGCCGCTCATTCAAATAGCCATTGAAAAGTCATTCGTACATTTCAATCCCAGCGCCAAACCCACTTTTATGAACGATACCTACTGTCACGCACCTGGGCGGTGTTTGATTGATTATTACGGTTTGCATTGATAGAACAAGGCAAAGACAGAAAACGACACTCGGACAGCGCCGCCCGTTCGCATTACAGCGCAGGACTGACGTGCAGTTCACCTCCGCAGATCCGCGCTGCATTCCAGTGCATTCAGACAACGCAGTGTTCCAATATAGTGACGCAGATATCACTGGAACGCGGATGGAATCGCAGTAGAACAATCCGGGTCAGGTGACGTATAGATAGGTGACGATGTTCCTTAAACTGTATCCATACAAGAGAATCACAGTGTCAATGGATGTGTTAATAATAATAATAATAATAATAATAATAATAATAATAATAATAATAATATTTCTCAATATGGCTTATCGTATTATTAATTGTCATATAGCATGTTTCTCTACCAGTGAATGTTTCTGCTCTATTGGACTGACGCTAATGTCTTTTGCAGGTAATTTAATGTCACTGTGCTTTTACACTGTATTTATCATTATGTATTTCTGAACCAAATTAGTATGGTATTTTTTTGTTTTTTTTTTTAACTCACGCTGTGCCACGGCTCCAAATATTTACTCAATGGAAAAGCACAATCGAGTTCCTAAAGCAATCTTACAATCTCACAAGAACATCGAGTTACAGAAGAGAACTCAACCGCTGCTGAACACGCACTAGAACGCGGAAAAGTAGTTGAAATCATGAGTCTATGTATCTAGCATATATTATTATTATTATTTATTTCTTAGCAGACACCCTTATCCAGGGCGACTTACAATTGTTACAAGATATCACATTATTTTTACATACAATTCCCCATTTATACAGCTGGGTTTTTACTGGAGCAATCTAGGTAAAGTACCTTGCTCAAGGGTACAGCAGCAGTGTCCCCCACCTGGGATTGAACCCACGACCCTCCGGTCGAGAGTCCAGAGCCCTTATACTACTCCACACTGCTGCCCTATATATTAATTTGTAGATTCAGTCTAGTGTATATTTCTGTATTATTAAAGGTAAGCCCATCACTTTAAAAAGTATTTCACACAAATTCTGAACAACGTTTATCGTAATAATAATAATAATATATATATTTTTTTTTAAAACTTAACAAACGATGTTTTTTTTTTTTTTTACAGTATACACACTGACACACACGCACGCACGCACGCACGCACGCACGCACGCACATCATGCATGGAGAAACATGATATATATTCAAATTGGGACTGTGGATAATAGGATCGTAATTTCAAAAGACATTTAATAGCAAAATCACATTCTATAGTTAGATTTGCATAATATAATTCTTTATGTACATATATATATAAATATATAGGTGGCCGGTGTTTTATATACAAAGCACCTGTATAATTAATACAATTAACGTTTTTGCAAAAGTTTTCTAATCCTCAGATAAACTCTGTGTCACCCCCCCTGTGTGTCCTGCCCCACACCTGCCCTCGTACTCCCGACAGGATGGTGTCCGGCGCTCCGCACTACAGAGAGGGATGCGGGCTCTCCCTCCCCCTCCCTCTCTCTCTCTCTCTCTCTCTCTCGGCCCTTCAAGGCGGTTTATTTATTCCAAAATATTTGTCCCTTTGTTGCTGTAATGGTGTTTATTCTGCATTAGTGCGGCGGTGTGAGAGGAGGGGGTGACACTGATCTGATAAGAGGGGTATCACACGCAATCCGCGCCACAACGAGGGCTTATCCGCCGCTAAACTCCCATTAAACTTCAAACCGGACACTTCTCCTCTCTTTAATCAACTGCAATGTAATTCCAGCGTAATCCCTGGAACCGCAAACACACCCTGAGAGTGTGTGTGTGTGTGTGTGTCAGTGTGTGTGTGCGTGTGTGTGTGTGTTTGTCAGTGTGTGTGTGTGTATGTATATATATATATATATATTATACACACACATATATACATATATATAGAGCCGGGTGGTTAACCATTATCGTGGTTCTGGGAGGGCGGGGGGCGCTGTGTTTAGTGTTTGGAGGGAGGGGGAGCTGTGTTTATATTGCCCCTCATGCTGGTAATTGACCTCATACCGTTTCGTTGTTTATACAAGGCCGGTTGAAGGGTCCACACGTCGGTGGAGACGGGTTGCGACACGCCTGCTAAGATGAGAGGCACCGAACCCCAACTGTTTGCTTTACAGCATGTTAGAAATCACACTCCAAGTGTTCGGCCCCCACTCGCACTTCCACGGCGCGAATCAAACACCTCGCAGCTCCACTTAACCCTGACCCGGCCGTGCCCTGTACCTAAAGAGAGAGAAACGACAGCGCCGTACGCACACCACCACAGTCATAATACTAATAATAATAATAATAATAATAATAATAATAGGTTAATATTCAGCCCGGCCCAGCTGAAGTGTTGCTTTGCGACTGTGTTTGTGTTGCTTCTCTTATCTACCAGTACAATCGACGCTTACAAGACTTCTCCTTCAGAGATTAATTAAAAGATCTGTAATGAAAGTGCGAGAAATATGCAGTTTGAGATTCCCAGGTCCTGGAGTACAGGCCGCCCTGTTCAAATGGTTTAATGATTCATCTTCTCCAGCCCTTCACCGGCTTGTCCTGAAGCTGCAAGTGACGACAGCACAGCCTTGATTTAAAAAGAGGATCAAAGAGAACGAAAGAACGGAGGAATGCGCCGCATTCTCGAAACTTCGGTCAGAGAAGTTCCACAGTGCAGGAAATAGTTTAAAACAATACATTTTTGAATATAATAATAATAATAATAATAATAATAATAATAATAATAATTCGGAAATCCAGATTCACTCTCCTATTTTATTTTCCCATCAGAACCCCTCGATGCAATTATTACGCATCGCTAGAGAATCTCAGCGGAGCTCGAGGTGAAACGATGCGTCAGTAAAAACATATATTGATTTTGTTTATTGTAATCTATACATAGAGGTTTTTTTAAAGCGACACGTGTATGATACGATCGCTTTTCATCAGGTATACGTTATAAGGTTAAAATCCATCTGAAAATGTAAATTTTGTAAAATTTTAATGTAGATACAGACCGCGATAATTTGGACTGCAAGCACTTGGATTTGATATAAACTAATATATTTATTAGGAATATGTGTTTTTCATTACATAAATAATGGAACTCAAAAATGAAGTATATTTAATATACAGCTTTGCCGTGTGTATTCATACCGTCTTTAATTATATAATTACAAAATTAACCATTAAAACAAACGTATAAAAGTCTAAAAAAAGACAGAGCAATCGCAACGACTTCAGATTTATTGGGTTCATAATGATTCCGAATCACATGCAGACCCAACTAAAGAAGAAAAAAAAGGATATATTTTTTAAAAATAATTCAAAGTTTGCTAAAACTCCTCCCTGAACATCTATCAACGATCCACAATGAAATCAATTCGGAATGTGTATTATTATTATTATTATTATTATTATTATTATTATTATTATTATTATTATTATTATTATTATTATTATTATTATTATTATTATTATTATTATCCTCCAAAGCCGCATTAATCGGCAGCAGTGTGGAGTAGTGGTTAGAGCTCTGGACTCTTGACCGGAGGGTCGTGGGTTCAATCCCAGGTGGGGGGACATTGCTGCTGTACCCTTGAGCAAGGTACTTTACCTAGATTGCTCCAGTAAAAACCCAACTGTATAAATGGGGAATTGTGTGTAAAAAATAATGTGATATCTTGTAACAATTGTAAGTCCCCCTGGATAAGGGCGTCTGCTAAGAAATAAATAATAATAATAATCGCTAGAATCATACTGCACTCGAGTCTGCTTATATTTAGTTGTCTATGTCGCTTATTGAATGCAAAACTAACAGCACTAGACATGTTTGTGTTTGTAATAACCCATCAATTTGCTTCGCGACAGCTGTATTAATAGAAAGGGCAGATCATTCTGCAAAAGGCAAAAATGAACGACTCTCACTCCGGACTGGGTTTTATCTCGTCGGTCAGCGAGCCCGTGAAGGACCAAACCAAACCAAACCACACACACACACACACACACACACACACAACTATCTTTGATGTATTATTTCCGCAAATAACCTTTAATTACGCATCGGATAAGACAAGCTTCAATTTCTTTACTTCCCGAGGCTACTGAGCCGTGGGTTTTTTAAAAGAACACCCTCTTTCAACCCCCCCCCCCAAAATCTCTTAGCCAATCAGATCCGTGCTACATCCCTTCTGCCAATCTGAGACTCGGTCAATGGAATAAAACCGACTCGAAATGAGACTCTCATTACAAACTTCCTAAAGAGCCTTGTGAGTGAACCGAGGCCCGTTATATCCTGTGTCTCCATTGAAAATAATCGACTATATCTATATAAACAGGCTACACCTCTATACCACGCTTAGTTATAGTGACCATCATTATACGGAGCGTAGGGGATTTCTTTTAAAAAAAATACAAGGAATACAGCTGGGATTTTTGATTCTTTTTTTCAACAGACTGAGCAGGTAAACCTGGTTTTATTTCATCTGTAATGCGGTATAATGTTGTGTTTTGTCGGTGTACACTCTGGGAGAGGGAGAGGGTGCGCACAGAGATTGCACGTCCGTGACGTGTCTGTACACCCGTGGTTTGCAACCCGCGTCTCCTTGTGTGTGTGTGTGTGTGTGTAGCATTGACAGGCTGTGTGTCCGAATATGCCTTTCTATGACAAAAAGGGTGATTGAGACCGTCCGGGCGCACACAGAAAATGCTACCGTAGATCGTACACACCCGGGTCTGTATCATCAGCGTGTTTGCAAAGACTTACTCTAAAGAGATTAGCAACGGTGACGATTGTGGAAATAACACACGAGCACGCACGAGCCAATGCTGACCCTATAGAGTTTCTCTCCACGCTCGATTTAATGTCGGTAAGGTAAAAAGTATAATCAATACTACAAATGCAAAGAGTCTATTTTAATAAGTATGTAATATATCGGCTGTGTTGTGAAAAAAATAAACAGCGGGGTATATGAGCGTCTGCAGGTAACGCATCAATACGAGAGTTCATATTTAATAGAAAATGAAGCTTGATGAAACGGGGTCCTGTCCTTTTAAACGCGGGGGCTCATCGGAGCCGGTGTGCGTGGCGAGCGGCGCGCCTCTCTGCGTGGCTCTGTGGAGTGAGAGAGACACCCGCTTATAGACAGGGGATCGCCCCCCAGGACCGAGCAGCACACACGAAGTGACACGGAGGAGGAGAGCGAGGGCTCACGGCGCTGGACGAGGGAAACGATGGCTGGCTTGGCGTGTTTTTTTTGGTATTTAATGTACAGTACAGGGGGACTTATGTATTTAATATTTCATATCCTGAATTTTCACAACCCCGCAATTAATATCGCTTCACTACATAAAGCACAGTGTTACAGTTTGCTAACAAATCAATTCGTACATATATTTAGAGATATTCTTTCAAAGTACAGACAGAAAACATATGAGTAATGCAAACAAGTGGAGATTTTATATATAAAATATATGCAACGCTGTATTTTAATATACAAGAGAATACATAAAGTGAAAACAAAAGTCATTCATTATTATACGGTCGAATTTTAAAAACATATAGAACAAATAATTGTGGTTTCTTTGTATGCTATGAATGTTTGTATGTTTGCTTGTATATATATATATATATATATATATATATATATATATATATATATATTATATATTATTTATATTATTATATTATTACGTTTATCTTAGGGCCCTTATCCAGGGCAACTTACAATTGTTACAAGATATCACATTATTTCACATTATACAGATATCACATTATTTTACATACAATTCCCCATTTATACAGTTGGGTTTTTACTGGAGCAATCTAGGTAAAGTACCTTGCTCAAGGGTACAGCAGCAGTGTCCCCCACCTGGGATTGAACCCACGACCCTCCGGTCAAGAGTCCAGAGCCCTAACCACTACTCCACACTGCTGCCCTCTACTCCACACTGCTATGTATATTTATTCTAGTTTTAAATAAATAACCTTTGAACACCACCTACGGGCTATAATAATACATATTTAATACTAATTACAAACACGATCAAATATCAAACCTGTACTGCAAATGCTATTATTTGCAATATATATTTTTTTAAGTGAAGTCATTTTGAAATATTTGTGTGCAGGCTGCTACGTTCTCGTTCAGCTGAGTTCAAATACACAAAAAATCAGCTATAGGCGATATATGGGATGGGGGGAAAAATAAATCAAAATAACCCAAAACTCCAAATAATTTGCTGCGATTCTCATTGGCCGGCGAATCTCCACGCTGCATGATCTCCGGGCGCGTCCCCGCGGTGCGCGCTCTGTGCGGATCCATCGATTTTGTGTCCCGTGCGGCTGGCTTTATAAAGCGGGATCACATACGGGTTTTTATTTTCTTATTATCGATGAGAGGTTAGCAAAGTGGAAAACTCGATCTCCCAGACTGAATCTTCAAAAGAACAATACAAAGTAAGCTGACTCCACAATAATATCCCCTGTCCGAATACAGGTCTACAAATAAACCAGAAACAGAAGAGGCGCGCTATTGAGAACTCTCCAAACGTGTTGTATTTACAATGTTGTTAATAATAATAATAATAATAATAATAATAATAATAATAATAATACGATCAGAAGAAAATCTGTCCGTGCATACATTCTATTAACGCAGTTTAATGGACGGGTCATAGCTGTTTATTTAAATACTTACTGTACTGAATATAGGACTGGTTTCATTGGCTTCAGATAGAGGCTCCTTGAGCATACGAGACGACTGAAATATAATAATAATAATGGCCTTGAATAAAACTCTAATAGATACAGAATATACATTTCCATCTAAGTAGCAAATTCAACAAACAATTCTAAATGCAGGCGATGTGTTTTGTTATTATTATTATTATTATTATTATTATTATTATTATTATTATTATTATTAAAAAACAATTTAAATTGCATAATATTAAAAACAATGTTCAAAATTAAAATAAAATTCCGTGAATATATATATATATAAATATATAAATATATATAAAATATATATATATATATATATATAAACAGCTGAAGCGCTTTTGCCCGAAACGTCCTGAAAATATATATATTTTTTAATCTTTTAAACTTTTTGTGTACATTTAAAAAAAAAATACTTTTCTTTCATATGCCTTTAATATTGTACACTGCAGTTCTATAGATATATGTATTTTTATATGTGTCTATATTAATATTTGGTGTATTATTTTGGTGTATTTTGTGGTGCAGTATTACCGCTTACTTTACAGGGAGCTGAGGCCATATTTAACGAGGATTACCGAACAAGTCGCAGTATCGAGTCCGCTGCCATGTTATCTATACAATGAAGGAGGGAGGGCGTTTAGGAAACATACACACACACACACACACACACACACACACACAGACACATTATATAGATTATAGCCGCTGGATAAACCTCGCAGCAACTGGTTTACAAGAGCGTAGGTTATAGCAACCACCGCGCAATAATGAGAGCAAGGATCTGCGTGGATCTACAGCACAAAGAACCACGAGAACGAGGAGAGAGAGAGAGAGACACGGAATAAGGGTCTGATACAAGCTGCACAAAACACCGTGACATCGTGTGCTATTGTAAACACGCGTGCACACTGAGACACTGAGACACGCACACATACACACACACACAGAGACACTGAAACACACACACTGAAACACACACTGACATACACACACACTGAGACACACAGACACTGACACACACACACACTGAGACACACACACTGACACACACAGGAGACACTGAGACACACACACTATAATGCAGATTCTCTATCCCGGGACTTGGGAACAATCAGGCCCTAATTTGTGTATCGAACCGGGATTGCAAATTTGTCAGAGAAGACGGGTTTATTACAGAATGCACTTTCTCCACAACGCCTCTCTCCTCAGGGGGGGTCCAGCCCCCCTGGAAGTTAATTAAAAGTAAATGTGTGTAAATTGTCGAGGCCTGCAAGGAGATGCGTATCTGGGGAGGTTTGTCACTTTAATGGTTCAGGTGATGGATCAGGCTCGAAGCTCTCACCTCTCAGCGACGCGACTCGATACTTTTTTTTCCCCCTGAAATTCAAGTCGAGGGAAGTTATGGTTGTGTTGTTGTTTTTAAATTATTTTTCATTGTATCCCCCCCCCCAATTGCCGTTTCTCTCCGATATAAAGCAATGAGGTTAAAAAAAGTCCAATGAAAATTACACATTGTCCAAAACTTATTTCCCAGCTCTATTTTCAATGCTCCGCGGGTGAAAGCGTTAAGAGAACGCACACAAAATCAAACGCGTCTGATTTATAAACACACAGTTCGGATCACATTCCCTGTATCCGAGCCTTCACGCAAACCCAGGGGACGGAACCGACAGAAACAAAAACAGCACTGCGCGCTTCAGCCTGCAAGAGGGATCATTTATTTGTATTGATTTCTTAGCTGACGCCTTTATCCAGAGCGACTTACAATTGTTACAAGATATCACATTATTTTTACATACAATTCCCCATTTATACAGTTGGTTTTTTACTGGAGCAATCTAGGTCAAGTACCTTGCTCAAGGGTACAGCAGCAGCGTCCTCCACCTGGGATTGAACCCACGACCCTCCGGTCAAGAGTCCAGAGTCCTAACCACTCCATACTGATATATATATATATATGAGAAAGAAAAGTTTTTTTTTAAAAAAAATGTTCACAAAAAGTTTAAAAGATTAAAAAATATATATTTTCAGGACGTTTCGGGCAAAAGCGCTTCAGCTGTTTAAATAGAAAAGTTAAACACCGCGCAGAATTACGATTCTGGAATAACAACAAGTTTACTGCGCGGTGTTTAACTTTTCTTTTTGTACAGCTGAAGGGATTTTGCTCGAAACGTCCTGAAAATAAAATATTTTTTTATCTTTTAAACTTTTTGTGTACATTTAAAAAAAAAAAAACTTTTCTTTCATATGTCTTCAATTTTGTACACTGCAGTTATAATATATATATTATATATATATATATGAAACAAATATGATCGTTTATTCCATTTTATCTAACATATAAAGTTAATATTTATGTGAATATTAATATATTTAGGCTAGGTTTTTAATTTAAGGATTTTTGGGGAAAAACTAAACAAAGCAACTTAAATAGTTGATTACAACGGTGTGAATTTATTATAATATCAATAATAATAATAATAATAATAATACGAGTCTCATTGCAGAGCAGTTTGAGTCCGTACAAGATTTACATTCATTCTGTGAGTTTAATACTACTACTAATACTACTAATAATATTAATATTAATAATAATAATAATAGTAATAATAATAATAATAATAATAATGTGAGTTTAATACTACTACTACTACTACTAATAATAATAATAGTAGTAATAATAATAATAATAATAATAATACATGTCAGTAAAGCCCAACACATGTGTAAAAATGTAGGGTTAGAAAGCGATGGAAACGCTGTCTGTGTGTCGCTAGTTACAAATGCACGTGTTTGTCAGCTGACTGCGTTTCAAAGCGTGCAGGGTGGGAGCTGCGAGATAGCTCGCAGGGTCCGATATAAATCTTTAAGATTTTTACAGTTTGTTTGTTTTTGTGTTTTATTTTTTCAGCTGGGATTCATTATTATATATTTTTTTAAATAGATCATTTTTCAATATTAAACTTTATAAAAGGCAGGGTTTCTTAAACGTGGCATTTATAAATGTTTAATGCATAGTTTTTTTTATATAGTTTTCCTCGAACGCGTCAGTTATATTCTGTATAGCGGTGAGTTGCTGTGATAAACATCCCTGGAGCGCCGCAAACACTTCCACGCTCTTTAAATACGCGGATCAATCGCCCTTCACTGAACATCACACACACACACACACGCGCGCGTCTCCGTGTCTAACACTCTCAGCATTTTATATTATCGGGTTTTTATATATACAAATTGACAATATGTTTTCTTGTCACTGCAAATGAATCTGGTATAAAATAAATCCTAATAAATGCATATAGGCGATTTGTTTGCTTTATTAAGAATGGATAACTGCATTTATATTAGATAGAGATAGATAGATAGATAGATAGATAGATAGATAGATAGATAGATAGATAGATAGATAGATAGATAGATAGATAGATAGATAGATATGATGTAGCTGTATATGCGCCATAAGAGCTTAAGAATCGAAGGAAAAGATCGGAAAATGGTTAACTGGCTACGCTGTTTTACAGAATGCGTTGTTCAGGAATTGCGAAAGATGTGATTTCCAAGGTGTTGCGAGTCAAAGCTCAAACGCGTCTCCAAAACTATTCCGTTTATAAGACGAACAGAAAACCCCTAGCAACATTAAGAAGGGATTGCTCTGTCAAATAACTGTGATTTGACTGTGAGCTAGGTGTGGGCCTTATCTTTCAAATAATAATAATAATAATAATAATAATAATAATAATAATAATAATAATAAAGTCAAAAAACATACAGGCGCTTGTTTACGTGTTTAATTGACCTAATTCGGCTTAAAAAACAGCTACTGTGAAGAATTGAACTAAACAGACAATACAAGCCGGATGCGATTTTCTCGGCGGGTTGAATGCATTATTCAGCGCCAATGCTGTAGGCGACTTCAATTGAAAGGGTAGAAACGCAACACACACAAACGCACGCACGCACGCACGCACGCACGCACGCACGCAAACACGCTTGGGTGATCCTCGCTGTCGATTGTTAGGACTCAGTCGCTAGAGCCGCTCTGCCTGGCACAGGTGCAGAGGAGGCCGGTAATGCGATCCGCTCTTAGTCCGCGTGCATGGTGCCTTGTTCTCCTAGAGCCGCACCCCCGGGTTCGGTTATTTTAATTTCCTCTGATTGGTGAAGCGTTAGAGGATTGAGACACACATCGCTACAGCCACTAATAACACCCCCACCCCCTCACCCCCGCCCGCATTTATTGCATTGCCCAGGTCAGCGTTTGATGTGGAACTGTGTGTGTATGTGTGTGTGTGTGTCAGTGTGTGTGTGTGTGTGTGTCAGTGTGTGTGTGTGTGTGTGTGTGTGTGTGTGTGTGTGTGTCAGTGTGTGTGTGTGTGTGTGTGTGTGTGTGTGTGTGTGTGTGTGTGTGTGTGTGTGTGTGTGTGTGTGTGTGTGTCAGTGTGTGTATCAGTGTGTGTGTGTATGTGTGTGTGTGTGTTTGTGTGTGTGTGTGTGTGTCAGTGTGTGTGTGTATGTGTGTGTGTGTGTGTGTGTGTCAGTGTATGTATCAGTGTATATGTGTATGTGTGTGTGTGTGTGTTTGTGTGAGCGCAAGGGAGGTAAAGAAAACCCAGACGCACACAATGGGTTAAATTAAAAGAGAGGAGAAAGGTTTTTGGAAAGTTAGTGTTGCAGAAAGAGGAGAGAGAGAGAGAGAGAGAGAGAGAGAGAGAGAGAGAGAGAGAGAGAGAGAGAGAGACTAAAATTAAATATGCATGTTGAGAACAGGAAACAAAATAATTACTTATTATAAAATCAGCAAAAGCATTATTATAAATAATAAAAAATAATAAGAGATTGAACCTAACGTGAGAGAGAGACTGAAAGAAAGAAAGAACGAAGAAAAGAAAAATATATATTCAAGGCCCTTTATAAGCCAAGTTATTGTTTATTATAAATCAGAAAAAAAAACACACATGATGAATAAAATAATAATGAAAAGAACTGACCCGATCAATGCGCTCCGGAGACACCTCGTTATAAACACCGCACACGGTCTACAGCACAAGCAAACACGCGTTCATAGCGCCGCTACAGAGACGCGCAAGGCACAGAACACCGCCTCACACCGTGAGCATGAGCCCGGCTCACACGATCGGTGCGGACCCGGCTAACTGCCCGGGGGACCGGGACACTGCGAGCCGTCAGGGTCGGTAACTGCATTACAGCAGTGCAGCACTCTGCGGACCCGATTCACTTACTATTATTATTATTATTATTATTATTATTATTATTATTATTATTATTATTATTATTATTTATTTCTTAGCAGACGGCCTTATCCAGGGCGACTTACAATCGTAAGCAAATACATTTCAAGAATCACTTTGGTTCAAGCAAGTACAAGTGTGACAAAACTTACCTACAGAAGCCTGGCACAGGGCAAGAGAGAGACAAGTCTGTTACTGAGAGGGAAAACAGCTTTAACCTTACACCCGATACAATAATAATAATAATAATAATAATAATAATAATAATAATAATAATACACATTCCGAATTGATTTTACTGTAGACAGATGTTCAGGGAGGAGTTTTAGCAAACTTTGAATTAATTTTAAAAAATATATCCTTTTTTTTTAAGTGGGCCTGCATGTGATTCAGAATCAATATGAACCCAATAAATCTGAAATCGTTGCGATTGATCTTTTTTAATGACTTTTATGCGATTATTTTAATGGTCATTCTGTAATTATAATACTAAATACGGTATGAATACACACGACAAAGCTATATATTATTATATTTACTATATCTGAACTAAATGTGAATTAAACGGATCTTATTAAACAGATTTTAAACACATTTCTTTTGTATGACTTTAGACTGTAATGCGGTATTAAATACAGGCCTAAAGCTTTGATGTCGTTGTTTTTATGTATTTTATTACAACGTGTCTCCTATATAATAATTCAGTTCACTCAGTGACAAATTCGTATAGCCGTTGCAATACACTGTAATGCGCATTACAGAACACACCGCCGCACGCAAACATTATCATGATTTATTTCTTAGCAGACACCCTTATCCAGGGCGACTTACAATTGTTACAAGATATCACATTATTTTTACATACAATTCCCCATTTATACAGTTGGGTTTTTACTGGAGCAATCTAGGTAAAGTACCTTGATCAAGGGTACAGCAGCAGTGTCCCCCACCTGGGATTGAACCCACGACCCTCCGGTCAAGAGTCTAGAGCCCTAACCACTACTCCACACTGCTGCCCTATAAACATGGGGGGGGGTCTGTAATGCTGTGCCTTGTAAGACTCTTGTTTATTTATTTATTTTCTAAAGGTTTAGCTGTAAAGAAACGCGATATATTGCACCCGTCCCGTTTAAGGTAGCTCCGCCCGGTCCGACTCGCTTCTATAACGCGCTGCTTTCTGTGTCCTCCCTCCTAGGAACCGCGGAGCGCCGGAGGAAAGGGTCACTACCCGGGACAGGGGCGCTAGCATGTGGAAGAATTGCGCGGAGTTCAGTAAACCCCAGGCCGTTAGCCATAAAATGCTAGCTAGATGCGACATGAGCGGTTAGTCACCTTTTTCTTAATACAGTAAATATTAATATATTAAATAAATAAATAAATAAATATTTAAGAATTGTTTTGAGGGGAGGGGGTATATATAATGTTCCTTTAGTTATTAATTCTGATAAACGCAATGTATCCTCAGTTTTATGTATCTAAAGAACATAAGAAAGTTCACAAACGTTTAAATGAACATAAATTATACATTTTTTTTTACTTTTTCGACCTGAAAAAAGAAACAAGGACCAGGGGTCACAAATGGAGATTAGATAAAGGGGCATTCAGAACAGAAAATAGGAGGCACTTTTTTACACAGAGAATTGTGAGGGTCTGGAACCAACTCCCCAGTAATGTTGTTGAAGCTGACACCCTGGGATCCTCCAAGAAGCTGCTTGATGAGATTCTGGGATCAATAAGCTACTAACAACCAAACGAGCAAGATGGGCCGAATGGGGCCTCTCCTCGTTTGGAAACTTTCTTATGCTCTTAATCATTAACTGCGTAGTGAATGACATCATAAGCACATTAATAGATTTGCATGTGACTTTGGTTACCATGGCATCCAAACCCTCACTGTTTGTTTTCAAACACGCTTTCCCTTGTGAAAGGCGTGTTAAACACAGCGGAACGGAGGGAAGACGGTTCTTTTGAGCAAAAAAAACTTAATGATAACTCCCCGCGTTTAAACTATGTCGGACTGCCGTGGGCGCGCAATGCAATGCAATGAAAGCGCCGCGCTCTGAAGGGGTTAATCAGAGCGGCGCTTTTATCTTTAACGATCAAACAAGCCAGTGTTCCCGAACCCTACAAATCAAAAGAACGCGCTCTGATAGGTCGCGCTAAACCGTACAGCCACGCCCTCGCTTATAACCAGCCAGCGATCCGGGGCAGGTCTCGATGCCCTTGTGACCGCACAGCGGGATCAGCATACCTGCTGTACGCTGCTGACGGCGGAGCAGCTCCGTGGGTTATTCTCGTCAAGGTCAAAACCGAGAGGCTGTGTGTCGAGAAACCGTCACCTGAGTAAATAAGGGCGTTGTGTACCTGAGAGAGAGAGAGAGAGAGAGTGAGAGTGAGAGTGAGAGAGAGAGAGAGAAAGAAAGAGAGAGAGGAGAGAGAGAGAGAGACCTTATAGAAATGACCCCTAAAAGCACAGCAAAGTGTGATACAGCACAGTGAAAGCATGGTAAAGCATAGGGAAGCATTGTAAAGCATAGAGAGGTGTGGTAAAACATAGGGAAGCATTGTAAAGCACAGAGAGGTATGGTAAAGCATAGGGAAGCATTGTAAAGCATAAAGAGGTGTAGTAAAGCAAAGGGAAGCATTGCAAAGCACAGAGAGGTCTGGTAAAGCATAGGGAAGCATTGTAAAGCACAGAGAGGTGTGGTAAAGCATAGGGAAGCATTGCAAAGCACAGAGAGGTCTGGTAAAGCATAGGGAAGCATTGCAAAGCACAGAGAGGTCTGGCAAAGCATAGGGAAGCATTGTAAAGCACAGAGAGGTCTGGCAAAGCATAGGGAAGCATTGTAAAGCACAGAGAGGTCTGGTAAAGCATAGGGAAGCATTGTAAAGCACAGAGAGGTGTGGTAAAGCATAGGGAAGCATTGTAAAGTACAGACAGGTAGGGTAAACTTTAAGAGAGGCAGGGTGTGTGTGTGTGTGTGTGTGTGTGTGTGTGTGTGTGTAAGATCATGTTTCTAGTCTCCACAGGAAAGAAAAGTATTTTGTTTGTGTAGCTGTATGATCCCCCATAAACATTCAACAGTGCTGAATTTAGAAACACTAAAAGAAACTTAATTCAATGACAAACATTTTGACCGCATGTCTTTTTCAATGTCTACTTATCTGTCTGTGTGCCTGTCTCTATGCCTGTGTGTCTGTCTGCGTGCCTGTGTGCAAGTCTGTCTGCATGTCTTTGTGTCTGTGTGTCTGTCTGCGTGCCCCTGTGTGTGTCTGTCTGCGTGCCCTTGTGTGCGTGCCCCTGTCTGCGTGCCCCTGTGCGTCTGTCTGCGTGTCCCTGTGTGGGTCTGTCTGCGTGCCCTTGTGTGCGTGCCCCTGTGCGTCTGTCTGCGTGCCCCTGTGTGTGTGTGTGTCTGTCTGTCTGCGTGTCCCTGTGTGTGTGTTTGTCTGTGTGTCCCTGTGCTCCTGTATCTTCGAGGCTCGTTGACTCATATCCCTCCCCCCTCCTCCTCCCCCCCCAGGCCATGGCGGTCTTAACCAACTAGGCGGAATGTTTGTGAACGGCCGGCCGCTGCCCGAGGTGATCCGCCAGCGCATTGTGGACATGGCGCACCAGGGCGTGCGGCCCTGCGACATCTCACGACAGCTACGGGTCAGCCACGGCTGCGTCAGCAAGATACTGGGCAGGTGAGCCACCGGGGGACTGGGAGAGGGACTGGGGGAGAGAGAGGAACTGGGGGGAGAGGAGAGGGGGAAGTGGGGGATACTGGGCAGGTGAGCCACCGGGGGACTGGGAGAGTGGGGGGAGAGAGAGGAACTGGGGGGAGAGGAGAGGGAGAAGTGGGGGATACTGGGCAGGTGAGCCACCGGGGGACTGGGAGAATGGGGGGAGAGAGAGGAACTGGGGGGAGAGGAGAGGGAGAAGTGGGAGATACTGGGCAGGTGAGGCACTGCGGGAGACTGGCAAGAGAGAGAGAAGGAGAGAGGGACGGAGGGAGGGAGAGAGAGGGAGGGACGGAGGGAGGAAGGAAGGGAGGGAGAGGGAGGGAGGGAGGGAGGGAGAGAAGAAGGGAGGGACGGAGGAGAGAGAGGAGAGAGAGGGAGGGAGGGAGAGAGAGAGAGAGGGATTGAACCACTCGCAGAAGAACTGTGAAGAGCAAAACACTACGTTCTAATATTTTATCAGCATCTTGGAGACTTGGGGGAAGTCCTTGAAAACATCCACTAACTAGTACCCCCCCCCCCCCAGGTACTACGAGACAGGAAGCATCAAACCGGGGGTGATTGGCGGGTCCAAGCCCAAGGTGGCCACGCCCAAAGTAGTGGACAAGATCGCCGACTACAAGCGTCAGAATCCCACGATGTTCGCCTGGGAGATCAGGGACCGGCTCCTGGCGGAGGGGGTGTGCGACAGCGACACGGTGCCCAGCGTGAGCTCCGTCAACCGGATCATCAGAACCAAAGTGCAGCAACCCTTCATCCTGCCCCTGGAGGGCAAGGACCTGAACCCCGGACACAGCCTGAGTGAGCATTATTACTATTACTAGCATTATTACTATTAGTAGTATTATTATTATTATTATTATTATTAATTAGTCATTTAGCAGATGCTTTTATCCAAAGCGACTTACAGAGACTAGGTGGGTGAACTCTGCATCATCAACAACTGCTGCTGCTGCTGCAGAGTCACTTCCAATAGGAGCTTGTTTGTTTTACGTCTCATTCGAAGGATGGAGCACAAGGAGGTTCAGTGACTTGCTCAGGGTCACACACACACACACAGGGAGTCAGTGGCTGAGCCGGGATTTGAACCTCCTGGTATCTAACCCCTTTCTTTAACCACTGGAGCACCAAGCCTCATACCAGCAGGGCGGCGCCACACGGGAGCCCAGGGAATGCATGACAGCCTCATATGAGGAAAGGCAATTTGTTCTCCATATAAAGCAATGCTGCGGGAATGCAGCGTCACTTTTGCGGCTTGGAACCTGCTTTTAGGAGATTGGGGTTGTAGGGCACTGCTCAGCTCACCAGGCAGGGAGACTTGGGGTTTGATACAGCAACCTCAAACTAGGTCTCCCGGGGGTCTCCTGGAAGCAGGTTTCAAGCCGCTGTTGCTGAAAAAAACTGCCCAAAACTACTTTTTGTTCAGCTATTTTCAATATTTCATTATTATTATTATTATTATTATTTATTTCTTAGCAGACGCCCTTATCCAGGGTGACTTACAATTGTTACAAGATATCACATTATTTTTTACATACAATTCCCCATTTATACAGTTGGGTTTTTACTGGAGCAATCTAGGTAAAGTACCTTGCTCAAGGGTACAGCAGCAGTGTCCCCCCACCTGGGATTGAACCCACGACCCTCCGGTCAAGAGTCCAGAGCCCTGACCACTACTCCACACCGCTTCATTCATGAAAGGGTTAAGCTCATAGTGAAACCAGGAGTGGATCAAACTACTCTGCAACAGGAGTCGTATTCCCATCCCTGCAATAATAATAATAATAATAATATTATTACCTTGATTAGCCACAGTGTGTCTAGGTAGCAAGCTCAGGTGTTTCTTATTAACATCAGCATTTTTATTGGTTAAACTTTGGTCAGTCTCTTGGTGATGTCATTAGGAATCATTAAATCGTGGTTTTGATGAAGCGAAGTGGCCTCAAACTAAGAGTCCATATGAGTTTAATCAGACACACCTGAGCTTGTTACCTAGACACACTGGGGCTGATCCAGCTGCTAGTAAAACCTGGACTGGGTGACACTGCTGTGCAATAGGAGGCTGTCTGGCTGCAGTACTGTGCTCACATGTTGTCGTCCCCCCCCCCAGTCCCCAGCTCCGCGGTGACCCCCCCAGAGTCACCCCACTCCGACTCGCTCGGCTCCACCTACTCCATCAACGGCCTGCTGGGCATCGCGCACATGGGGGGGAGAGGGCAAGAGGAAGCACGAAGACAGTGAGTACCACCCAGACCTCTCTGTGCTTTACAATGCTTCCCTATCCTGTGCTTTACAATGCTTGCCTATGCTTTACCAGACCTCTCTGTGCTTTACAATGCTTCCCTATGCTTTACCAGACCTCTCTGTGCTTTACCATGCTTTCACTGTGCTGTATTACACTTTGCTGTGCTTTGACTGTGGGACACTATTATAAGGTTGAGTACCATCCATCCATCCATCCATCCATCTGTATCTATCTATCCATCTCTCTCTCCTTCCCTTCCTCCTCTCTCTGCAGTCCTGAACTGTGTTTCCTCTCTGATCCTAACTGACCCCTGTCTCTCTCCCTCTCCCTCTCCCTCTCAGGTGATCAGGAGAGCTGTCGGTTGAGCGTGGACTCCCAGGGCAGTGTGGGGAGCGCCCCCAGGAAGCAGCTCCGAGGGGAGCCCCCCTTCTCCGGCACGCTGGACTGCGGCTTCGACAGGCATCCCTACCCCCCTGAGGCCTTCGCATCGGCCAATCACAGCAAGGCTGAGCAGGTACAAGCCCCGCCCACAGAGCACAGGAACACAACCTCAACCGGCCAGCTAGGACTTTAAAATGCATTTCAAAACATGCTCCCCAACCGGGCTAGATAGAGGCTACTGAACACCGTGGTGTACAGTGTTTATTGAACAGCACTGGAATGAAGCAAAGACACACTCGAAACTACAGCTCTGCCCAAAAGCACTGCATCCCCCTATAGAACTCATTGTGCTTCATGAAGTGGAATGAAAGCTGCTGAATAATGTGACGCTAACATATTGAATTGCACACCGCTCTGGAGTTTTCCCATAGAACGAAAAAACAGGCAAAAATGTGACATTTCGAAACCTAACATGAAATACTTACTATTATGTCTTCCGGTAGACTTTTTTTTTTTTGCAATATTATTTTGTAGTTTTTTTGATACACGATAAATAAAATATCTAAATTATGCTCATATAGTTTTATTTTTATTTTTAAATGATGTCACAATCACGATGGAAAACTTTTTGGCCAGAGAATGTCATCTCAACTTAAATGGAATAAAAACAACAATCTAACTCCAGCTAGATATAGCCATGCTTCTGGTATCAGTATTTCTACACACAGAAACATTGAGAGTATCTCTTTCAAGCAGAATCTCTGATCAGTCACGGACAGTGTGGCCTCTGGATATCGGCCACACTAACGCGTTTTTTGAGGGTGGCTTGCCATGAAAGGCGCTATATAAAAAGAAATGGATAGATTGATTAATGAGGGGTCAGTAATAGGAGTAGTGGTCAGGGCTCTGGACTCTTGACCGGAGGGTCATGGGTTCAGTCCCAGGTGGGGGACACTGCTGCTGTACCCTTGAGTAAGGTACTTTACCTAGATTGCTCCAGTAAAAAACCCAACTGTATAAATGGGTAATTGTATAAATAAATAATGTGATAGCTCGTAACAATTGTAAGTCGCCCTGGATAAGGGCTTCTGCTAAGAAAAAATAATAATAATAATAATAATAATAATAATAATAATAATAATAATAATAAATCACTGATAGAGCGCTTCTGTAGTGTTTCAGACCGATAGGAGAACGTGTTGAATTCCCCCTAACCCCCTCTCCCCTCTCCTCTCTCCCCCAGGCTCTGTACCCCCTCTCCTTACTAAACAGCAGCATCGAGGATGGCAAGCCCTCCAGCGCTGCCATTGGTCGAAATCTCAGCGCCCATCAGGGATATTCTGTAGTATCAGGTAAGAGTTGCCGTGGCGACAGACGTCAATCAACAAACACGCACACACCCAGACACACAGAACCTCACACACACCACATACACATAATCTAGCTCCAGTATCAAACATCTATCGTGCAAAGTAATCCTTTAATCAATGAGCTCTGAAATAAATCAGATTCAGGGATGGGAATGAGACTCCTATTGCACAGCAGTGTCACCCAGTCCAGGTTTTACTGCCAGCTTGATCAGCCCCCAGTGTGTCTAGGTAACAAGCTCAGGTGTGTCTGATTATTAAACTCCTAGTGAAAGCAGGAATGGATCACACTGCTATGTAATGGGAGTCTTATTCCCATCCCGAATGTAGACCCTGTTTATTTACCAGCGCGGATAGTTAAGCTCTCCTCGTAGACCCCCAAAACAAACCCCCCGCTTTTTAAACTTTTCAAAAGGGGGGGGAAGCATTTCCAATCTCATTATCCAACATCTTCATCATTTTATTTTATTTTATTTTAAAATTTGCAGTCTTTATTTTAAACCATATATATAGGTTTGATTTTCTTTTCCGTTTCATTTCATCTCATCTCACTTCATCTCTGGCGCCCGCAGACTACCACAGCGCCCCCTTGTGCATGAAGCAGGAATCCTCTTCCACCTCAGAAGCGACACACGCAGGCTCCTCCCCCAACGGGCTGCCAAACCCCGCCCTGCTGGAGCTGCAGCCAATCCAGGCTGCCGTCTCTGTGAACGGCTCCGCCCACATGAGCCCCTTCAACGCATTCACACCACACCCTCCCCACACGCCTCTGTACGGGCAGTTCATCACGCAGCCCCTCCGGACAGGTAAGCGTGGGGCAGCGGGACCCGCACGCAGTCACCAGCGTGCCATTATCAGGATCCAGCCCTCCGCAGGCCAGGGGCACTGCTGTCCACCGGGCTGACTCACCCTTTCAGAGTGAAACGAGAAACAGCAGCTGGGGTTTGTGTGGATCGCTGCTCTCCACAGAGTCCTGAATAAGGAAAGCAGCGATCATCACAAACCCAAGCAGCTGCTTCTTCAGTTCACTCTGATGGCTGGATCGCATCAATATCAGGGTCTAGTGCTGTATATTATAAAGACATTTCAGAGGGCTGGATCGCATCAATATCAGGGTCTAGTGCTATATATTATAAAGACATTTCAGAGGGCTGGATCGCATCAATATCAGGGTCTAGTGCTATATATTATAAAGACATTTCAGAGGGCTGGATCGCATCAATATCAGGGTCTAGTGCTATATATTATAAAGACATTTCAGAGGGCTGGATCGCATCGCTATCAGGGTCTAGTGCTGTATATTACAAAGACATTTCAGAGGGCTGGATCGCATCAATATCAGGGTCTAGTGCTGTATATTATAAAGACATTTCAGAGGGCTGGATCGCATCAATATCAGGGTCTGCTACACTGTATGTATATGTGTTGCAGTGGGGGTGTTGTGAATGTAATGCATGCTGTCTGTGTTCCTGTAGGTCGGGACATGGTGGGCTCCACTCTTCCGGGGTACCCCCCCCCACATCCCCAGCAGCGGGCAGAGCGCATACAGCATGGTGGCAGGTAAAGAGTTAATACAAAGAGTGTCCCCTAGAACGAGCACAGCACAGTGTGATACAGCACAGTGACAGCATGGGAAAGCATACGCAAGCATTGTAAAGCACAGAGAGGTCTGGTAAAGCATAGGGAAGCATTGTAAAGCACAGAGAGGTCTGGTAAAGCATAGGGAAGCATTGTAAAGCACAGAGAGGTATGGTAAAGCATAGGGAAGCATTGTAAAGCACAAAGAGGTCTGGTAAAGCATAGGGAAGCATTGTAAAGCACAGAGAGGTATGGTAAAGCATAGGGAAGCATTGTAAAGCACAGAGAGGTCTGGTAAAGCATAGGGAAGCATTGTAAAGCACAGAGAGGTCTGGTAAAGCATAGGGAAGCATTGTAAAGCACAGATAGGTCTGGTAAAGCATAGGGAAGCATTGTAAAGCACAGAGAGGTCTGGTAAAGCATAGGGAAGCATTGTAAAGCACAGAGAGGTCTGGTAAAGCATAGGGAAGCATTGTAAAGCACAGAGAGGTCTGGTAAAGCATAGGGAGCATTGTAAAGCACAGAGAGGTCTGGTAAAGCATAGGGAAGCATTGTAAAGCACAGAGAGGTCTGGTAAAGCATAGGGAAGCATTGTAAAGCACAGAGAGGGATGGTAAAGCATAGGGAAGCATTGTAAAGCACAGAGAGGTCCGGTAAAGCATAGGGAAGCATTGCAAAGCACAGAGAGGGATGGTAAAGCATAGTATAACCACGGGAAAAGCATGGGTCGAAAACTTGTGGGGAACGAAAGGCGAGAGAAAGAGAGAAAGAAGATGAAAGCGATTCAGTCTGCTCTCCTCTGCTCCCTCGTTTTCTGTTCTCTGCTGTAGTTGATTAACTTGAACCGGTTCTGGAAAGCTGGCTGGCGGGTTAATCAGTACCCCCCCTCCCCCCCGATCGCAGAGACAGGCCCGCGGTTTCGGGGATCACCGGCTCCGACCAATCACAGCCGGCCTGTTTGTTGACAGCACGTTGTCATGGAAACAAAGGGGCCGCAGGGTTCTATTTAGGGAGGGGGGTGGGGTACCTGCCCTTCGAAGCGCGAAATTAGATTTATTTTTTCGGGAGGGGAAGGGGGGGTGGGAGGAGGGGATTATACAGCAGAACTCACGGAGGGTGACATTCAATCTCTTCTAATTAATTACCAATTAAATATTGGAATGTTTAAAAAGAAAGGAGGAGGGAGGAGGGAGGAGGGAGGAGGGAGGGTGGGAGCAGGGTGCAGGGAGGAGGGAGGAGGGAGCAGGGTGCAGGGAGGAGGGAGCAGGGAGCAGGGAGAGCCTGCAGCGAGGGTGGAAGCAGTGTTAAAGACTCGGCTGCACGCATCACTGCTCCCCTGGATCTGACCCCCAGCTCTCCAGCAAGCAGGGAAATGAATGTTTACAAGGAAGCGGACTGAACTGGTACTGAGAGAGGAGCCGAGTGCAAGCAGGGACTTAAACACACACACAGGCAAGCGCAGAAACACACACACACACAGGCACACACACCAATACAAAGAAACACACACACACAGAAACACAGAAACACACACCAATACAAAGAAACACAGACAGACACACACACACACACACACACACACGAATACAAAGAAACACACACACACACAGAAACACACAAGCACACAGGCACACATAGGGCAGCAGTGTGGAGTAGTGGTTAGGGCTCTGGATTCTTGACCGGAGGGTTGTGGGTTCAATCCCCAGTGGGGGACACTGCTGTTGTACCCTTGAGCAAGGTACTTTACCTAGATTGCTCCAGTAAAAACCCAACTGTATAAATGGGTAATTGTATGTAAAAATAATGTGATATCTGTATAATGTGAAATAATGTATAATGTGATATGTTGTAACAATTGTAAGTCTCCCTGGATAAGGGCGTCTGCTAAGAAATAAATAATAATAATAATAATAATAATAATAATAATAATAATAATAATAGAAACACACAGGCACATACACAGACACACACAGAAATACACAGAAACGCACAGGCACACACACACAAGCACACACACACAGAAACACACAGGCACACACACACAAGCACACACACACAGAAACACACAGGCACACACACACAAGCACACACACACAGAAACACACAGGCACAAATACACAAATACACAGAAACACCCACTGAAACACAGAAACAAACAAACACAAACACAGAGATATACACACACACAGAAACACACACACACAGAAACACACACACTGAAACACGAAAAAAAACAAACACACAAACACACAGAGATTTTCTGTTGGTTCCCCAGGCTGTGAGTATTCATACTAGACAAGACCCGAGTTTGACAATTGTAACACTAATAACAACAGCAACAGCAACACCAGTGATATTAGCGATTGTATTGACAGCCTGCTCTCTTTCCTCTTGGAAATTCATAGTCGACAAGCTCTGTGTTCAATAATAATAATAATAATAATAATAATAATAATAATAATAATAATAATAATAATAATAATAATAATAATAATATTGAGGTGCCCAGTCCCTGACCACCTTCCGGCACCTCCTCAAGACTCACCTCTTCAGACAGCACCTGTAAAACTCCTCTTTTCCCTCTGGACACTTTATCACCCTTCCTTAAATGCTCTTTACTTGCTCTTATCTGCCCCCTATTTTTCTGCATTTAATCCTGTACTTTAGAGTACTGTAATCTGTCACAAGTGTTATTTAATCTGTAGTATTTTGTATTTAATTATATCCTGATGTAACTATCACTGACACTGTTATCTGCTCCGATATTGAATCGTATTTTGTCACACTTGCACTTGCCAGAACCAGTCACTGTATTTATCTTGCTCTTAATTGTATTATTACTTGTACTATGATTCTTGAAATGTATTTGCTTACGATTGTAAGTCGCCCTGGATAAGGGCGTTTGCTAAGAAATAAATAAATAAATAAATAAATAAATAAATAAATAATAATAGGTATTGACAGCCTGCTCTCTCCCCTGTCTCCGCAGGCAGCGAGTTCTCCAGCACTGCGTACTCTCACTCCCCCTACACCTCCTACAGCGACGCCTGGAGGTTAACCAACTCGGGGATCCTCGGTAAGACTCGGCCAGGCTCGAGAGCTCCTCATTGGGGAGCGAGGGAGAGCACCCCCCCCCCCTCAGATCAAACCCCGCGCGGGTCAGAGTGGCTGTGAATAGAAGTGGGGGGCTCTCAGACAACAAGGGGGGGGGGCAGGGGGCTCTGGTTGGGTGGGCGACATTGAGAAACAAATTGAGAAAGACTTGTAGTCAAAATGTTTGTCATTGAATATACACCGAGAAAGACTTCTAGTGGAAACGTTTGCCATTGAATTTACATTGAAGACGCTGAGACTTCTAGTCAAAATGTTTATAGTTGAATGTATTTCTTTCAGTATTTCTAAACTGTGATTATAACCGAATCCGGACTGTCACTAACCCAGCCTCTCTACCTCCCTCCTCAGGATCACCCTATTACTACAGCTCTGCCGCCCGGACCGCCCCTCCCTCCACCGCGGCCTCCGCCTACGACCACCTCTAGTCGCCACGGAAACGGCCATCCCACAATCAGGAGGGACAGGAAACCAGGAGGAAAAAAAAAACAAAAAACTTTATTTATAAAATAATAATAATAATAATTAATTAATACATAAATGAAAAAGGCAGAGGTGAATGAACGACACGGCCAGGATCGGCCCTCGTGTTAACAGCGTGGTTCTGAAGCAATGAAACAAACTGTCTTGTTCTGTTAACTGTTAAAAGGCTTGCTTGAGTCTTATTACACTTTTTTTTGTTTAAAAGTGATGCTCAGACTTTTTTTAATGTAACCCTGAAATACACTGCAGGTGACCTGATTTGGACCATTTAGTTCAGTCACCACAGTGATGGGGATAAGACTCCCGTTGAGCAGTTTGATCCCTTCCTGCTTTCACTGTGAGTTTAATAATCAGACGCACCTGAGTTTGCTCGCTTTTTTTATTTTAAGTCGTCGCCAATGTTTATTTTACACCAGGTTTTCTCCCCAATTTGGAATGCCCAATTATTATTTTGATCCCGGTTCACCGCTGCAACCCCCCAGCGACTCGGAAAACGGAGGCTGAGACACGCGTCCTCCGAAACACGTTCCTGCCAAATCCGTCATTTTCCACAGCGAAGCCACCAGACCTACAGTGCCGGAGGACAACGCAGATCTGAATGGCTCCACTGCAGACCCGCAGGTGCCCTATCGGCCACAGGGGTTGCTGGTGCCCGTTGCCCTGCCGACCTAAGCCCTCTCTACCCGGGCGGCGCTCGGCCAATTGTGCGCCGCCCCTTGGAACCCCCGGTCACTGACATAGCCAGGATTCGAACCTGCGCTCTCCAGCCTACAGGGCGCATCCTGCACTCCACGCAGAGCACCTTTACTGGATGCGCACACCGGAGCTTGTTAGCTAGACACACTGGGGCTGATCAAGCTGCTAGTAAAACCTGGAATGGGTGACGCTGCTGTGCAAGAGGAGTCTGATTCCCACACTGTGCTGAGCATGTTTGTGACAGGCAGTCTTGCTAGTTTGGTGTAAATACTAGAAACGAGACAAATCCAGAAACTCTCTCCTCGAACCGCACTGGTCAGGTGTAAGAAACACACAACGTTTTGAATTTTTTTTTTTATTATTATTATTAAAGTTAATAAAAGCTGTTGTTGATATGACCCGAGAGCGCGTCCGCTCCCAAACACCGCCTGTTGTTTTTTTTGTGTTTGTTTGTTTTTCCTTGTGGTTTTTATTACCGAGGATGTAAATAAATGATTTCTATAAGAAGTATTTTAATTAAAATAAAGCATGTTACGAAACGGCCGCTGTGTTGTGTTCATATTGATGGAAAATGTGTGCGTGCGTGCTGTGTTGGGGGGGGGGGTCTCTGATAAAAGCATTCCTCTCTTATTAAAAAAAAAGTAAGCAACCAGGTGTGTCTGGTGCACTAATGTCATGATACATATCACGATATGTAGGTCGCAATACTATACTCATCACGACACATGCTGCCGGCCGCAGGAAGCAGCACACGGGGGGGTGCTGAATTTTAAAGAGGATACGAGCTGCAGCTTGGTGTTGGTGTTCCTGAAACTCAGGTGCTTATCCCGATGGTTTCCTGTTGTTGCCGTTTGTGTAGAAACCATTTCAAAAACAAAACAATACATCATGCGGAGAAAGCATCGCGATTTATCCACACACACAGTGAACGGGTAACGCCCTAGCTGTGACTACAGTTCCCAGCATGCCTCTTGACCTGCGGCGGGGGTGAGGGAGCTGTAGTTCTTTAACAATACAGACCAGACATGGGGTCAGCTATATAATTACAATGACAGCACGATTGTTAGCAGTGCAATAGTGCAAGGATAGCGCATCAGCTGAGGATCCAGTAACGTGGTGCTGAGGTCAGGCAGTCAGTGACAGGAGGGGGCGGATCAGGAGATCTACAAGCGCAGAGTAAACAGGGGGGTCTCGGAGGTGGCGGAACGGAAGGCAGTGAGAGAGACGGAGCGGTCCTGAGGTTCTCCGGTCGCTGGATCCCTCCCTCCCCGGCCCCAGATTGAAGGGGTGTAGAGGGGCAGGGATACAGTATTTCTGGGCATTATGCAGTCTTAGAAAAAGCGCCTCCCTTGAGCTGTAATAGTTTTTTGTAAATTGGATTAATCGCGGTAATCCAATAAGGAACTGTCCGGCTGCGGGATACAATGAAATCAGATTTAATCCATCTTGACTGGCTGGGACCATGCTGGGGGGGGGGGTTTATAGGCTACACACCCTGCCTGACTGAATGAGGCATGACACCAAATACATGACATGGGAAGAGGACTTCCGATCCTGGTTTCACTGGGAGTTTAATAATCAGACACACCTGAGCTTGTTACCTAGACACACTGGGGCTGATCAAGCTGCTGGTAAAATCTGGACTGGGTGACACTGCTGTGCAATAGGAGTCTTATTCCCAGCCCGGTTTCAATACTAAACTCATGTGTGAGGTAAAAAATAAAGAAAAATAAATTCAACTAAAAGTCTTTCTCGGTGTCTTCAGTGTCAATTCAATGGCAAACGTTCACTAGAAGTCTTTCTCGGTGTCTTCAGTGTAAATTCAATGGCAAACGTTTCCGCTAGAAGTCTTTCTCGGTGTCTTCAGTGTAAATTCAATGGCAAACGTTTCCACTAGAAGTCTCTCTCAGTGTCTTCAGTGTAAATTCAATGGCAAACGTTTCCACTAGAAGTCTTTCTCAGTGTCTTCAGTGTAAATTCAATGGCAAACGTTTCCACTAGAAGTCTTTCTCAGTGTCTTCAGTGTAAATTCAATGGCAAACGTTTCCACTAGAAGTCTTTCTCAGCGTCTTCAGTGTAAATTCAATGGCAAACGTTTCCACTAGAAGTCTTTCTCAGCGTCTTCAGTGTAAATTCAATGGCAAACGTTTCCACTAGAAGTCTTTCTCAGTGTCTTCAGTGTAAATTCAATGGCAAACGTTTCCACTAGAAGTCTTTCTCAGTGTCTTCAGTGTAAATTCAATGGCAAACGTTTCCACTAGAAGTCTTTCTCAGCGTCTTCAGTGTGAATTCAATGGCAAACGTTTCCTCTAGAAGTCTTTCTCAGTGTCTTCAGTGTGAATTCAATGGCACACGTTTCCACTAGAAGTCTTTCTCAGCGTCTTCAGTGTAAATTCAACGGCAAACGTTTCTCAATGACGTTGAAGACCTCTTTAAAAAATCCGGTCGAAACGTTTGTATATATCGGATGAAGGAATACAAAATATATTTGCTGTAGAATAAAACATATTTAAATTGATCATTTCTGTGGAACTCTGGTTCGTGTCGTCATGAGAACAGAAGAAACGTTCTTGGAACGAGAAAACGCCGTTCGGCCCATCAAGGCTCGTGCCTCGCTGGCCCACCATTGGGAGGAGTGGCTCACTTACAAGCGCGGAATCCGACCGCTGTGATATTGCACCCGGTTCCCAGTAACAGCCCAGCAGCAGACGTGTCTGGCAGCTTATTTATTTCAAATCGTTGTGTAGAAACCCCGCCATGCTGCCTCTGCACAGTATCAGAGAGAAATCTCAGCGCCTTCGCTTTCTACTACCAATAATAATAATAATAATAATAATAATAATAATAATTCAAGTCGCGGTTTTAGTATATGTCTGCACAGCTCCCCACCCCACCCCCCAAAAATACGAATAAAAGAAAAGACAGGACTTGGTCGCTGATCCTGAAAGCACGCACATCTGTTTAATGTCGCTGTTATTTTCTGCCTCGTGTGGTTTTATTTGCATTTACCCCCCCCTTCTCTCCCCCGGTCTCATTATAATCGGCTATAACGAGGTTCCGCTCGGTGACGCGACGCGCCGCACCTGGATTCTGAGCTGGGGAAGCGAGTCCGCGAGCCCTCATGATGGATTATCAGTCTAGCGGAGGAGACACTCTGTTCCGAATGAAGGCGATGCGATGCAACATGAATCATCGCTTCGTTTACATTTTTATCGTTTTTATTTTATTTTTTTTAAAGCGAGAAAAGTATTCATTTGCCACAAACGAATTTTCTTTGGAAAAGCACAGACATTGGATAATCACATAATAAAATCACAGAACAGTGTAGTACAGCACAGGGAAGCATTGTAAAGCACAGAGAGGTCTGGTAAAGCATAGGGAAGCATTGTAAAGCACAGAGAGGTGTGGTAAAGCATAGGGAAGCATTGTAAAGCACAGAGAGGTGTGGTAAAGCATAGGGAAGCATTGTAAAGCACAGAGAGGTCTGGTAAAGCATAGGGAAGCATTGTAAAGCACAGAGAGGTCTGGTAAAGCATAGGGAAGCATTGTAAAGCACAGAGAGGTCTGGTAAAGCATAGGGAAGCATTGTAAAGCACAGAGAGGTCTGGTAAAGCATAGGGAAGCATTGTAAAGCACAGAGAGGTCTGGTAAAGCATAGGGAAGCATTGTAAAGCACAGAGAGGTCTGGTAAAGCATAGGGAAGCATTGTAAAGCACAGGGAAGCATTGTAAAGCACAGAGAGGTCTGGTAAAGCATGGTAAAGCATAGGGAAGCAAAGCACAGAGGTCTGGTAAAGCATAGGGAAGCATTGTAAAGCACAGAGAGGTGTGGTAAAGCATAGGAAGCATTGAAAAAGCACAGAGAGGTCTGGTAAAGCATAGGGAAGCATTGTAAAGCACAGAGAGGTCTGGTAAAAGCATAGGGAAGCATTGTAAAAGCACAGAGAGGTCTGGTAAAGCATAGGGAAGCATTGTAAAGCACAGAGAGGTCTGGTAAAGCATAGGGAAGCATTGTAAAAGCACAGAGAGGTCTGGTAAAGCATAGGGAAGCATTGTAAAGCACAGAGAGGTCTGGTAAAGCATAGGGAAGCATTGTAAAAGCACAGAGAGGTCTGGTAAAGCATAGGGAAGCATTGTAAAGCACAGAAGGTCTGGTAAACATAGGGAAGCATTGTAAAGCACAGAGGTCTGGTAAAGCATAGGGAAGCATTGTAAAGCACAGAGAGGTCTGGTAAAGCATAGGAAGCATTGTAAAGCACAGAGAGGTATGGTAAAGCATAGGAAGCATTGTAAAGCACAGAGAGGTATGGTAAAGCATAGGGAAGCATTGTAAAGCACAGAGAGGTCTGGTAAAGCATAGGAAGCATTGTAAAGCACAGAGAGGTCTGGTATAAAGAAAGGGAAGCATTCTAAAAATTGTTTTTTTTAAAGAGAGGTCTGGTAAAGCATTGGACCCATTGTGAAATTAAAGCATTGTAAAAGCACAGAGAGGTCTGGTAAAAAAATAAGGGAAGCATTGTAAATCACAGAGAGGTCTGGTAAAGCATAGGGAAGCATTGTAAAGCACAGAGAGGTCTGGTAAAGCATAGGGAAGCATTGTAAAGCACAGAGAGGTCTGAAAACAAAGCATAGGGAAGCATTGTAAAAGCACAGAGAGGTCTGGTAAAGCATAGGGAAGCATTGTAAAAGCACAGAGAGGTCTGGTCCATAGGGAAGCATTGTAAAGCACATAAAGGGAAGCATTGTAAAGCACAGAGAGGTCTGGTAAAGCATAGGGAAGCATTGTAAAGCACAGAGAGGTCTGGTAAAGCATAGGGAAGCATTGTAAAGCACAGAGAGGTGTGGTAAAGCATAGGGAAGCATTGGAAAGCACAGAGAGGTGTGGTAAAGCATAGGGAAGCATTGTAAAGCACAGAGAGGTCTGGTAAAGCATAGGGAAGCATTGTAAAGCACAGAGAGGTCTGGTAAAGCATAGGGAAGCATTGTAAAGCACAGAGAGGTCTGGTAAAGCATAGGGAAGCATTGTAAAGCACAGAGAGGTCTGGTAAAGCAAGCATTGTAAAGCACAGAGAGGTCTGGTAAAGCATAGGGAAGCATTGTAAAGCACAGAGAGGTAAAGCATAGGTAAAAAGCATAGGGAAGCATTGTAAAGCACAGAGAGGTCTGGTAAAGCATAGGGAAGCATTGTAAAGCACAGAGAGGTCTGGTAAAGCATAGGGAAGCATTGTAAAGCACAGAGCGGTATGTAAAGCATAGGGAAGCATTGTAAAGCACAGAGAGGGCTGGTAAAGCATAGGGAAGCATTGTAAAGCACAGAGAGGTCTGGCAGGGTATAACCGTGGGAAATCAGAAATCGACGCTACCCTCCCTCTAAATGATTGTTTTTTTTAAAGACAAGTTAAGTTAATTGGATCGGACCCATTGTGAAATTAAACCCCTTGAATAAATCTTCGGGCAGCAAAAGTTAAATAAAAATAAAGGCAGCAATGAACCAGATCATTAGATATTCATTAGGGATCCCCCCCTCCAAACCCCCCCAAACCCCCCTCCGCATCAATTAAAGGAAGTTTAGACAACAACCCGCCCCCCCCCGTGTCACTACACTAACAGCAATTTAGTGAAAACAAAACCTGCAGGAGAGGGGCAACCGGGCTCCTACTGTGAGTCCTTTGAGCCCCAGAGCCTGTAGGGGGGCAGTGAGGGTCCGTCCACCCCAGGGAGCTGCAGATTCACAGAGGGGGCTGGGCTCCTCTAAGCATTGACCAATCTGATTTTTAAAATTAGCGAAGCCTGCCTGTGAGAGGAGGGAGCACTTTAAAACACCACAGCATCAAGGAGTGTTTAAGTTGAGGGTAAACAGAGGCTGTCAGAGTGTGATAACCCTTCCACCCCAGGGGAGATGAAGAGAAGAGAGGAGTTTTTCATTTGTTAACGAGCCTGGAGGGGAGAGGGGAGACCCTTGCAGAGACAGAGAGAAAGTTAAATAAGAATAAAGGGAGAGGAGGAGAGAGGAGAACCCCCAAACCCTTTCCTTCTTTTTTAAAGGAAGTTTAGACAGAGCAAACAGTGAGAGGAGAGGCAATTTAGGGAAAACAAAACCTGCTGTGTTTACCGGCTCCTACTGTGACCCCCTTTGGGAACCTGGAGAGAAAGAGAGGAGACAAAGGAAAGAGGAGGACAGGAGAGGAGACAGCAAGGAAGAGGAGAGGGGCATTACAAACAACAAAACAATTCCAATATACTGAAGGTGAGGAGTGTGTGTGTGTGAGGGGGAGAGGGAAGAGTGAGTGTGTGAAGAGAGGGTGGGGAGGGGAGGGGAGGGGAGAGGAGAGGTGTGGAGGGAGAGGATGTGGAGGACAGCTCTGCTCCTCTAGAGTCACAGTGCCTCTCTCCCAGTCCTCCTCAGGTGTGTCTGGGTGGGTCACACAAGTCAGGGTGGCTCTGTGGGTGGGGTCACACAGTCAGGGGAGTTTAGGTTCTCTGCTCTCTGCAGGGCGGGTCACACAATCAGGGGGGCGCAGGTTCTCAGCTCTGTGCAGGGTGGGGGTCACACAGTTAGGGGGGCGCAGGTTCTCAGCTCTGCCAAGCTTCTTTTTTAGGGTCTCTGAACTTCACGACGTTTCGATCCCACGCGCTGGACTCCTGAACTATCTGTGCAGCACCGAGCGATGCAGGCCAGGGTTCAAGGCATGGAAACTCCCGCTAGCCCTGGATTTCAGATCAGGACTGCCCCGCAGTGAGACGAGACCAGGGGCTGCAGATTCACTGTGAGGGGGGGCTGTGCTTGCAGCTACAGGGAGGGGAGGGGGGGATTTTAAAAACCTTAGTGAAGGGATAAGTGTTCAGTGGAGTCTGCACTTTTACACCACTGCTATATCTTATGAGTGTTTAAGTTGAGGGTAAAGTTTTAGAACTGTCCAGAGTGTGTCTAACCCCCCTCCCCCCCAAGCCATGGGGTGAAGACACCCCCCCCGCCGCCCTCCCGGGCTCTTTCCTTTTTCATTTGTTAACGAGCCTGAAGGATTTGCTGAAGACCCTCATGCAGAGAGACAGAGAGAAAGGAAAGGTTTTCAAGGGGGCTGTGCAGTTGGGGTTTGACAAAAGAAAACTTTCTTTTTTTCCCATTTCATTCTTTCTTTCTTTACTTCTTTTTTTAAAATGTCAAAGAGACTCCCTGCAAACAGTGAGAGGGCTGACTGCTGCTGCTGCTGCTGCTGCTGCTGCTGGCCACCTCTGTGTTTACCAAATACCCCCCTCCCCCTCCCCGAACATGACATTATAAAAATAAACAGAGACAAATCATTCAAACAGGAAGACAGTTCAAACTATCATTAAAAACAGCAATGCAAAATAAAAGCATTACAAACAGCAAAAAACAATTCCAATACACTGTGTGTGTGTGTGTGTGTGTGTCTGTGTCTGTGTGTGTGTCTGTGCACAGAGAGGTCTGGTCTGTCTGTGTGTGTGTGTGTGTGTGTAGGGTGCATTGTGTGTGTGTGGTGTGGTAGTGGTAGGGTGCATTGTGTGTGTGTGTGTAAAGCATAGGGAAGCATTGTGTGTGTGTGTGTGTGTGTCTGTGCTGCACACTCACAGCCAGGACTACAGGATTCGCAACACTGCCCAGAGTTTAAATAAACATTTATTTCAAAGCAATTTTAAAAAGGTTTTGTGACATCCATCTCAAGGGTTAACCTGTAAGTGCTTGAATAGAACTCCCAGTGACAAGATTTACATCACAACGCAGGTTCGAGTTTACACACACAAGAGATGGGAATAAGACTCCTATTGCACAGCAGTGTCACCCAGTCCAGGTTTTACTAGCAGCTTGATCAGCCCCCAGTGTCTCTAGCTAACAAGCTCAGGAATGTTTCTGAAAATATCTTCCATAACACAGTCAATGTGTTCACTCACTAATGCACACAGGCAAGCATTGTAAAGCACAGAGAGGTATGGTAAAGCATAGGGAAGCATTGTAAAGCACAGAGAGGTATGGTAAAGCATACCTTTTTATTAAAAAGTCTTTGTGATTCATTCAATTCCAAAATTGTAACTTTTCATAATTCCTTAACTTTATTATAATTTGTTTATTTAGCTGACGCCTTTATCCAAGGTGACTTACAGAGACTCGGTTGTGTGAACTATGCATCAGCTGCAGAGTCACTTACAACTACATCTCACCCGAAAGACGGAGCACAAGGAGGTTAAGTGACTTGCTCAGGGTCACACAGTGAGTCAGTGGCTGAGGTTGGGATTTGTTTTGGATAATCCTCCAACAGGGTTTACAATTTATTTTTTTTAACCACTGGACCCCACAGCCGCCTTAACTAAACCTCATGAGTCCATAATAACAAAAAAAACAAACGAACAAAAAACCCCACAGCGTACCCACCTCCCGTAGCGCGGCTGCGCAACATCGTCACAAGTCCTGTGTTTGTTAGTTTATCCACTGCACGCCTTACCTTTACTAGAATACCCTTAATCTTCATCATCATCATAACACAGTCTGAAACTGTCGCTCCGGATACGATAAGAACGCTAGAAAACAGCCCACAGAGACGCCGGTCCGGCGGATTCCTCAGGTAACGAGGCGTCCTCATCACGTACAGGTGAACCGGCAGAGACCGGAGAGAACTTCTACAGCGCACGGGCGACACCTTGTGGTAGCATTGTGTATGATCGGCATTTATTTGTACTATTAACTTGAAGGCGCTGTGTAGCAGGTGCATGCAGGTGCATCGCCTCACGCTTCTTCTCAGTTTATGATTATTATTATTATTATTATTAGTAGTAGTAGTAGTAGTAGTATTTGTTGTATTCTAAGGTGTTTGTATTCATTCCGTTTTTATTGCAATTGATCAAACAGTTTGTATTTGTGTTTGTTCATAAATCTGTGTCAAGCTTCTTTGACTGTGAGTTCAGTAGCTGTTCTTCGGGTCCAGCTGCCTGCCATAGACGTGTGTAACACAGGCCAGATCAGACAGACAGACAGACAGAGAGACACAGACAGACAAACAGAGAGATAGACAGACAGACAGAGAGATAGACAGAGAGACACAGACAGACAGACAGACAGACAGACAGACAGACAGACAGAGAGATAGATAGACAGACACACACACGCAGACAGAGCGACACAGAGACAAACAGACAGACAGAGAGACAGACAGACACACAGAGACAGACAGAGACACAGACAGACAGACACACAGAGACAGAGACAGACAGACACACACACAGAGCGACAGACAGACAGACAGACAGAGAGACAGACAGAGACACAGACAGGCAGAGACAGAGAGAGACAGACAGAGAGACAGACAGATACACACAGAGCGACAGACAGCAAGACAGAGAGACACACAGACAGACAGTGAGACAGACACACAGAGCGACAGAGAGACAGCAAGACAGACATACAGAGAGACACACAGAGAGAGAAAGACAGACAGACACACAGAGAGACAGAGACAGTGAGACAGACATGAGGGCACAAAACAACACAAGGAACCACATTTTTTTTTTTTTTTAACGAGAACCTCCAAAAAATAACACAAGAAATACAAACGCAGCTTTTTAAAAAAAAAACTCTATTTCAAAATGAACAAACAGGAGTGTCGATCGTATTGCAATGTAAACTGGTCTCCAAAACTTCAGTGAAGCACAGTCCCTGTAAACTCTGAGACACAACAGAGTTAAATAAAAATTATATTAATAATATCAAAAATAATAATAATTAAAAAAAATACACAACAGACAAATACATTCAGCAGACAGCGCCCCCAGTGCTGGGAGGTTACAGTACAGGCAGTTTCAATAACAATAACTTCTAATCTTTGAAGTTCCCTTATAAAGCTCACCCAAGTAAAATTGCACAGAGATTTTGCAACCCCCCCTCCCCCATGCTTTCACTGTGCTGTATTACACTGTGCTGTGCTTTTACTAGGGGGCACTTTTATAAGGGGAGACTAACGGAGGTGTGTCGCTGCGGTGTACAATTCTGGAGAGAGGCCAGTATAAATGTGACCACTGGGGGAGCTGTGCAGCAGTAATTGCTTCCCCTTGAAACAGTGAGTTTCAGTCATTTTATCCCAAACTATCAACGCCTTCAGGTAGACACGCAATCGAGTAGCTGTTGAAGTGGTCTTCCTCTGACAAATGCGTTTGATTCTGGTCCTGGTCCGGTTCTGCCCCGGTCCTGGTTCTGTCTCCTCACAGCTGCTCCCTGCTCCTCCGCGGCACAATGATCCTCCGGTAGGTTCTCCTCTCGGAGATGTTCCTCTTCACCCTCACCACCGGAGTCTCGCTGTCCTGGTTGAGGGAGGGGCTGGAGTGAGATTTGGTGAGGGTGCCTGCGTCGCCCTCCAGCCCCTCGCACACCAGCGCCTCGAAGCGGGCCAGGTCGTCAGAACCGAGCCGGAGCCGGGCCTGCAGGAGCTTCACATAGGAGTCGTAGCGCATTGTCTGAGAGGGAGAGAGAGGGAGAGAGAGAGGGAGAGGGGATTAAACAGTGCATCTTTCATTCGCTTGTAGTGTTGCTCCCTCTGTTTCTCCCCCTCTCCTTCAGTCTGTACTCCTCCAATTCACTCTCTCTTCATCCCTCTCCCCTGTCCCCTCTCTCCTCATCTCTCTCCTCCCCTATCCCCTCTCCCTCTCCCCTCCTCTCCCCTCTCCCCTCCCCCTCTCCCTCTCCCCTCCCTCCCTCTCTCACCCTCGTCCTCTCCCTCTCCCTCCTCCCCTCTCCCCTCTCACCTCGTCCCCCCCTTGCCTCCTCTCCTCTCCCCTCAGCCTGTACTCTTCCTCTCCTCCCCCCCCCCCTCCCCTCCCCTCTCCCCTCTCCCTCTCCCCCTCCCCCCCCCTCCTCTCTCCCCTCTCACCTCGTGTTGCAGGTACTCCTCTCTCAGCCTGTACTCTTCCCCTCCTCTCCCCTCCCTCCCCTCTCCTCTCCCCCTCCCCTCCCCTCTCACCTGGTGTTGCAGGTACTCCCTCTCAGCCACTCTTCCTGCTCCTTCCTCTCCTCCCTCTCCCCTCTCCCCCTCCCTCTCCCCTCTCCCCTCTCCCCTCTCCCCTCCTCTCTCCCCTCTCACCTCGTGTTGCAGGTACTCCTCTCTCAGCCTGTACTCTTCCTGCTCCCTCGCTCTCCCTCCCCTCCTCCCCTTGGTTCTCCCTCTCCCTCCCCTCCCCTCCCCCCCTCTCCCCTCTCACCTCGTGTTGCAGGTACTCTCCTCTCTCAGCCTGTACTCTTCCAGGCTCCCCCCTCCTCTCCCCTCTCCCCTCTCCCCCCTCCCCTCTCCCCTCTCCCCTCTCCCCTCTCCCCTCTCCTCTCTCCCCTCTCCCTCGTGTTGCAGGTACTCCTCTCACCAGCCTGGACTCTTCCTGCTCCTAGGCTCTGCCCTCTGGCAGAAAACTTCACCCTCACTGGAGAGAAGAGATTCTCCAAACCCTGCTCTCCCCTCCCTCCCCACCAACTCCCTCTCTCCCCTCCCCTCTCCCCTCTCTCCTCCCCTCCCTCCTCCCCCTCCCCTCTCACCTCAGTGTTGCACAAACTGGCCTCTCTCAGCCAGAGACTCCTGGCTCTCCCCCTTGGTCCCTCCCCTCTCAGCCCTCACTCTCAGCCCCTCCCTCTGGCTGGCTCACAGAGAATCTCCCCTCCCTCCCCTCTCACCTCTCACTCCCTCTCCTGTACTCTTCCTCCTTCCCCCCCCCCCCCCCTCCCTCGCTCTCTCCGGTTGGTTCTGTTGATGCTCCGCGAGGTCCTGAGAGAACGACTCCAGCCAGCGCTTGTGAGCCTCCAACTGGTCCTCCTGCGGAGAGAGAGAAAGAGAGGGAGAGAGAAAGAGAGAGAGAGAGAGGGAGAGGGAGAGAGAGGGAGGGAGAGAGGGAGAGAGGGAGGGAGAGAGGGAGGAATCAGTCCCTGGCACTTAAACCATCTCCTACATGGCATCCCTCTCCTCCAAAACTGACATTTACACCCAGGAGGCACTGAAACCAACACTAGGCTCTGCCCTGGCAGAAAACTACGCCCTCTACTGGAGAGAAGAGATTCAATATAAAAAAATCCACCTCAACAGAGAATTCACCCTGGCAGAGAATCGAATTATCATCAAGAACCACAAAAACAAACCCTGAGTAACCAAATACAGAACCAGTGACCACAAACTGGCCATCAAAATGGGCAGCACAGAGACACAGTGCAGATATTGAGTCCCACTTCACCTTCCACTGAGAGAGGCACAGACAGCGATACTCCCTCTGGCTGGCACAGAGAATCGAGCTCCTACCCTCTAGCCCTCCCCCCCGGGGTACCTGAGCTCCCGGTCCCCACCCCCCCCCCCAGTACCTGGCAGTTGCTGGAGCAGGAGGCTGGCAGGATGGGCCTGACGAATCGACGCTGAGAACCAACAGCAGCGGGGAAGGGAGGAGAGGAGAAGAGAGCACCCACCAGGTTAATACGACACCCAGGAGAGCATCTCCTCTGAGCTCCTGAGAGAGAGAGAGAGAGAGAGAGAGAGAGAGAGAGAGAGAGGGTGAGAGGAGAAGAGAGGGGAGAGGGAAGAGGGGGAGAGGAGAGGAGAGGAGAAGAGAGCAGCAACCAGGTTAATACGACACACACAGGACAGCATCTCCTCTGAGCTTCTGAGAGAGAGAGAGAGAGGGTGAGAGAAGAGAAGAAGAGGAGAAGAGAGGAGAGAAGAGAGAGCAGAAGAGAGAGGAGAGAAGAGAAGAGAAGAGAGGGGAGGAGAGGTCTCCTCTGAGTCCTAGAGGGGAGGGGAGAGAGAGGGAGGGTTAGGGGAGTGGAAGGGGTTCAGGGTTGGTGGAGGGGGGATAGGGGAGGGTTAGGGGAGTGGAAGGGGTACAGGGTTGGTGGGAGGGGGATAGGGGAGGGTTAGGGGAGTGGAAGGGGTTCAGGGTTAGGGGAGGGGGTATTTGACTCACTGTGCCTGGAACAGGAAGACCCTCCAGTCCGCAGTCTGCAGGCGGAACACGTTGGGTCTCTTTGTGTAGCCGACCGCTCGCTCTGCCAGGGCATGATGGACGCTGACCACCTCCTCCGAGCGAGGCCACTGCACCAAGGACTCGCTCTGAGAGAGAGGGGGAGAGAGAGAGGGGTTACTGACCCGCCACACACTGACCACCTCCTCCGAGCGAGGCCACTGCACCAAGGACTCGCTCTGAGAGAGAGGGAGAGAGAGAGAGGGGTTACTGACCCGCCACACACTGACCACCTCCTCCGAGCGAGGTCGCTACACCAAGGACTCGCTCTGAGAGAGAGGGAGAGAGAGGTGGGGAGTAATAACTACTCAGTGAAAACCAGTGAAACTTTGTGAAACTCAGTCAAACTCAGTTAAACCTTATGAAACTCAGTGAAACTTAGTGAAACCCAGTGAAACTCAGTGAAATCCAGTGAAACCCAGTGAAATCCAGTGAAACTCAGTGAAATCCAGTGAATTCCAGTGAAACCCAGTTTACCTTCTGCAGGTAGAGCACCATCCCCTTCAGAACCGCGTAGAAAACCTTCCAGCTCCTCCGACCCCAGGGAGCTGAGAGAGGGGCAGAAACACAGAGCCGTTATTGATCACGACGTCGGCGCATGCTGTGAGCCCGGGACCGGGCCCTGGCCATCTGGATTGATTGATTATTGATTACTGATCACTCACTCTTCTTGCCGTCAATGTCGGCGTGTGCTTTGCGCGTCAGGAAGCCCTGCTTGAACTGGGGGGCCTGCTGGTCATGCGCCAGGTCCTGGAAGGGGTTACTCTTACTGCGCAGCGACCCGCAATCCCCCCGCCCGCCACCGGGGGGCAGCAGAGAGTCCTGCAGCTCAGAGTCCGCTCTGCAGAGACAGACACAGGGTTAGAGGGAGAGAGAGAGACAGAGAGAGACAGACTGCTAGACTGCTGTAAGTCTAATAGGGTGAAGACACGTTGACTGTTGAAAACTGCTTATTTTGCACAGTATTGTAAACATTGAAACATGTAGCCAGGTACAGAGACACACAGGTACACAGACACACAGGTACACAGGTACTCAGACACACAGACACACAGACAGGCAGATACACAGACACACAGGTATACAGACAGGCAGGTACACAGATACACAGGTACACAGACACACAGACAGGTAGATACACAGACACACAGGTATACAGACAGGCAGATACACAGACACACAGGTATACAGACAGGCAGGTACACAGACACACAGATACACAGACATACAGACAGGCAGATACACAGGCAGGCAGGTACACAGGCAGGCAGACAGGCAGGGAGGCAGACAGACAGACAGACAGACAGACAGAGAGACAGGCAGACAGAGAGACAGGCAGGCAGACTGGCAGACTACAGGCAGGCAGGCAGACAGGCAGGGAGGCAGACAGGCAGAGCTGTTGTTTTGTAGCCTCACTCACACGGCCCACTCCAGTTTCTCGTTCTTGATGGAGCTGTAGAGGTTCTGAAACAGAGAGAGAGACATTTCATCTTGGTTCTTTTGTATTGATTTGATGCATGCTGTCTTTGGCAATACCTGCTGAACCTGGCATGCCAATAAAGCATCTGAACATGAACTTGAGACGGAGAGGGAGAGAGGGAGAGGGAGAGAGAGCGGCAGAGAGAGAGAGCGCGAGACAGAGAAAGACAGAGGGAGAGAGACAGAGAGGGAGGGAGGGATGATGAGATGCAGACGTCACTGAGGCTCCTGCAACTATTATGACTTTCAGTAGAGTTTTGCAATTTCATCTTGTATATGTGTGTAGGTATATGTGTGTGTGTGTGTGTATATGTGTGTGTGTGTGTGTGTGTGTGTGTGTGTGTGTGTGTGTATGTGTGTGTGTGTGTGTGTGTGTGTGTGTATATCCTCCCAGGCTCACCTTCAGCAGCTCCCGGGGGAAGTTCCCTCCCTCGTTCATCCCGTCCAGATTGGAGATGAAGCCGGAGCACGACATCGCCTTCCCGAGGTTCTGAGAGAGAGAGAGAGAGAGAGAGAGAGAGAGAGAGGGGGGGGGTTAAATAGTGGGCAGTGGGGCAGTGAGGATGGGAGGGGAGGGGGCAGTGAGACAGGGGAGCAGTGAGATGGGGCAGTGAGACAGGGGGGCAGTGAGACAGGGCAGTGAGACGGGGGAGCAGTGAGACGGGGGCAGTGAGACGGGGCAGTGAGACAGGGGGGCAGTGAGATGGGTGGTGGAGCAGAGATGGGGTGGGGGCAGTGAGATGGGGTGGAGCAGTGAGATGGGGTGGAGCAGTGAGATGGGGTGGAGCAGTGAGACGGGGGGGCAGTGAGATGGGGTGGAGCAGTGAGATGGGGTGGAGCAGTGAGACGGGGGAGCAGTGAGACGGGGTGGGGGCAGTGAGATGGGGTGGAGCAGTGAGATGGGGTGGAGCAGTGAGACGGGGGGGGGCAGTGAGACGGGGGGGGGCTCACCTGTCCGTGCAGGTCAGTGTTGAGCAGCATCAGCGCACAGGTCAGAGTGAGAGCAGCGTCTGCAACACAACCAGAGGAGACACTCACTAAACTGAGCTGAATGATTCAAATTGCATCCATGAGACCGGGCTCAGCAACTGAGCTAGTTATTATTATTCTCCATCATTGCCGTCTTTCTCTCCCCTTCCCTTCTCTCGCCCCTCCTCTCCCCTCTCCTCTCTCCTCTCCTTTCCTCTCCCCTCTCTCCCCTCTCCTATCTCCTCTTTTCTCTCCTCTCCTCTCCTCTCTCCCCCTCTCCTCTCCTCTCTCCTCTCTCCTCTCTCCTCTCTCCTCCTCTCCTCCTCTCCTCCTCTCTCCTCTCCTCTCTCTCTCCTCTCCTCTCCTCTCCTCTCCTCTCTCCTCCTCTCTCTCCTCTCCTCTCTCCTCTCTCTCCTCTCTCTCCTCTCTCCCTCCCCTCCTCCTCTCTCCTCTCTCCTCTCTCCTCCCTCCTCCTCTCTCCTCCTCTCTCCTCTCTCCTCTCTCCTCTCTCCTCTCACCGGCTGTGCTCAGCTGTTCTGGGTTGCAGTGTTGGTACCGCTGTGAGAAGTGCTGCAGCACCCGCTCCCTCTCCTGGGACTCTCCCACCAGAACAAACTCCTTCAGAAAGGACCTGCGGAAACACACACACACACACACGCACATGCACACGTGCACACGTGCACACACACACACACACACACACACACACACACCAGAATTAGACCCGACATCAACAGCAGTAAAGGGATCTATACTGAACTAATGGAACTAAAACTATAGAGGTACCTCCCTCCCTCTCCTCTCCTCCCCCCCCTCTCATCTCCCTCCCCTCTCCTCTCCTCTCCCTCAACCGCCCCCTCTCCTCTCCTCTCCTCTCTCTCTCAATCCCCCTATCCTCACCCCTCCCCTCTCCTCACCCTTTCCCTCTTCCCCCTCTCCTCCCCTCTCTTTACCTCAAGGCCTGGTCGAGGGTCTGTCCAGAGAAATCAAAAAACTTGAGATACTCCTCCGCTACCACACTGCTGAACTCGTTACTGAGAGAGAGAGGGAGGGGGAGAGGGGGAGAGAGGGAGGGAGAGGGGGAGAGAGCAGGAGAGAGCAGGAGGAGAGGGGGAGGGGAGAGGAGGGAGGGGGAGAGAGGGAGAGAGGAGGGGAGAGAGAGAAGAGAAGGGAGAGAGGGGGAGGGAGGGAGAGAGGAGGAGGGAGGAGAGAGAGGGGGAGAGAGGGGAAGAGGGAGAGGGGAGGGGGGGGGAGGGGGAGAGGGGAGAGGGGGAGGGGGAGAGGGGAGAGGGGAGAGAGCAGGAGAGAGGGGAAGGGGGAGAGG
>CM072705.1:9829371-9831871 GCA_036884735.1 Huso huso | reverse complement strand
GTAGGATGCAGAGGGCGAGGGAGGAGGAGATGGGGAGTGAGAGCCCTCAGCCCCCCCATCTCTCCCCTCTTCTCCCCGGCTCAGCGGGTTGTCAGTCCACGTCACGCTCAGCTTATCGAGGCTGCCTCCCCCCACGGAGCTGCCCCGCTCCCCCGACGCAGCAGAGCACTCCAGCGGCTCCTCGTCTGTGCCACTCGAACCCGAGTCCCAGGGTGGCTGGTCCGGCCCCTGCAGGGGTGACTCACCCCAGAATTCTGCAAGGTCCTGCCCCGCTCCCTCCCCTCGCTCACTGTCCTCCACCGGACCCCTCTCCTCTCCGGGATCCTGCCCCAGATTCGGATCCCCGTACTGGGGCTCCCAGTCTCCTGCCGCTTCTTCTGTGTCCCTCCCTCCCTCCCTTCTTTCTCCCACTCCTTCACCCCAGTTCCCTCCCCTGTCCCAACCCCTCTCCTCCCCTCCTCCTCCTCCCTGACTCTGGGATCCCGAGTACTGGTTGCCCAGCGGCTCCCCCTGGTGGAGGGGTTCAGAGTCTCTCTCCATAAATAAAATAAAAAAACCTAAAAAATCTGGAAATAAATAATCTGGTTTTGTTTGTTCCGGGTTTTGTGTTTTTGGGTTCTGTTTTGGTTCCGGTTCCTGTTCGGTCCGAGGCCCGCGGGACTGCAGGTGTTAGCTGGTTGCCATGGTTACTACAGCGATGCCTCCATCAGCAGCAGGCTGGAGAGAGAGAGAGAGAGAGAGAGAGAGAGAGAGAGAGAGAGAGAAATGTTTAAATACAGTGTATATTATTTATTTGTCAGACCTCTTTATCCCAGGCGACTCACACAGGTGTTCCAGGGCAGCACAGGGTTACAATGCAAGCTTCATATTTAAACACAGTGTAGTTTACAGTCAGTGCAAATAATAATAATATTACTAGAATACAATATGAACTAGGATGCAGCCAGTTAGGGTTACAAATTACCTTGGAGTTTACATATGTGTTTGTTTTATTATATAATAAAGGGAGCAAGAAAGAAAGAAGGAAAGAAAGAAAGAAAGAAAGGAGACCGCATATAAAAGTTGATCTGGTCAGTTTCCTGGTCACTGGCGGTGTCCATTCATGTTCAATACACTGCCTGTGCTTGACCAGAGACCACGAAGCTTATACCTCTATTACGAACCATTAATAATCAATAGAGATGTCAATAGACACCGTGACTCCACTAGCGGACGCGCAGTAATAATAATCAGATTCGTGACTCATTACATTATTTCTTTCTTTTTTTTTTGTTAAGAGTGCTGAGGAGAACTTGGATTCTATCTCCCGGCTGTGGATCCAGTTCTGTAAAATGAGCCGGCGTTTTAACAGCTTTCAAAAAACACGAGTTCATTAAAAACACGACAGTAGCACGCTTTGAAAACACAGGCCCCCTGGACTCTAAGAAGCACACAGCTCCCAGGAATCCCCAGGGTGTCAGCTTCAACAACATTACTGGGGAGTTGGTTCCAGACCCTCACAATTCTCTGTGTAAAAAAGTGCCTCCTATTTTCTGCTCTGAATGCCTCTTTATCTAATCTCCATTTGTGACCCCTGGTCCTTGTTTCTTTTTTCAGGTCGAAAAAGTCCCCTGGGTCGACATTGTCAATACCTTTTAGGAATTTGAATGCTTGAATCAGATCACCGTCTTCTTTGTTCAAGACTGATTCAATTCTTTTAGCCTGTCTGCATACGGCATGCCTTTTAAACCCAGGATCATTCTGGTTGCTGTTCTTTGCACTCTTTCTAGAGCAGCAATAGCCTTTTTGTAACAAGGTGACCAGAACTGAACACAATATTCTAGGTGAGGTCTTACTAATGCATTGTAAAGTTTTAACATTACTTCCCTTGATTTAAATTCAACACTTCTCACAATATATCCAAGGATCTTGTTGGCCTTTTTAATAGCTTCCCCACATTGTCTAGATGAAGACATTTCCGAGTCAACATAAACTCCTAGGTCTTTTTCATACTTCCCTTCTTCAATTTCATTATCTCCCATATGATATTTATAATGCACATTTTTATTGCCTGCGTGCAGTACTTTACACTTGTCTCTATTAAATGTCATTTGCCATGTGTCTGCCCAGTTCTGAATGCTGTCTAGATCATTTTGAATGACCTTTGCTGCTGCAACAGTGTTTGCCACTCCTCCTATTTTTGTGTCGTCTGCAAATTTAACAAGTTTGCTTACTATACCAGAATCTAAATCATTAATGGAGATTAGGAATAGCAGAGGACCTAATACTGATCCCTGTGGTACACCACTGGTTACCCTTTAAGAGCTGAAATTCTCAAAGCTATTTCCTCCAAATTGTCATTACCACTTTTTAAAAAAAAAAATCATCAAAAAATTTGCCACGTATCATTTTCTCTTAAAACGAATAATCAACAATTTCAGACGAATCACAGCCCCCGAATTAAAAGTCTGAATTGAAATGGTAACTTTGTTGGGTGCGTCACTGCCGTCTGAAAAAAATA
>CM072705.1:9796871-9826871 GCA_036884735.1 Huso huso | reverse complement strand
TTTTTAAGGCAGGGGGGCGAGTTTACCTTTGGCAGTGAATGTTGCTGCATTCGTCATCTTGTAACACTACAGAACTGTTGAAACACCTGTTACCATTTCATAAGAACATAAGAAAGTTTACAAACGAGAGGAGGCCCCATTCGGCCCATCTTGCTTGTTTGGTTGTTAGTGATCCCAGAATCTCATCATGCAGCTTCTTGAAGGAACCCAGGGTGTCAGCTTCAACAACATTACTGGGGAGTTGGTTCCAGACCCTCACAATTCTCTGTGTAAAAAAGCGCCTCCTATTTTCTGTTCTGAATGCCCCTTTATCTAATCTCCATTTGTGACCCCTGGTGATGTGATTTCATGTGATTTGTGTCTGAAGAAGCAAATAACTGTAGAACTTAAAAGAAATAGCTCCATAGGCTGTAATGCTAAACAAATACTTTGTAGACAGCTGTTTAATATTCTTTATCAATATATTCTGTATCAATGTAAATGCTGTACATGGTCATTTTCTTTTGTTGTTTGTTTTACAAAACAAACATGTTATAGCTTTTGCTGTAAATGAAATGATGCCTGTGGGACCGGCATTCAGACCGCAAGCTCATCATCATTATTAGTAATAATAATAATAATAATAATAATAATAATAATAATAATAATAATAATAATAATACAATTCAAAGCACTTTATATACAGAAAACAAAATACAAAAATACAATAATAAACAGTAAGAAAAGAGTACAGTTATTAAAAACAGAAGTAACAATAAAACTCAGAACAAAACATAAAAATGTTATGGAAAAGCTATATTATTATTAATCGTTTATTTAGCAGACACCTTTATCCAAGGTGACTTACAGAGACTAGGGTGTGTGAACTATGCATCAGCTGCAGAGTCACTTACAACAACGTCTCACCCGAAAGACGGAGCACAAGGAGGTTAAGTGACTTGCTCAGGGTCACGCAATGAGTCAGTGGCTGAGGTGGGATTTGAACCCCGTACCTCCAGGTTACAAACCCTGTTCTTTAACCACTGGACCACACAGCCTCCTGTGTATGTTAAAGGGTATGTTTTTAATCGAGATTTGAGGATTGCAATTGAAGGTGAAAGATAAAAGGGGGTAAGGAGTTTCAGAGTGTGGGGGGGGGCATTAAAACAGAGAGCAGCCTCTCCCATTCACCATTCACCCTCGGAATACATAAAAGGCCAGCATTTGCAGATCTCAGATTGCGTTCAGGCTGATAAGGAATTAGCATATCATTTAGATATTGTGGAGTCCATTCAGTGCTTTAAAAACTAGTAATAGAATTTTAAAATCAATTCTGTAATGCACAGGAGGCCAATGCAATGATGCCAACACGGGCGTAATGTGAGCCCTCTTTTTTGTTCTAGTTAGCATTCTAGCAGCAGCATTTTGCACTAGCTGTAGACGTGATCGAGCATGACTTGTAAATCCAGAGAATAAAGCGTTACAGTAATCTAACCTAGAAAAAATAAAAGCACGTACTAATTTATTTGCATCATCCAAGGACAAGAAGTCTCGTAGCAGTGTAGTCGTAACCTGCTTCAATATCTGACGAAGCTGTTAAATTGGATTCATTTATCCACAGAAATACTTCATACCCCCCCAAGGCCCTGGCCCATCCACTTCTAGAAAGGTTCCGTTCATGCATATTCATATTCATATATATATATATATATATACTAGAGTTTTATTAATGGTTTTTATGTTTTATGCAGTTTCGTTGTTGATGTTCTGGACTGTTATTTTCTGCGCCTTGAGATCCTATGAAAACCGCTATACAAAAAAAAACTGATTTCATCTGATTTGTCTAATGAGATTTAGAAACACAGCTAATGTATTATGGTGATCCTAACTGGCTGCATCCTAGTTCATATTGTATTCTAGTAGTGTTATTATTATTTGCACTGACTGTAAACTACACTGTGTTTAAATATGACGCTTGCATTGTAACCCTGTACTGCCCTGGAACACCTGTGAGTCACCTTGGATAAAGACGTCTGCCAGATAAATACATAATAATAATAATAATAATAATAATAATAATAATAATAATAATAATAATAATTACCGTCACGGAATGCAGAACACAGTATGACATCACACCGGCGCAGGTGCTGCTTCTGTACAGTAAGCAGGTTGACAAAGTGCCTCACAATAGTATCTAGCGCTGGTCTGCTGAATCCTGGTTCCGTCAGTCCTGCACTCCGACAGTCTCACCTACCAGACCGCTGTGGCGATCTCAGCGATGCAAACTTCAACGAAGATAAAGTCAAACAAACATGGCTATCGCTCTCGTTCCCCGGGTTGTTGCGAGGTCCTGTTTTTGAGACAACAGTCCCCTTCTGTGACCAGGAAGCAGGGAGAGGAGTGGCCAGCCAATCAGCGCTGAGCTCCGGCCCCGGGGATGCAAAAACAGGTGTGATAGAGGGAGGGAGACGGAGGAGAGAAACGCGACACTGCCAACATCACCCGACAGGAAAGCAGAGAAGAGAATGAACCAGCCCCTTCTCAAAGTGTAGTAAAGCACAGAGAAGAGAATGAACCAGCCCCTTCTCAAAGTGTTCTCACACAGAAGAGACTGAAACACACAGAGAAGAGACTGAACCAGCCCCTTCTCAAAGTGTAGTAAAACACAGAGAAGAGAATGAACCAGCCCCTTCTCAAAGTGTAAAGCACAGAGAAGAGACTGAACCAGCCCCTTCTCAAAGTGTAGTAAAACACAGAGAAGAGAATGAACCAGCCCCTTCTCAAAGTGTAGTAAAACACAGAGAAGAGACTGAACCAGCCCCTTCTCAAAGTGTAGTAAAACACAGAGAAGAGACTGAACCAGCCCCTTCTCAAAGTGTAGTAAAGCACAGAGAAGAGACTGAACCAGCCCCTTCTCAAAGTGTAGTAAAGCACAGAGAAGAGACTGAACCAGCCCCTTCTCAAAGTGTAGTAAAGCACAGAGAAGAGACTGAACCAGCCCCTTCTCAAAGTGTAGTAAAACACAGAGAAGAGACTGAACCAGCCCCTTCTCAAAAGCCCCTTCTCAAAAGTAAACAGAGAAGAGACTGAACCAGCCCCTTCTCAAAGTGTAGTAAACCACAGGAAACACACCAGAAGACTGTGTAAAACCCCCCTTCTCAAAGTGTAGTAAAACACAGAAAGACTGAACAGCCCCTTCTCAAAGAAACACAGAGAAGAGACTGAACCAGCCCCTTCTCAAAGTGTAAAACACAGAGAAGAGACTGAACCAGACCCTTCTCAAAGTGTAGTAAAGCACAGAGAAGAGGAACCAGCCCCTTCTCATCCACTCTTGAGACTCAAAGTCTTTTTTTTTTTTTTTTTTAAAGTCATCCACACTCTTGAGACGCACGTCTTTTTTTTTTTTTTTTCCTGCAGCCTTTTCTCGCGCGTCTGTCACCAGAAACCGCATGGGGTCGGAGAAGGTTAAAAAATGTCCACGTTCGCTGCGTGGTCGGGTCGCAGAAGCTACTGCGAACCAGCCCTTTTCCAAAATATCGTCTAGCCTGCTGTCTGCTGACGTGTCGCAGTCATTCGGGTGACATCATGCAGCGGGTTCAAACATCTATTAAAGTCTGAATTGAAAACATCGTTGAATTAAATATATATATATATATATATATATATTATATGCACTGTTGTTTATTTATTTAGCAGACGTGAAGGGAGGCGCTATATAATATATATATTATATATATATATATATATATATATATATAGAGATATATATATGTATATAATTATGCACTGTTGTTTGCAGAGTCTTTACAAGGCGACAACTACGTCTCACCCAAAAGACGGAGCACAAGGAGGTTAAGTGACTTGCTCAGGGTCACACAATGAGTCAGTGACTAAGGTGGATTTAAACAGGAGACTTCTTGGTTACAAGCCTGTTTTTTTAACCACTGGACCACACAGCCTCCTCAACTGTGGTCAAAAATTTTGCATCCCCCTATAGAATGAACTCGTTCTACTTCATAAAGGCCAATGAAACCTGAATAATGTTACGCTAACATGTTGAATTACACAAAATTATTATTATTATTATTATTATTATTATTAGCAATATCATTTTGTAGTTTCTTTGATTACATCATGCTTATTAAGAGATTTAAATTATGTTCATATAGTTGTTTTGTTTTGTTTTTTTTAATTATGTCTCAATCCTACTGAAGCGTTGCAGTGCCAATTAAAAAAAAAAATCTCCTACGTCAGACGTTTTTTTACGCTCTATGTGGGTGGTGATGTCATAATGTTCAGAACGTTGGTTTTCTTCAGCGCTGGGTTTGTTAAGTAAGTGAGCGGCTCAGAGCGGCTCAGAGCGGCTCAGTAAAAGAATCAGCTTCACACCTCGCTCCGTGCCGCTCCCGCTGAGCCGCTCAGAGCCGCTCCTGAGCATTTCTCATCAGAGATCAGAGTGAGCGGACGGAATGGACACCTGCAGGAAACAAGTGGAGATCACAGGCAGGATTGAAATACGTTTGTCAAGAACGATGAACTGGTTTCGACTTATGAAGTTATGTATTGAATTGGCTAAATAAGATGCTAAAAATTGTTGTTTTCGAATTTGAATCATTTAATTTAATTTATTTTTAAATGTAGAGCTGTTTTATAGTTTAATGTATTATTATTATTAGGCTTGTAGTATTAATATTATTGATAATTCTCATTATTAACGTCGGTATTGCCGGTATTAAACACAGCCAGATATGAGGTTCAGTCCAAACTGAGCGCCGAACTCAGCGAGGTCCAGCAGGGGGCAGTAACTTCACACAGGGCCATTTCATCTACCATCACCTCAGAAACACAAACAAGCAAATAATTATTATTCACCATTTTTAAAAGTGGCTCAGCGCTGTCGTGTAGCACAGCGCTAAGTCATTTGAATCTGCTCAGTGCGCTTTCTGAGCGGCTCGCTTACTGAACGCGCCCACTGTAAGCGTTTCAGATATTTAGGACGCGTTCTCATTTGACTTTAGTAAGTGTTGTAATTCTAATTACTACGTGCACTATTTTGGCCAATCATATCGCTGAAAATGAAATGAGAACCAATGAATTTAAAGACAATAGTACCTGTAATAAATTATCTAACTAAAATTCGCCTTACATTCGCCTCCAATTCGTGGCGGTATGTGGACTTGGCATTGGGTAAAGTCTAGTGAATAATGGATAGGGTTTGGGTTTGGGTTTGGGTTTGGGTTTGGGTTTGGGTTAGGGTTCGGGTCTAGCAACATACTGCACAGTGCCCACACACAGCTGCAAACTTAATCATAGTTTTGCACGGCAAATCTTTTTCATTAACTCAGGCACTAGACCCTGATATTGATGCGATCCAGCCCTCTGAAATGTCTTTATAATATACAGCGCTAGACCCTGATATTGATGAGATCCAGCCCTCTGAAATGTCTTTATAATATACAGCACTAGACCCTGATATTGATGCGATCCAGCCCTCTGAAATGTCTTTATAATATACAGCACTAGACCCTGATATTGATGCGATCCAGCCCTCTGAAATGTCTTTATAATATACAGCACTAGACCCTGATATTGATGAGATCCAGCCCTCTGAAATGTCTTTATAATATATAGCACTAGACCCTGATATTGATGAGATCCAGCCCTCTGAAATGTCTTTATAATATACAGCACTAGACCCTGATATTGATGCGATCCAGCCCTCTGAAATGTCTTTATAATATACAGCACTAGACCCTGATATTGATGCGATCCAGCCCTCTGAAATGTCTTTATAATATATAGCACTAGACCCTGATATTGATGCGATCCAGCCCTCTGAAATGTCTTTATAATATACAGCTAGACCCTGATATTGATGCGATCCAGCCCTCTGAAATGTCTTTATAATATATAGCACTAGACCCTGATATTGATGCGATCCAGCCCTCTGAAATTTCTTTATAATATACAGGCTCTATGGGACCCTGATATTGATGCGATCCAGCCCTCTGAAATGTCTTTATAATATACAGCACTAGACCCTGATAGTGATGGGATCCAGCAATCTGAAATGTCCTTATAATATATTAGACCCTGATATTGATGCGATCCAGCCCTCTGAAATGTCTTTATAATATATAGCACTAGACCCTGATATTGATGAGATCCAGCCCTCTGAAATGTCTTTATAATATACAGCACTAGACCCTGATATTGATGCGATCCAGCCCTCTGAAATGTCTTTATAATATATAGCACTAGACCCTGATATTGATGAGATCCAGCCCTCTGAAATGTCTTTATAATATACAGCACTAGACCCTGATATTGATGCGATCCAGCCCTCTGAAATGTCTTTATAATATATAGCACTAGACCCTGATATTGATGAGATCCAGCCCTCTGAAATGTCTTTATAATATATAGCACTAGACCCTGATATTGATGCGATCCAGCCCTCTGAAATGTCTTTATAATATACAACACTAGACCCTGATATTGATGCGATCCAGCCCTCTGAAATGTCTTTATAATTATAGCACTAGACCCTGATATTGACAATGATCCAGCCCTCTGAAATGTCTTTTATAATATACCAGCGCTAGACCCTGATATGACCACTGAAATGTCTTTATAATTTATCCAGCCCTCTGAAATGTCTTTATAATATACAGCACTAGACCCTGATAGTGATGGGATCCAGCAATCTGAAATGTCTTTATAATATACAGCGCTAGACCCTGATATTGATGCGATCCAGCCCTCTGAAATGTCTTTATAATATACAGCACTAGACCCTGATAGTGATGCGATCCAGCCCTCTGAAATGTCCTTATATTATATAGCACTAGACCCTGATAGTGATGCGATCCAGCCCTCTGAAATGTCTTTATATTATATAGCACTAGACCCTGATATCGGTGTGGTTTACCATACCTCTGTGCTTTACAATGTTATTGTCCCGAGGTCTCTACGGGTCTCGGATTTGACATCATGGATTTTAATTAATAAGGAACCTGATTTTTTAAATGATTCTTTGGGCTCCCTCAATTTGTTCTACAAGACACACACACACAGACATACTTGATACAATGCTTGATACCTCTCTGTACTTTACAATGCTTCCCTATGCTTTACCAGACCTCTCTGTGCTTTACAATGCTTCCCTATGCTTTACCAGACCTCTCTGTGCTTTACAATGCTTCCCTATGCTTTACCAGACCTCGCTGTGCTTTACAATGCTTCCCTATGCTTTACCAGACCTCGCTGTGCTTTACAATGCTTCCCTGTGCTTTACCAGACTTCTCTGTGCTTTACAATGCTTCCCTATGCTTTACCAGACCTCTCTGTGCTTTACAATGCTTCCCTATGCTTTACCAGACCTATCTGTTTTTTTACAATGCTTCCTATGTTTTACCAGACCTCTCTGTGCTTTTACAATGCTTCCCTATGCTTTACCACACCTCTCTGTGCTTTACAATGCTTCCCTATGCTTTACCAGACCTCTCTGTGCTTTACAATGCTTCCTATGCTTTACCAGACCTCTCTGTGCTTTACAATGCTTCCCTATGCTTTACCAGACCTCTCTGTGCTTTTACAATGCTTCCCTATGCTTTACCAGACCTCTCTGTGCTTTACAATGCTTCCTATGCTTTACCAGACCTCTCTGTTTTTTACAACGCTTTTTTTGGGCTTTATTGCTTTTTGTATTTTCATTGTTAAAGTGGAAACTTTTTATATTTTTAAAAGTAAAAAAAAGAAAAACGCAAACTTCTTTTCCTGTTTTTGGTTTCCAGTTTTTTTTTTCGTATTTATTTTTTGTATGTTTTTTAAACGCAGAGGGTTTTATTTCACGCTGCTTGTGTATTTGTACTCAGAAGAAAGACCTCTGTGCTTTTAAACGCAGAAAACGAGGTTCTCCGCTGGTGGACAGGTGAACTTTGAAAGAAAGAGTCAGGTGATTTCAAATTATTATTATTATTATTATTATTATTTATTTCTTAGCAGACGCCCTTATCCAGGGTGACTTACAGTCGTAAACAAATACATTTCAAGTATAATTATTATGTATGTATTTATTTGTCAGACGCCTTTATCCAAGGCGACTCACAGGTGTTCCAGGGCAGAACAGGGTTACAATGCAAGCTTCATATTTAAATACAGTGTAGTTTACAGTCAGTGCAAATAATAATAATACTACTAGAATACAATATGAACTAGGATGCAGCCAGTTAGGATCACAGCGAGTTATATCTACAGTGACATGTTAGCAGTGCGATAGTGCAAGGATAGTGCATCAGCTGAGGATCCAGTGACGTGGTGCTGAGGTCAGGCGAGTCCAGTGCAGAGCAGGAGGGGCGGATCAGGAGATCTAGGAGCACAATCTAAACAGTGGAGTCTTCTAGCGGAGGTGGCGGAACCGAAGGCGTTGAGAGACGATTGATTCCTGCGATTGTCCGGCAATCTGGTTATTCAAAGGGTTCCTAGGGAAGAGAAGAAGCGGCAGGGGTGATTCAAATGTTCAATCCAGCACACAGAGGACACTGAATGATCGTCCGTGCTGCAGTGTATGGTTTTAAACCGTGGAGCCAGGAGCTGCTCTTCGGTTGAATTCCTCAGCCAGACACGCAGTATGCGATAACAGCTTACATCAGTACAATTGTCTTTATAGAGGGAAGAGCCAGCGCCATCTAACGAATGATCTGTCCTGTCGCAGGGAACGCACTGGCTGCGCACCAGAGGGCGCTGGCGCGTACTATTAGAAAGATTGGCTGATCTAGCCTGTGTGGCACATGTCTGTGTCAGAGCAGCTGGACCCGAAGAGCAGCTGTTGAGATCGTAACCGAAGCAGCACAGCCTGAGCAAACAATAACAAAACAAAACCCAAGACCACAGTCTTTCAAGTAATTACAACTCTTTTGGACAATGAATAATCCGACCTAAATTATTTCAATTACATTTCGAATCAATAAAAGACGAAATGAGAAAACAACTCCACCCCAGGCTCGTTTTGACGTGATTTGATTTGCAACTGGAATGACGGTCCAGTCTAGTGAATGAATGGCGTGAGCAGACAGTCACCCCGACAGAGATCTTCCACTGAAGTTTTATTTTGCTGGTGTTACAATGACTGACGTTTGCAGTCCACTGTGATGTCACAGCGCTGAAGAACATCAACGTTCTGAACATCATGACATCACCACTCACATAACTACAAAGCGGCGTGCAATTCAGTATGTTAGTATAACATTATTCAGCAGGTTTCAATGGACTTTATGAAGCAGAACGGAACTTTTACCTGCCGAGTTACCCGTCGAGTCACCCGCTGAGCCGAGTGGAAAAAGCGACGTGCAGAGATCTCCCCCGCGTGTCCCGACACGACACGGGAGAGCTGGGGGGTCTCGGAAGAGCGGGCACTATAAATCAGGGGCTCTGTGTGGGGCAGCAAATGTCGTTTTAAGACCTTGAAATATACCCAAACTTCTATGCAAATCCCAAATTTCAAACAATTCTTTTCAACGTCCCGTCCTCCTATTGGCTGAAGAATAGAATGAGGTTTCAAACTGATTTGACAGATGAGCACTTAGCTTATTTGTTTTTAAGTTACTAACTGTCTCTGTTGAACCGAATACTGACAATTTTTTCATGTATTTTTATTTTCATCGGCAGACGCGCTCTGGATGCAAGCACAGTGAAAATGTCCTTTTCTAAAATTATATTAAGCGATAAACGGGTAAATATAGAAAAGAAAAAAGGGGTGTGTATTTGAGCACTAGTACAACAAGACCATGACGGAATTAAAATGAACGGACTAAATAATAGTCTCTTTTTTGTAACAATTTAATTGTTTTAAAACAAACAAGATTATCCATAAACTAATGTTCACAGAAAATAAATATAAAAAGAAATTTCGGAAAAAAGCTGCCGGGCAGCATTTGTCGCTGCTGAATTTGTTTTCTAACGCTTTGAAAATTTACAATAATCTGAACCCAGATTATTTTTTACAATGTGAGCCATCAAAAATAAAATAAAGTTTATAAAGATGATTTCAGGATTCAAAACGTCCACGAACACTTGTCATGTGACACTTTCTTTATTGCCTTTACTAGCTCCATTGGGCTGCTGGTCCGCGGCGGTGCAATAGGCACTGAGCGCTGGTTCAACAGGTGACAGGTGTGACACCTGCGCCAGCACTGAAGCTGTTCACCTCCAGCGACAGTTTAAAGCGTATCGGGTGCGTTAATTCGCTTCAAATAAGTAACGTAGTGGTTCTCTTAACTGTTTTCTTGCACGACAGACAGACAGGAGGATTTTGTCTCTGTTTTATCTTTATTTTATTCGCTGACTGCAAGTTTCGGGAGTGGAGCTGGATTTATGTCTCTCGCAGGGCGCCGTCACAGATCGGTACGGGCGTGCTTGGTACTTACGTATTGCGTGAGAGATTGAACTGGGTGACGCGTTGTGAGGAGTCTTGCACTTTACACATGGCCACTGGGACATATTCAAAACATCTGTGGTTGCTGATAAACCAGCCTTTGAACAGAAACGACTCGAACGCTGTGGTGGTGCCGCTGTCTCGCCTGTAAAACAGGAACCGGGACGTTCTGGTGCTCGTGCTGATCGGACCCTCTACCGTCTAAGAAATAAATAATAAAAAAGAAAACAGGTTAGAATTCAAATCACGGTAAAACGATACCATGAACTGCTTCCGGTCATCTGTGGTTGTGTGTGTGTGTGTTCTGTGTGTGTGTGTGTGTTTTTTTTGTTTACTATTAATATTGTTTTTCATAAAATAACCTCAATGCATGATCAATTAATCTGCCAGCCAGTGTGCAATAAACCAATCACAAATATCAGAGACACGAGCAAGCTGTGCTACCAGCAAATGGGTCAAAGGAAAGGCTTGATTCAAGATTAAACAAATATATAAATTAATAAATAAACATAAACAATAAAGAAAATAATGTTTGTGAGTGTGTGTGTGTCTGTCTGTGTGTGTGTGTGTGTGTCTGACACTTTGTGTGTGTGTGTGTGTCTGTCTCTTTGTGTGTGTGTGTGTGTGTGTGTCTGTCTCTTTGTGTGTGTGTGTGTGTGTGTGTCTCTTTGTGTGTGTGTGTGTGTGTGTGTGTGTGTGTGTGTGTGTGTGTGTGTGTCTGACTCTTTGTGTGTGTGTGTGTGTCTGACTCTTTGTGTGTGTGTGTGTGTTTGTGTGTGTGTCTGACTCGTTGTGTGTGTGTGTGTGTGTGTGTGTGTGTGTGTGTGACTCTTTGTGTGTGTGTGTGTGTGTGTGTGTGTGTGTGTGTGTGTGTGTGTGTGTGTGTGTGTGTGTGTGTGTCTGACTCTTTGTGTGTGTGTGTGTGTGTGTGTGTCTGACTCGTTGTGTGTGTGTGTGTGTGTCTGACTCTTTGTGTGTGTGTGTGTGTCTGACTCTTTGTGTGTTTGTGTGTGTGTCCTGTCTGACTGCATGTGTTGTGTGTGTGTGTGTGTGTGTGTGTGCAAACTCTTTGTGTGTGTGTGTACCAGCTGATGTGTTTTTGTGTGTGATTCAAGATTAAATAAATATATCTTTGTTAATAAAGTGTAATGTGTGTCTAATGTGTGTGTGTGTCTGTGCTCTGTGTGTGTGTGTGTCTGTGCTCTGTGTGTGTGTCTGTGTCAATTTGTGTCATGTGTGTCTGACAACTTTGTGTGTTGTTGTGTGTGTGTTGTAAAAATACGTCTGTCTCTGTGTGTGTGTCTGTGTGTGTGTGTGTCTCTCTGTGTGTGTGTGTCTCAGTGTGTGTTTTGCTTTAAGTTTAGTATTTCCCCCCCCATTCGCTGTGTGTCTTCACTATACCACAAAACCGCGCTTACTGCTCACGAGTGATGAAGTAATTGATGTATTTTATTGAAGCCGTCAGCCCCAGTATTGTGTGTGTGTGTGTGTGTGTGTGTGTGTGTGTGTATATGTATATTTGTATGTGTGTGTGTGTGTGTGTGTGTATATGTGTATGTGTGTATATATGTGTGTAAGGGTGTGTGTGTGTGTGTCTGTCTGTGTGTGTGTGTGTGTCTGTGTGTAAGTAGGTGTGTGTGTGTGTGTGTGTGTTTGTGTGTGCGTGCGTCTGTGTGTGTGTGTGTGTTTCAGGTGTGTGTATGTGTGTATGTGTGTGTTTCATAGAGCCTTTCATGTATATACACCTGTAAGGGTGTGTGTTCATTTGTCTCTGTGTGTTTCTGTTTAATGGGTGTGTGTTTGGGTGTGTGTGAATTTTTGTGTGTCGTGCGTCTGTGTCAAAAGGGGTGTGTGTCATTTTTGTGTTCTCGCCTCTCTCTCTCACCTCCAGATTCAGGACGGGTGAGTTGGGCGGGCCGTTGCAGGACAGGAAGTAATCAGTGCCGTTGATGCCCAGAGTCACGAGCTGCCCTGATCCGGGCTGGGTGTAGGTGGAGATGAGGAGAGTCACTGCGGGGAGAAGAGGAGGAGGAGGAGGAGGAGGAGGAGGAGTAGGGAATGACATGTTCATTTTGCCTCATGTTGCAGTGATGAGACCGAGGTCCTATTGTAAGTGACTCTGCAGCAGCAGTTGATGTGTTCCAGAATGAACGTCACTGTTTCTTCATTTGGTTGATCGTTATCATCAGGTTCTAGTAAATCTATTTGTTTTAATATGTCCACTCTGTTATAAGCCCTTGTTAATGTGGTATTGTTATAGCCTCCGGATCGAAAACGCTTCTGCATATGCAACGCTTCAATTTCATAATCATGATGTTTTCCTGCAAATCCATTTTAATCGTAAGAATTGCCCATAAGGTATGTTAGAGATCCTAAGTTTGGAGGATCACTTTGCGCGTGCAGAATCGGGTTTCAATCGGCTGTTATATTGTGCAACTTTAGGGTTCTTTTAAAGTCTTTTAAAAAATACATAAAATTGCTCTGCCTTTTTTTCAGCTTTTTGGTGTAGTAAAATATGAAATGCGGAAGTTCAAATCATGGAAGTGTTTGACAGCGCCTGGACACACAATCATTACACAGCAGCAGCACATCGGCACGGTGTGGAGAACGGGAGTTTTTCTTTATAAGCAGTTTTTCATAGGAGGCTGTGTGGTCCAGTGGTTAAAGAACCGGGCTTGTAACCAGGAGGTCCCCAGTTCAAATCCCACCTCAGCCACTGACTCATTGTGTGACCCTGAGCAAGTCACTTAACCTCCTTGTGCTACGTCTTTCGGGTGAGACGTTGTTGTAAGTGACTCTGCAGCTGATGCATAGTTCACACAACCTAGTCTCTGTAAGTCGCCTTGGATAAAGGTGTCTGCTAAATAAACTAATAATAATTTATAATGTGGTGGTGGGAACGCAAAGGGTCTTGTGCTGTGCTGGGCTAGTTGTTTTAAAATATTATATTTTTTTAAAAAAATTTCAGAGCCCCTCTTAGGGGCGTTGGGCCCCGGAGAAATTTCCCCGCCCTCTCAGTGGGCCTGTATAATATCTCTCTCTATATATAATGTATATGATTGAAATGCAATGCACACCAGAATATAAAAAATAAACAATTCAAACTTTACAGGGAATAGTAACGGTGTATAAAACACAACATCAACACGACCCGGATATCGATACTGCGGTGTTTTGTGCACGTTTAGTATTACTTGAAGGTTTTTGTAATACCTTGCGTTGACATGTCGGCATACGGCAGCATCCTGGCTGTCAGCATCGGGGGGATCGAGTTCCATTGCTGCAGCACCCAGGACTTGTTATACACATCGTAGATCTGGTACACGTTAGTGAGGCCCTGGTCACGTTAATGAAGCTGTCCGGGGACTGAGAGCTGATCGGGTACCTAGCGCTGTCTGGGGACTGAGAGCTGTCCGGATACCAAGAGAGAGGTCCACGTACCAAGACCTGTCTGAGTACCAGAGGATGTCCAAGTACCAAGAGTTGTCCCAGTTCTGAGAGTTGTCAGAGTTCCAAACTATGTCCAGGTGCCAAGGACTGTCCCAATCCCGAGAGCTGTCCGAGTCCACAGGCACCTCCACGACGGCTTGATCTGAGGGGCGGGGCAAGACAGCATTACCATCCACGTGCTGAATTCTCCCAAAGGGAGGAGATGCATGAGGCGGATTGATACTATTCGATTATTATTATGTATCTGTTTACAAATGACGGACCTTTCGTCACCCTGTTTGTAAAGTAACACTAAAAACGCGTTCCTATAAATCAGCGTCACGTGGCTACGCCTGTTAGGCGTGGAAGGAAATGACATCACCGTCATGCAGTGACGTCATTCCTTAGGCTAAAACAGCTGTATATTGGTAGGATGGCGAATTTAACGCTGTCAACGACTTTAATTGATATTTAACACATTTTTCCCCTTCAGGTTTATAATATCGTTAATGAAAAATATTTGTAACTATTAATTGATTAAAACATTTTTTTAAATGAGTCCAGTAATGTGGTCCTACCTGCCATCACGTGCTCCATCAAGGACCCCTTCGGTCTCTTCATCTTCTGCACGATCAGGACCAGCGTGACTGCCTGTCGCACCTTGCGCACATACCCGGACACCCGCAACTGGAGACCGCTGTCACACAGGCCACGGGGCTTACGCGGACGCTCAACTTGCATTCCCTGCGACAAGAGGAAAAATTGCGTTTAATTAATTTACATTCAACCTCATTACTGTAGCTTTACTGTAAGGCAGAATTGCGTTTAATAGAATTTAATGACATTGCGTGTGTTTTACTGTAACCTCAACATAGCTATTATCTCTAATATGTAATATATAGGGGCAGCAGAGTGGAGTAGTGGTCAGGGCTCTGGACTCTTGACCGGAGGGTCGTGGGTTCAATCCCAGGTGGGGGGACACTGCTGCTGTACCCTTGAGCAAGGTACTTTACCTAGATTGTTCCAGTAAAAACCCAACTGTATAAATGGGGAATTGTATGTAAAAATAATGTGTTATTTTGTAACAATTGTAAGTCGCCCTGGATAAGGGCGTCAGATAAGAAATGAATTATATATATTCAATTATAATAATAATCAACAGCACGCTTTTTTATTTATGATGTATGTTTTCACTGACATTATAAACTATTTGTTTGATAATTCTAAATAAATAACATGGCAAGTATATTGTTTACAGCATATATCCTTATCATTATAAATAATACATACATAATTACATAATTAATTCACAAAATATAACAGAAACGGAGTGAAACTAGATTTGTATTTATTTAAGTGCTTACCTTGTCCACAGGAGGGCAGTCTGCTTCAAAATCTAAGAAGACACTACAGAACAGAGAGGCAGAGCACGTGAAACACCGCTGAACGCAACACTGTCATGCTATTTAAAAAAACACATACTAATAATGCTATTAAATTATGGAAATGTATTATTTTGAAAATACAGTACGTCTGTCTTACCTGAAGATTTTTTGTGTCAGGTCTGAAGGTAAGCATTTGTTGAAGCTCATTTTCACAAACTACACGGAACCCAAAAAAAAGTATACTGAATTAAAACCTACAAACTTATATGTGAAATGCTACTATGCGGATTCATAGGCAGATCTAGCGAGTGGATGGGAGGGGGAGAGGGAGGGGGGGTCCTGAGGTATGGACCTCCCCCCCCTTCATTAAATGTTCAAAACCTTTGTATAAGACAAAATTAAAAGAAATAGTTACTAGATTGATTTTTTATGCCGCTAAATTAAGGTGAGCATGAACGAGGTTATTTCAATGACTGGAATCATGACATAGAGTAGCGATTTTTATTTTTTAATTTGGTCGTTGCCAAATATTTATATTATGTTCTCCCAATTCTGATGTCCAATTATCACAGGGGTCGCTGGTGCGCGGTCAGCCGAGAGCACCCTGGCCGACCTTAGCCTTCTTGAGAGAATATTATCCAACGATCCATAGTTCGGTCATTACGTCATGGCTTCTGGAATTTTAAAAGATGTATGGAATTTCGAATAGTTTGCTGTTCCAATACACGGGGACCCGCATTTCCGTGTATTCGGTACCCGAACGCTATCCTTGTTCTTACGCTCACAAGAATAAAAGCCATATGCGTATAGCCTACTATAAAATCGACAGCATACAATTTAACATTACCAGCTACCAAATACAACCAGCCATTAATACTGACAGCGGATTAAAATAATGTGATATCTTGTAACAACTGTAAGTCGTCTGCTAAGCAATAAATAATAATAATAATAATAATAATAATAATAATAATAATAATAATAATAATAATAATAATAATAATTACTCGAAATCAAATGACTTATTTATTCAATAGTATTTAAATAATTCACAGCAAGGAGAGTTGCTGGTTGCAATTGTAATGTTATTGTACCGCAGTCCAATGTGAAAACAAAACAAATGTAGAATGTTTCTTTGCAATAAATAAATAAATAAATAAATAAATAAATAAATCCAGGAATCATTTTTTTGTCCATCCACATACAGGTCAAGAATACATAATCAAGCGGTTTATTAACTGTAATACAGCTCATGCCATTTCTGTTATTATTTATTTATTTATTTATTTATTTATTTCTTAGCAGACGCCCTTATCCAGGGCGACTTACAGTCGTCAACAAAAATACATTTCAAGAATCACAGTACAAGTAATAATACAATTAAGAGCAAGATAAATACAATGACTTTGGTTCTAGCAAGTACAAGTGTGACAAAATACGATTCAATAATACAGCAGATAACAGTGTCAGTGATAGTTACATCAGGATATAATTAAATACAAAACACTACAGATTAAATAACACTTGTGACAGATTACAGTATTCTGAAGTACAGGATTAAATGCAGTAAAATAGGGGGCAGATAAGAGCAAGTAAAGCGCATTTAAGGAAGAGTGATAAAGTGTCCAGAGGGAAAACAAAGTCATAATAATTAACTACCTGTCCAAGACACCTCGTGGCGAAACGCGGCGTGCTTTTTGTTTGTTCAATAAAATATATTTTAATCAGAAATGGACAGAGTGTGCGACCAAGTGTGTCTCTGAGTTGGCGGATCGCTGCAAAAATAAGGTTTGTCCACCTGCACGAAGTGAATGCTTGTGAGCAACATTCAATTGAGAGTTTCTATATATATGCAATGCTATGAGTGTGGCGATCGGGACTCCAAGTCCTTCTGCAGCTGGATGGGAAAAGCAGCGCTGAAAATAAGCTGCTGCTATAAACGAGCTGTCCTTCAAGAGGAACGTCCAGCGGGATGATGATGTCACGATGACGTCACCACACAATCTTCATTCCAAGAGGTTCCAGAGTGCCTCATTGGAAAACAGATTCGCGTCCTTTTTGCTTCCATGTATATGTATGTGTATGAATTCCATGATGCCTGAAGGGTTAAATAGAAACGAACGCGGATCCTTACATCCTTAACTCAACTCAAACTCAACCTCTCTAAATCTGACCTCCTTTTCTTTCCCTCCTCCTCCCCCTCCTCTGATCTCTCTATCTCTGTTCCTCTGGAATCTACCACACTCTCTCCCTCTTCCTCAGCTAAGAACCTTGGAGTCACCCTGGACCCCTGCCTCTCTTATTCCCAGCACATCTCCACTCTGGCACGCACTTGCCGATTCTTCCTGAGCAACATCCGAAGAATCCGACCCTTCCTCACCAACTATGCTACCCAGCTCCTGGTCCAGGCCCTGGTACTCTCCCGCCTAACTCCCTCCTGGCTGGCCTCCCTGCGTCCGCCACCCGTCCGCTCCAGCTCATCCAGAACTCTGCTGCCCGCCTGGTGTTCTCTCTGCCTCGCTTCGCCCACGCTACTCCACTACTCCGCTCGCTCCACTGGCTCCCGATCACCGCTCGCATCCAGTTCAAGACTCTTGTACTAGCCTACAGATGCCTTGACCAGACTGCACCCAGCTACCTCAGACCCTCATCTCCCTACACCCCCACTCGACCTCTCTGCTCCGCCTGCACTAGAAGACTGGCTCTACCTCCGCTACGCTCCCTGCCTCCAGAGCCCGCTCCTTCTCCACCCTTGCTCCGCAGTGGTGGAATGACCTTCCTACAGATGTCAGGACTGCCCAGTCCCTGACCACATTCCGGCGCCTCCTTAAGACTCACCTCTTCACCTCTTCAAACAGCACCTGTAGAACTCCTCTGTTTGTATCCTGGGACACTATCACCCTTCATGTAAATGTGCTTTATTTTGCTCTTATCTGCCCCCTATTTTACTGCATTTAATCCTGTACTTCAGAATACTGTAATCTGCCAAGTGTTTAACCTGTAGTACTTTGTATTTAATCATATCCTGATGTAACTATCACTATTTAATCATATCCTGATGTAATTATCACTATTATCTGCTGTATTATTGAATTGTGGTTTGTCACACTTGTACTTTGCTTGAACAAAAGTTATTGTATTTCTTGCTCTTATTGTATTACTTGTATTGTAACACTTGAAATGTATTTGCTTACGATTGTAAGTCGCCCTGGATAAGGGCGTCTGCTAAGAAATAAATAAATAAATAAATAAATAATAATAATAATAATAATAATAATAATAATAACTACGTAGTAAATGACATCACAAGCGCATTCACAGATTTGAATAGACTGGTGTGCATTTCAGCAAGACATCGCACAGCAAACACAGGAGCGATGAGAATGTTTAAATGAATGAGAGGGCATTGATTGGATGATTTTCTCAACACTTTCCCATAGAATATACCACTGCTATAATAATAATAATAATAATAATAATAATAATAATAATAATAATAATAATGATATCACTACTACTAATAATGATAATAAAAATCTCAAAAGTGTTGTTATTAAAATTAATAACAGCACCATAGTTCCTGTACCTGATGTGGCGCTGTGTGTCGTTATGAAGTATATTGCAGTGCAGCTGCGTCGCTTCGCTTTGCTTCGCTGGCGGTATTGTGCTCTGTTTGTTCCGGTGCTATCGCTCTGTGGATTCGCTTAGTGTTCCTCTGTCTGGAACCACGCTATATAATCACAGCGGTCGGAAATTCCGTGGCGTGGCGTGGCATGGCGTGGCTTGGCGGTGCTGAGTGGATTAGAACATTCCAATCATTAATTATTGCAACATTTACACACAACATAACACCTGCTTGTGTTTTTAGCATTAGCAATTATTGATTATTATTCCAAATCTGTCAAGTCGTCAAACGACTGGAGAAATACAGACACACACACACACACACACACACACAAATACACACACACACACACACTGACACACACACACACACACACACTGACACACACACACACACACGCACTGACACACACACACACACTGACACACACACACACACACACACTGACTGACACACACAAGCGCGCGCGTTTGTAATAATTTCAACCTTTAGTGTACATAAACAAAACAAAACAAGTTTAATTTATCTATAGCACAACGTATATGAGATCGCTACATGTTGATAAGCGACGAATCTTTATCAAATCTGTGGAGGCTGTGTGGTCCAGTGGTTAAAGAAAAGGGCTTGTAAACCAGGAGGTCCCGGGTTCAAATCGCAGCTCAACCACTGACTCACTGTGTGACCCTGAGGAAGACACTTCACCTCCTTGTGCTCTGTCTTTCGGGTGCGGCGTTACTGTAAGTGACTCTGCAGCTGATGCATAGTTCACACACCCTAGTCTCTGTAAGTCTTGGATAAAGGCGTCTTCTAAATAAACTAATAATATGAATTAAAGAAAACTAAAGTATTTTATGCTGGAGCACTTTATTGTAATTATTCTGCCTGTCTGTGATCACATTAATAAAGACGAGTCGCTTCTGCTTTGAAATGTCAAAGTAAGCCTTGCGATCCATGTTACTATGAGCGTGTTTCTCAGCTGTGATTGAGATACACGAGAGGCTGAACACGGATCCATTGAATTCTTAAAGGAGAGGAGAACAGTCGGCGGAAAACACCGAAAACAGAAGATCTAGAACGTGTGACTGGAAGTTATTTAAATATCTGACCGTCTGTCCCCTTGTCAAAGTTTACCACAGGACATCTGAGTGCTCCTTTCTGCATTTTCCCTCAAGCAAGAAGGAGACTGATCAGAGAGGCTACCAAGAGGCCAATGGCAACTTTACGAGAGCTACAGGCTTTTATGGCCAAGACTGGTCAAAGTGTGCATGTGACAACAATATCCCTAGCACTCCACAAATCTGGCATGTATGGTAGGGTGGCAAGGAGGAAGCCATTACTCAAGAAAGCCCACCTTGAATCCCGTTTGAAGTATGCAAAAACACACTCAGGAGATTCTGTAGCCAGGTGGCAAAAAGTTTTGTTGTCTGACGAAACTAAAATTGAACTTTTTGGACTAATTGCAAAACGTTATGTTTGGCGCAAACCCAACACAGCACATCACCCAAGGAACACCATCCCTACAGTGAAGCATGGTGGTGGCAGCATCGTGTTATGGGGATGTTTCTCATCGGCAGGGCCTGGGGAACTTGTCAGGATAGAAGGGAAGACAAATGGAGCAAAGTACAGGGAAGTCCTTGAGGAAAACCTGCTGCTCTCTGAAGAAATCTGAAACTGGGACGGAAGTTCATCTTTCAGCATGACAACGACCCAAAGCACACAGCCAAATCTACACTGGAGTGGCTAACGAACAAAAAGGTAAATTTCCTTCAGTGGCCCAGTCAGAGCCCAGACCTAAATCCAATCCAAAATTTGTGTCATGTCTTGAAGATTGCTGTCCATCAACACTCCCCAAGGAACTTGACAGAGCTTGAACAGTTTTGTAATGAAGAATGGTCAACTATTGCCAAATCTAGGTGTGCAAAGTTGGTAATCCAAACAGACTCACAGCTGTAATTGCTGCCAAGGTGCTTCCACCAAGTATTAACTCAGAGGGGTGGAGACTTATCCAATTATGATCTTTCAGTTTTGTATTTTTAATATATAATTTTTTTCTCAATAAAAACTTTTTTCCCCTTAACAGTGTGGAGTATGGTGTGTAGATAAGAGGGAAAAACCCCTCATTTAAAAGCATGAAACTCTGAGGCACTGACACAACAAAATGTGAAAAAAAGTTCAAGGGGGTGTAGACTTTCTATAGACACTGTGTGTGTGTGTATATATATATATAATATACTGTATATAATACATAGTTATATATATATATATATATATCATTTCAGGACACTTGTGATAGATTCGATTCGATTACATTAGAATATTGGCAGCAGGGTGGAGTAGTGGTTAGGGCTCTGGATTAATGAAACTGAAAAATCACTTTTGTTGGGTTCAATCCCAGGTGGGGACTTGCTGCTGGCGCCCATGAGCAAGGATTTACCTAGATTGCTCCAGTAAAACCCACCTGTATAAATGGGTAATTGATGTAAAAAATACTGTGATATCTGTATAATGTGAAATCTTGTAACAATTGTAAGTCGCCCTGGATAAGGGCGTCTGCTAAGAAATAAATAATAATAATAATAATAATATTGGACAGGTCAGAACGACATCGTGGCGATGAGGATCAGAATTAATGAAACTGGAAAAAACACTTTTGTTAGTTTCGTTGTTTTGTTCTTTCTGCCTCGCTAATAATAATCATTCATAATTACAGGGCGGCATAATGTGTGGGTGCATTTGGTGTGTGTGTGTACCTGTGTGCTCTGTGTGTGTGTGTGTGTGTGTGTCAGTGTGTGTGTGTGTGTGTGTGTGTGTGTGTCAGTGTGTGTGTGTGTGTGTGTGTGTGCGTGTGTGTGTGTGTGTGTGTGTGTGTCAGTGTGTCAGTGTGTGTGTGTGTGTGTCTGTGTGTGTGTGTCAGTGTGTGTGTGTGTGTGTGTGTGTGTGTGTGTGTGTGTGTGTGTGTGTGTGAGTGTGAGTGTGTGTGTCTGTGTGTGTGTGTCAGTGTGTGTGTGTGTGTGTGTGTGTGAGCGTGTGTGTGCCATGTGTCAGTGTGAGTGTGAGTGTGTGTGTGTGACACACATAAGTGAGCCGTGTGTGTGTGTGTGTGTCAGTGTGAGCGTGTGTGTGTGTGTGTACATGTGTGAGACAGTGTGTGTGTGTGTGTGTGTGTGTGTGTGTGTGTGTGTGTGTGTGTCAAAACGTGTGTGTGTGTGTGTGTTATTTTGTGAGGGTGTGTGTGTATTTGTGTGTGTACAGTGTGTGAGTGTGTGATTCGTGAGCAATCAGAATAAATAGCCGTGTGTGTGTGCTGTTGTAAATGTGTGTGTGTGTGAGTGTGTCTGCGTGTTCTACGTGTGTGGTGTGTCAGTCGTGTGTGTGTGTGTGTGTGTGTGTGTGTCAGTAATTGTGTGTGTGTGTGTGTGTGTGTCAGACATTGTGTGTCAGTGTGTGTGTCAGTGTGTGTATGTGTGTGTGTGTGTGTGTCCGTGTGTATCAGTGTGTGTATTGTGTGTTGTGTGTGTGTGTGTTGTGTGTGTGTCAGGTGTGTTATTTGTTGTGTGTGTTTATTTATTGTGTAAATGGGTGTGTCAGTGTGTGTCAGGAAGTAGGTTTATTTATTTAAACAGGGCCTGCCATGCAGTGTCTCAAAGCGCTTTGACACACACACAGTGAAACAGACACACACACACACACACACACGCACACACACACAGAGACACACAGACAGACACACGCAACACACTCACACACTCACACATAGACACACACGCACACACACACACTGACACACACGCACACAGACAGACAAACTCACACGCACACACACACTGACACACACACACACAGACAGACGCACACACTGTATGGAAGTACATCTGGGTCAAAAACGCGTTATTTTGTGAGGGTTCATATATTTAGTACAGTATTGATTTGGACCAATCAGAATAAATAAAATACTAGCTGTTCTAAATGCATGTAAATGAGCTCTGTGTGTTCTACGTTGGGGCGCGTCATTGTGCAGGCATGCAGCGTAATTACAAGAGCAGCCAATCACAGTCAGACATTAATTACAGACATTATTATTATTATTATTATTATTATTATTATTATTATTATTATTATTATTAAATTGTTTAGCAGACATTTTTATCCAAAGCTAATTACATAAATATTACCAAATATTACAGGCAATATCACAGATTGCTAAATATTATGACGTATTACAGGCAATACAAATGCAAAATGGGTGGGGGGCATATTTTGGGGGCTATATGCATATTACGGTGTGTCAGTGTGCCCCGCCCCTGTGTGTGTGTTATAGTTATCTGTTGCGTGTTAATGTTGGTCTATATTAGTGCACGGGTTATGTAGCACGAGTGTTAGACTATAAAGTGTATATTTGTATTACGTCACGAGAAGATTAAAAGCGGTATTTGTACGGAAGCACGGGAAATGCACAAACTAGTTCACGTGCAGGTGTACCGAGATTCCAATTTTGTTTCGTCCACTGTTTGTTCTGTGTCAGTGTTTTGTTTAGTTCAAACCTTTTATTCCTTCATGTATTATTATTTACAATAATAAAAACGCAAACAGCGCATCCATCTCTGCAATCTGCCGTGGTCTCCTTTCGTTTCCCTCGCAGTGCTGGGTGTTTGTTCGGGGTATGACGTCACGCTTCCCAAGTCCAGGGAATGATGTTATTGTCGTATTAGTTAATCCGGTCCTGCGTTGGGGGCAGGTGAAGATTCCACATTATTGATTGGTGCTGAAAAAAATGCAACACTGAAAATAAAGTATAAATTAGGAACTATCATCTTGTAATTAGCAGGATACGATGTCATGCACGGTGTACTCCCCTATTTCAAACTTTACATACGATCCGCATCAAAGAGAACTCAAAGCAACCCATGAGTGAGTCTCAACGGGGCTGACGGAGCAGCGCTATAACATAGACAAATCTATAAAATACAACGCCAGTCCCATTGAATATGAAAGCTATTTTTAATGCAGTTCTCAAGTCTGCAAAACATGTGTGCCTCATTTTGTTTTGAATCGGGATCATGGATGGTTACCATGGGAAGTACTGTGCAGTGACTGCATGTGTGTGGAGCAGTGGTTAGGGCTCTGGACGCTTGACCGGAGGGTCGTGGGTTCAATCCCAGGTGAGGGACTCTGTTGCTGTACCCTTGAGCAAGGGACTTTACCTAAATTGCTCTAGTAAAAAACCCAACTGTATAAATGGGTAATTGTATGTAAAAAATAACGTGATATCTTGTAACAATTGTAAGTTGCCCTCGATAAGGGTGTCTGCTAAGAAATTAATAATAATAATACAGACATACACACCGCAGTTCCTTTGTGCGTGAGATTGCTTTTGTGTTTGTGTTCTGCCACACAGTTTTAATTAGGAGGGTCATTTCATTGTCATGCATGATACAGGGTGAGGTGTATCGCAGAATATCGCCCTCTAATTATGAAGGATTATTATGAGCACTGCACAAAGAACGAAATACAGAAACAAAAAAAAAGTGTTTTTCCTGTTTCATTAAATTTAATATTTATAAATACATATATTTTAATTCTAATACTCGTCCCCGGCACTATTATCTCATTCCATCCGATCCAATATTCTAATGTAATCGTATCACAAGTGACCTGAAATATTCGATATTGTTTATTTTTCTTTTTTCCCAGATATTAAAACAAATTCAATATTTTAAAAGAAAATAAATCAATGTATACAAATGGTAAAGCACAGAGAGGTGTGGTAAAGCATAGGGAAGCATTGTAAAGCACAGAGAGGTCTGGTAAAGCATAGGGAAGCATTGTAAAGCACAGAGAGGTCTGGTAAAGCATAGGGAAGCATTATAAAGCACAGAGAGGTCTGGTAAAGCATAGGGAAGCATTGTAAAGCACAGAGAGGTCTGGTAAAGCATAGGGAAGCATTGTAAAGCACAGAGAGGTCTGGTAAAGCATAGGGAAGCATTGTAAAGCACAGAGAGGTCTGGTAAAGCATAGGGAAGCATTGTGAAGCACAGAGAGGTCTGGTAAAGCATAGGGAAGCATTGTAAAGCACAGAGGTCTGGTAAAGCATAGGGAAGCATTGTAAAGCACAGAGAGGTCTGGTAAAGCATAGGGAAGCATTGTAAAGCACAGAGAGGTCTGGTAAAGCATAGGGAAGCATTGTAAAGCACAGAAGTAAGACAGCTTTTAAAACACACAAGGGTACATTTATAGTCTAGCCAGAGGAAAAGCTCGAGGGAAAATGCAGAAAGGAGCAGGCAGATGTGCTGTGGTAAACTTTGACAAGGGGACGGGCGGTCGGATATTTAAATAACTTCCAGTCACACGTTCTAGAGCTTCTGTTTTCGGTGTTTTCCGCCGACTGTTCTCCTCTCCTTTAAGAATTCAATGGATCCGTGTTCAGCCTCTCGTGTATCTCAATCACAGCTGAGAAACGCGCTCATAGTAACATGGATCGCAAGGCTTACTTTGTCATTTCAAAGCAGAAGCGACTCGTCTTTATTAATGTGATTATAGTAAGGTAGAATAATTACAATAAAGTGCGTCCAGCATAAAATCCTTTTCATTATATATATATATATATATATATATATATATATATATATATATATATATATATATATATATATATATATAGTATTAATATTATTTGTTTATTTAGCTGACGCCTTTATCCAAGGCTTGCCGAGACTAGGGTGTGTGAACTATGCATCAGCTGCAGAGTCACTTACAATAGCGTCTCACCCGAAAGACGGAGCACAAGGAGGTGAAGTGACTTCCTCAGGGTCACACAACGAGTCAGTGGTTGAGCTGCAATTTGAACCGGGGACCTCCTGGTTACAAGCCCTTTTCTTTAACCACAGATCCCCACAGCCTCCACAGATTTCATAAAGACTCGCCGCTTATCAACATGTAACGATCTCTTATAGGTTGTGTTATAGATAAACGAAACGTTTTGTTATGTTTATGTACACTAAAGGTTGAAATGATTAAAAACGTGTCCGTGTGTGTGTCTGTGTCCGTGTGTGTGTCTGTGTGTGTGTCTCTGTGTGTGTCAGTCTGTGTGTGTGTCCGTGTGTGTATCCGTCCGTGTGTGTGTGTGTCCCCGTGTGTGTGTCCGTCCGTGTGTGAGTATGTCAATCTGTGTGTGTGTCTCTGTGTGTGTCAGTGTGTGTGTGTCTCTGTGTGAGTGTGTGTGTGTGTGTGTGTGTGTGTGTGTGTGTGTGTGTGTGTGTGTGTGTGTGTGTGTGTGTGTGTGTGTGTGTGTGTGTGTGCGTGCGTGTGTGTGTGTGTCCAGTCGTTTGTCGACTTGAGGGATTATTATAATAATCAATAAACGCCAATATTACACAAGCAGATGTTATGTTGTGCGTAAATGTTGCAATAATTAATGGCTGGAATTGTGTAACGCACTCAGCACCGCCACGCCCTCCCCTCCCTTCCCCTCCCCTCCCCTCCCCTTCCCTTCTCCAATTTCCGACCGCTCTGAATATATACCGTGGTTCAGACAGAGGAACACAAAGCGAATCCACAGAGCGATAGCACCGGAACAAACAGAGCACAATACCGCCAGCAAAGCAAAGCGAAGCGACGCACCTGCACTGCAATATACTTCATAACGACACCCAGCGCCACATCAGGTACAGGAACTCCTTATGCAATTGCTATGGTGCTGTTATTAACATGAATATGACGGCAGCTATTATTATACTTAGCGGCATTATTAAGATTTTACTATCATTATTAGTACTAGTGATATTATTATTATTATTATTATTATTATTATTATTATTATTATAGCAGTGGTATATTCAATGGGAAAGTGTTAAGAAAATCATCCAATCAATGCCCTCTCATTCATTTAAACATTCTCATCGCTCCTGTGTTTGCTGTGCGATGTCTTGCTGAAATGCACACCAGTCTATTTAAATCTGTCAATGCGCTTGTGATGTCATTTACTACGTAGTTAAAGATGTCAGGATCCGCAGCTGCGTTCGTTTCTATTTAACCCTTCAGGCATCATGGTATCCGTACACATGCATGTACATGGAAGCAAAAAGGCCACGAATCTGTTTTCCAATGAGGCACTCTGGAACCTCTTGGAATGAAGATTGTGTGGTGACGTCATCGTGACATCATCATCCCGCTGGACGTTCCTCTTGAAGGACAGCTCGTTTATAGCAGCAGCTTATTTTCAGCGCTACTTTTCCCATCCAGCTGCAGAAGGACTTGGAGTCCCGATCGCCACACTCATAGCATCTCAGCTCTGCTGTAGACAGTTTTAATGATTGTGCAATTATAACCTCTTGCGATAAAACGCTTCTGCATATCGAGAGCTTTCATTTCATAATCGGATGTTTTTATTGTAGAAATTGCCCGTATGGTGTGTTTTTGATCACGTGTATCGAGTTGTCGCTACTATCTAAAAAATCGTGTTCGTGTCGGTTCATTTTTCTTCTTTTAAGAGGCATAATGACAAAGCTTCTAGCGCCCCCCTGTGGGGTATATTGGAATGCAAACTTTCATCATCGAACGTCGCAAGTATAGCATTACTGGGAACTGAACATCGTGCCAATAATGTGATACGTCCCTGGTGACAAAAAACGATGGTAACTGCACATTGTTTTAAAATAACCAACAAACTGACTTAAGGGTTCAGAAATCGAATTATTTCCTGGTATTATATGTCTTCCAGGAGGCTTCAATGAATCTTTATGAACTTTAGGTAAAAAAAAATTGTGTAATTGGATGCTCTATAATTTCACATGCAGTAGTCACAGCTTCCGATAAAGCAATGCAGTTCTCTATGGCCTCGATTATCTTTCGACCCATCCAGTCTTGCATAATCCAACAGGGTTTTGGAGTTTGCTCATGCTGTCCAAGTTTACAACACAATTTCCTTCCTCTAGGAAACTCTGACGTTGATCGGTGATCTGTTGAGAAACAAAACCCCCCTCGTTGATTTTTGCCGTACACTTTGGAGCACGTGATGGAAGGTAGGACCACACTACTGGACTAAGTTTTAAAAAAAATGTTTTAATCAATTAAATATATTGTTTAGTTACAAATATTTTTCCTGCACGACATTATAAACTTGAAGAAGAAAAGAAATGTGTTAAATATCGATTAAAGTCGTTAACAGCAGCTCCGATTTTGTTGAATGCTTTCATGGGGTAAATTAGCCATCCTACCATTAAACAGCAGTTTTAATCTAAGCAATGACGTCACTGCATGGTGGTGATGTCATTTCGTTACTTTACAAACAGGGTGAAGAAAGCATCAATCCGCTTCATGCATTTCCCCCCTTTGAGAGAATTCAGCGCGTGGATCGTAATGTTCTCTTGCCCCGCCCCTCAGTTCATGGGGTCCTGGACTCGGGCAGCTATCGGGAATCGGGACAGCTGATACTGGGACACTATGCCGCGCCACTCGATCTGCGACGTGTATAACAAGTACTGGGTGCTGATAGGGCTGGACCGGTATTGCCCAGAGCTGTCAGCCATGATGCTGCAGCCTCTCGACATCTCACAGCAAGGTAAGGGGGCGGGGCGAGGGCGGGGCGGGGCGGGGGCGGGGCGGGGCGGGGCGGGTGGATTTGTGATGTATTTATGATTTTCATCATATGGAATTTGAATGTCTGAATATTCGTCACGTGTAAGCTTCAACATTACTGTTTAACACACTTGAGTGTTTAAGAATAAGAGACCGTGAGATTATGAATACCTCTCTTGAATCGTGTTCAGAAGTAATTGATAATGCAATAATTATAACATGGGTCTTTTTTTTAAACGATGTAAACCCTAAGGTAATCTAATGAATTGATTAATTGCGATTAACAATGAGATGTATCAATAGAGATTGTGTTCCGATCGACAGTAATGTTCGTCACCCGACGAAGACTCTTGTAGTCGAGGCGCGTCGTGCACGTGGATGCCGCAGTTTTTATATATTTTTGAAATCTTGTGTAATAAAAACGAATTTCGGGCTTGTGAGTGGTGTGGATGATGAAGAAAAATCACAAAGTGTTCGAGGGAGGGAGAGAGGGGGAAGGCATATACATTATATATATATATAAACAACTGCTGCTCGGTCTCATCACTGCAACATGAGGCAAAATGAAAATGTGAAAATGTTATTGTAATCCCCCCCCCCTCTTCTCCTCTCCTCTCCTCCTCTCCTCTCCTCTCCCCGCAGTGACTCTCCTCATCTCCACCTACATACCGCAGAGCAACCCCAGATCAGGGCAGCTCATGGTTCTGGGCATCAAGGACAGTAATTACTTCCTGTCCTGCAGCGGCCCGCCCAACTCACCCGTCCTGAACCTGGAGGTGAGAGAGAGAGAGAGGGGGGAGAGAGGAGAGAGAGAGAGAGAGAGAGAGAGAGAGAGAGAGAGAGAGAGAGGAGAGCGAGAGCACACACACACACACTAAGAGAGAGAGAGGGACACTGACACACAAAGAGACACACACTAGGGCTGATCAAGCTGCTAGTAAAACCTGGACTGGGTGACACTGCTGTGCAATAGGAGTCATCACTACACACACACACACACACACACACACTGACACACACACACACACACACACACACAAACATTATTTTCTTTATTGTTTATGTTTATTTATTAATTTATATATTTATTTAATCTTGAATCGAGCCTTTCCTTTGACCCATTTGCTGGTAGCACAGCTTGCTCGTGTCTCTGATATTTGCGATTGGTTTATTGCACACTGGCTGGCAGATTAATTGATCATGCATTGAGGTTATTTTATGAAAAACGATATTATTACTAAAAAGAAAACAAAAATAAAACAGTTGTAGAGCTCATTGTATCATTTTACCGTGATTGAAATTCTAATTTGTATTTCTTAGACAGTAGTGAATCCGGCTGAGAGTTTGAATACGATTAGCCTGAGCAGCGACACGGCCCGGTTCTTGTTTTACAAGCAAGACAGCGGCACCACCTCGTCTTTCAAGTCGTTTCTGTTCCCCGACTGGTTTATCAGCAACCACAGAAATATGTACATTTCAACAGCGGCCATGTGTAACGGAAGAAAGGACCCAAGCCGCGTCACCGAGTTCTATCTCTCACGCATAAGGTAAGTACCAAGCACGCTCGTACC
>CM072705.1:9776871-9791871 GCA_036884735.1 Huso huso | reverse complement strand
TTTTACACAAGCTCAAGAGTTTAATAAATAAATGAATAAACACGTTTGTCGTTCTTGTTTATAGTATCTCATTTTTACACAAGCTCAAGAGTTTAATAAATAAATGAATAAACGTTTGTCGTTCTTGTTATAGTATCTCATTTTACACAAGCTCAAGAGTTTAATAAATAAATGAATAAACACGTTTGTCGTTCTTGTTATAGTATCTCATTTTACACAAGCTCAAGAGTTTAATAAATAAATGAATAAACACGTTTGTCGTTCTTGTTATAGTATCTCATTTTACACAAGCTCAAGAGTTTAATAAATAAATGAATAAACACGTTTGTCGTTCTTGTTATAGTATCTCATTTTACACAAGCTCAAGAGTTTAATAAATAAATGAATAAACACGTTTGTCGTTCTTGTTATAGTATCTCATTTTACACAAGCTCAAGAGTTTAATAAATAAATGAATAAACACGTTTGTCGTTCTTGTTATAGTATCTCATTTTACACAAGCTCAAGAGTTTAATAAATAAATGAATAAACACGTTTTTGTAAACACGTTTGTTAAACTCTTGTTATAGTATCTCATTTTACACAAGCTCAAGAGTTTAATAAATAAATGAATAAACACGTTTGTCGTTCTTGTTATAGTATCTCATTTTACACAAGCTCAAGAGTTTAATAAATAAATGAATAAACACGTTTGTCGTTCTTGTTATAGTATCTCATTTTACACAAGCTCAAGAGTTTAATAAATAAATGAATAAAACGTTTGTCGTTCTTGTTATAATCTCATTTTCTCAGTTTAATTGAATAAACACTTGTTATAGTAAGCTCAAGAGTTTAATAAATAAATGAATAAACACGTTTGTCGTTCTTGTTATAGTATCTCATTTTACACAAGCTCAAGAGTTTAATAAATAAATGAATAAACACGTTTGTCGTTCTTGTTATAGTATCTCATTTTACACAAGCTCAAGAGTTTAATAAATAAATGAATAAACACGTTTGTCGTTCTTGTTATAGTATCTCATTTGTCTCAAGCTCAAGAGTTTAATAAATAAATGAATAAACACGTTTGTCGTTCTTGTTATAGTATCTCATTTTACACAAGCTCAAGAGTTTAATAAATAAATGAATAAACACGTTTGTCGTTCTTGTTATAGTATCTCATTTTACACAAGCTCAAGAGTTTAATAAATAAATGAATAAACACGTTTGTCGTTCTTGTTATAGTATCTCATTTTACACAAGCTCAAGAGTTTAATAAATAAATGAATAAACACGTTTGTCGTTCTTGTTATAGTATCTCAACAAGCTCAAGAGTTTAATAAATAAATGAATAAACACGTTTTTGTCGTTCTTGTTATAGTATCTCATTTTACACAAGCTCAAGAGTTTAATAAATAAATGAATAAACACGTTTGAATCGTTCTTGTTATAGTATCTCATTTTACACAAGCTCAAGAGTTTAATAAATAAATGAATAAACACGTTTGTCGTTCTTGTTATAGTATCTCATTTTACACAAGCTCAAGAGTTTTAAATAAATGAATAAACACGTTTGTCGTTCTTGTTATAGTATCTCATTTTACACAAGCTCAAGAGTTTAATAAATAAAATGAATAAACACGTTTGTCGTTCTTGTTATAGTATCTCATTTTACACAAGCTCAAGAGTTTAATAAATAAATGAATAAACACGTTTGTCGTCTTGTTATAGTATCTCATTCTTCAAGAGTTTATAAATAAGTATCTCATTTACACAAGCTCAAGAGTTTAATAAATAAATGAATAAACACGTTCGTTCTTGTTATAGTATCTCATTTTACACAAGCTCAAGAGTTTAATAAATAAATGAATAAACACGTTTGTCGTTCTTGTTATAGTATCTCATTTTACACAAGCTCAAGAGTTTAATAAATAAATGAATAAACACGTTTGTCGTTCTTGTTATAGTATCTCATTTTACACAAGCTCAAGAGTTTAATAAATAAATGAATAAACACGTTTGTCGTTCTTGTTATAGTATCTCATTTTTACACAAGCTCAAGAGTTTAATAAATCAATGAATAAACACGTTTGTCGTTCTTGTTATAGTATCTCATTTTACACAAGCTCAAGAGTTTAATAAATAAATGAATAAACACGTTTGTCGTTCTTGTTATAGTATCTCATTTTACACAAGCTCAAGAGTTTAATAAATAAATGAATAAAACGTTTGTCGTTCTTGTTATAGTATCTCATTTTACACAAGCTCAAGAGTTTAATAAATAAATGAATAAACACGTTTGTCGTTCTTGTTATAGTATCTCATTTTACACAAGCTCAAGAGTTTAATAAATAAATGAATAAACACAAGAGTTTTTAAATTTGTCGTTCTTGTTATAGTATCTCATTTTACACAAGCTCAAGAGTTTAATAAATAAATGAATAAACACGTTTGTCGTTCTTGTTATAGTATCTCATTTTACACAAGCTCAAGAGTTTAATAAATAAATGAATAAACATTTTGTCGTTCTTGTTATAGTATCTCATTTTACACAAGCTCAAGAGTTTAATAAATAAATGAATAAAACGTTTTGTCGTTCTTGTTATAGTATCTCATTTTACACAAGCTCAAGAGTTTAATAAATAAATGAATAAACACGTTTGTCGTTCTTGTTATAGTATCTCATTTTACACAAGCTCAAGAGTTTAATAAATAAATGAATAAACACGTTTGTCGTTCTTGTTATAGTATCTCATTTTACACAAGCTCAAGAGTTTTAATAAAAATACGTTTGTCGTTCTTGAATAAACATTTTACACAAGCTCAAGAGTTTAATAAATAAATGTTCTTGTTCTTGTTATAGTATCTCAGTTTAATTTGAATAAACACAAGCATTTTCAAGAGTTTAATAAATAAATGAATAAACACGTTTGTCGTTCTTGTTATAGTATCTCATTTTACACAAGCTCAAGAGTTTAATAAATAAATGAATAAACACGTTTGTCGTTCTTGTTATAGTATCTCATTTTACACAAGCTCAAGAGTTTTAAATAAATGAATAAAACGCTTTTGTCAAGTATCTCATTTTACACAAGCTCAAGAGTTTAATAAATGAATAAACACGTTTGTCGTTCTTGTTATAGTATCTCATTTTACACAAGCTCAAGAGTTTTAAATAAATGAATAAAACGTTTGTCGTTCTTGTTATAGTATCTCATTTTAAACAAGCTCAAGAGTTTAATAAATAAATGAATCGTTTTCTTGTTATAGTATCTCATTTTACACAAGCTCAAGAGTTTAATAAATAAATGAATAAACACGTTTGTCGTTCTTGTTATAGTATCTCATTTTACACAAGCTCAAGAGTTTAATAAATAAATGAATAAACACGTTTGTCGTTCTTGTTATAGTATCTCATTTTACACAAGCTCAAGAGTTTAATAAATAAATGAATAAACACGTTTGTCGTTCTTGTTATAGTATCTCATTTTACACAAGCTCAAGAGTTTAATAAATAAATGAATAAACACGTTTGTCGTTCTTGTTATAGTATCTCATTTTACACAAGCTCAAGAGTTTAATAAATAAATGAATAAACACGTTTGTCGTTCTTGTTATAGTATCTCATTTTACACAAGCTCAAGAGTTTAATAAATAAATGAATAAACACGCTTTGTCGTTCTTGTTATAGTATCTCATTTTACACAAGCTCAAGAGTTTAATAAATAAATGAATAAACACGTTTGTCGTTCTTGTTATAGTATCTCATTTTACACAAGCTCAAGAGTTTAATAAATAAATGAATAAACACGTTTGTCGTTCTTGTTATAAAGCTTTATCTCATAGTATTTACACAAGCTCAAGAGTTTAATAAATAAATGAATAAACACGTTTGTCGTTCTTGTTATAGTATCTCATTTTACACAAGCTCAAGAGTTTAATAAATAAATGAATAAACACGTTTGTCGTTCTTGTTATAGTATCTCATTTTACACAAGCTCAAGAAACACGTTTGTCGTTTCTTGTTATAGTATCTCAACACAAGCTCAAGAGTTTAATAAATCGTTTGTTATAGTATCTCATTTTACACAAGCTCAAGAGTTTAATAAATAAATGAATAAACACGTTTGTCGTTCTTGTTATAGTATCTCATTTTACACAAGCTCAAGAGTTTAATAAATAAATGAATAAACACGTTTGTCGTTCTTGTTATAGTATCTCATTTTACACAAGCTCAAGAGTTTAATAAATAAATGAATAAACACGTTTGTCGTTCTTGTTATAGTATCTCATTTTACACAAGCTCAAGAGTTTAATAAATAAATGAATAAACACAAGCTCAAGAGTTTGTCGTTCTTGTTATAGTATCTCATTTTACACAAGCTCAAGAGTTTAATAAATAAATGAATAAACACGTTTGTCGTTCTTGTTATAGTATCTCATTTTACACAAGCTCAAGAGTTTAATAAATAAATGAATAAACACGTTTGTCGTTCTTGTTATAGTATCTCATTTTACACAAGCTCAAGAGTTTAATAAATAAATGAATAAACACGTTTGTCGTTCTTGTTATAGTATCTCATTTTACACAAGCTCAAGAGTTTAATAAATAAATGAATAAACACGTTTGTCGTTCTTGTTATAGTATCTCATTTTACACAAGCTCAAGAGTTTAATAAATAAATGAATAAACACGTTTGTCGTTCTTGTTATAGTATCTCATTTTACACAAGCTCAAGAGTTTAATAAATAAATGAATAAACACGTTTGTCGTTCTTGTTATAGTATCTCATTTTACACAAGAGTTTAATAAATAAATGAATAAAAGCTTGTTATAGTATCTCATTTACACACAAGAGTTTAATAAATAAATGAATAAACACGTTTGTCGTTCTTATCTCATTTTACACAAGCTCAAGAGTTTGAATAAATGAATAAACACGCTTGTCGTTCTTGTTATAGTATCTCATTTTACACAAGCTCAAGAGTTTAATAAATAAATGAATAAACACGTTTGTCGTTCTTGTTATAGTATCTCATTTTTACACAAGCTCAAGAGTTTTAAATAAATGAATAAAACGTTTGTCGTTCTTGAATAAACAAGCTCAAGAGTTTTAATTTGTCGTTCTTGTTATAGTATCTCATTTTACACAAGCTCAAGAGTTTAATAAATAAATGAATAAACACGTTTGTCGTTCTTGTTATAGTATCTCATTTTACACAAGCTCAAGAGTTTAATAAATAAATGAATAAACACGTTTGTCGTTCTTGTTATAGTATCTCATTTTACACAAGCTCAAGAGTTTAATAAATAAATGAATAAACACGTTTGTCGTTCTTGTTATAGTATCTCATTTTACACAAGCTCAAGAGTTTAATAAATAAATGAATAAACACGTTTGTCGTTCTTGTTATAGTATCTCATTTTACACAAGCTCAAGAGTTTAATAAATAAATGAATAAACACGTTTGTCAAGAGTTTAATAAATAAAGAATAAACACGCTTTGTTCTTGTTATAGTATCTCATTTTACACAAGCTCAAGAGTTTAATAAATAAATGAATAAACACGTTTGTCGTTCTTGTTATAGTATCTCATTTTACACAAGCTCAAGAGTTTAATAAATAAATGAATAAACACGTTTGTCGTTCTTGTTATAGTATCTCATTTTACACAAGCTCAAGAGTTTAATAAATAAATGAATAAACACGTTTGTCGTTCTTGTTATAGTATCTCATTTTACACAAGCTCAAGAGTTTAATAAATAAAGAGTTTAATAAATAAATGTTTAATAAATAAATAAACACGTATCTCATTTTTGTCGTTCTTGTTATAGTATCTCATTTTACACAAGCTCAAGAGTTTTAAATAAATGAATAAAACGTTTGTCGTTCTTGTTATAGTATCTCAAACAAGCTCAAGAGTTTAATAAATAAATGAATAAACACGTTTGTCGTTCTTGTTATAGTATCTCATTTTACACAAGCTCAAGAGTTTAATAAATAAATGAATAAACACGTTTGTCGTTCTTGTTATAAATAAATGAATAAACACGTTTGTCGTTCTTGTTATAGTATCTCATTTTACACAAGCTCAAGAGTTTAATAAATAAATGAATAAACACGTTTGTCGTTCTTGTTATAGTATCTCATTTTACACAAGCTCAAGAGTTTAATAAATAAATGAATAAACACGTTTTGTCGTTCTTGTTATAGTATCTCATTTTACACAAGCTCAAGAGTTTTAAATAAATGAATAAAATAAAAGTCGTTCAAGAGTTTTGTTGAATAGTATCTCATTTTACACAAGCTCAAGAGTTTAATAAATAAATGAATAAACACGTTTGTCGTTCTTGTTATAGTATCTCATTTTACACAAGCTCAAGAGTTTAATAAATAAATGAATAAACACGTTTGTCGTTCTTGTTATAGTATCTCATTTTACACAAGCTCAAGAGTTTAATAAATAAATGAATAAACACGTTTGTCGTTCTTGTTATAGTATCTCATTTTACACAAGCTCAAGAGTTTAATAAATAAATGAATAAACACGTTTTTGTCGTTCTTGTTATAGTATCTCATTTTACACAAGTCAAGAGTTTAATAAATAAATGAATAAACACGTTTGTCGTTCTTGTTATAGTACACAAGCTCAAGAGTTTAATAAATAAATGAATAAACACGTTTTGTCGTATCTCATTTTTCTTGTTATAGTATCTCAGTTTCATTTTACACAAGCTCAAGAGTTTAATAAATAAAATGAATAAACACGTTTGTCGTTCTTGTTATAGTATCTCATTTTACACAAGCTCAAGAGTTTAATAAATAAATGAATAAACACGTTTGTCGTTCTTGTTATAGTATCTCATTTTACACAAGCTCAAGAGTTTAATAAATAAATGAATAAACACGTTTGTCGTTCTTGTTATAGTATCTCATTTTACACAAGCTCAAGAGTTTAATAAATAAATGAATAAACACGTTTGTCGTTCTTGTTATAGTATCTCATTTTACACAAGCTCAAGAGTTTAATAAATAAATGAATAAACACGTTTGTCGTTCTTGTTATAGTATCTCATTTTACACAAGCTCAAGAGTTTAATAAATAAATGAATAAACACGTTTGTCGTTCTTGTTATAGTATCTCATTTTACACAAGCTCAAGAGTTTAATAAATAAATGAATAAACACGTTTGTCGTTCTTGTTATAGTATCTCATTTTACACAAGCTCAAGAGTTTAATAAATAAATGAATAAACACGTTTGTCGTTCTTGTTATAGTATCTCATTTTACACAAGCTCAAGAGTTTAATAAATAAATGAATAAACACGTTTGTCGTTCTTGTTATAGTATCTCATTTTACACAAGCTCAAGAGTTTAATAAATAAATGAATAAACACGTTTGTCGTTCTTGTTATAGTATCTCATTTTAAACACGTTTGTCGCTCACAATTTTACACAAGCTCAAGAGTTTCAATAGTTGAATAAATAAATGAATAGTATCTCATTTTACACAAGCTCAAGAGTTTGTAAATGTTCTTGTTATAGTATCTCATTTACACAAGCTCAAGAGTTTAATAAATAAATGAATAAACACGTTTGTCGTTCTTGTTATAGTATCTCATTTTACACAAGCTCAAGAGTTTAATAAATATATGAATAAACACGTTTGTCGTTCTTGTTATAGTATCTCATTTTACACAAGCTCAAGAGTTTTAATAAAAATAAAAATGAATAAACACGTTTGTCGTTCTTGTTATAGTATCTCATTTTACACAAGCTCAAGAGTTTAATAAATAAATGAATAAACACGTTTGTCCTTCTTGTTATAGTATCTCATTTTACACAAGCTCAAGAGTTTGTTCCAACTATTTTTGTTAAGAGTTTAATAAATAAAAGAATAAACACGTTTGTCGTTCTTTTTCAAATGAAAAAGTCATAATAAAAGTTTGTCGTGCGTGCGCGTGCGTGCGTGTTATAGTATCTCATTTTACACAAGTCAAGAGTTTGCAACTATTTTGTGCGAATAAAAAACATTTTGAAATGTTATATTTAGGGCTTCTGTTTTTCGGTTTTTATGTAAATCGTTTTTTTCGGGGGTTTTGTTTTTGATATACTGTATGAAATTAGTATTTTTGGTAACTGGACAGTACTTGCACACTTAAGCTGTCCCTTCTTTCGCTGTCTTCCACAGTGAAATCCCTCTGGTCACGGCACATTCTTCTGGGGTTTTTGTGTGGAGGCATTTTTGTACATTTCGACACAGTTCTGTTTTAAATCCTCCGTATCTTAACTGTAATACAGTTTGAAATCCCTCTAACAAGCCTCCATCCTGATTGAAATCTCGTTTTAAATCTCGCAAGCGGAGTCTCCAATAGAAATGTAGGAATGTGCTGTCACTCAGTAGTTGGGGCGGGTTTAAAGTATTGAGAACGAATCACTGATAGATGCAAGTCAGGAAGGCGGGACGTTGCCCAGCAGCACAGGGAAACGTATTTATTATCATGTTTGTAGTAGGTTTTATTTTTTAATGGTTAAAGGGTAAAGTCAGCGTGAATTGATTAACCGTTTCCACAGATTTTCCAGTGTTTTCCGGTGTTTATTGGCTATCCACCGATTTCATTTTGTGTATCGGTTTTATCGGTTAAAATCGAAAATTAGAAGACCAAGTTATATTCTTCCAAGCTTCGGTGTTCAAGAGTTTGTTGTTTTAGCCACGATGAAAATAGCTCAACTTTAGAGATGCTAGTTGGGCCCCTCATTAGCTGGGGTGGGAATGTCCAGTTTGTGACGGTCAGCTAAGTAAACATGCCGTTTCAAGATGCGGCCTCGTGGAGTTCACATTATTGTCCTTTTAGAAACACTTTTGTGTCAATGTTCTGCAACCAACGACTGTGTCGTATTGAAACATGAGGCTCTAGTAATTCAGTTATGCTAACAGAAATCTTAAAAAAACCCCAATAAAACACGTTCATTTTTTAAAAATAATCCAATTTATTCATCAGAAAACATTGCTATAAAATATTTACAAACAGGTACTGAGCCACATCCTGTAAAACTGTTCACTTGTATTGTGCTTCCACGTTACAGCATGGATTCACTGCTTTTTGTTATATTATTATTTGTTTATTTAGCAGACGCCTTTATCCAAGGTGACTTACAGAGACTAGAGTGTGTGAGCTATGCATCAGTTGCAGAGTCACTTACAACTACATCTCACCCGAAAGACGGAGCACAAGGAGGTTAAGTGACTTGCTCAGGGTCACACAGTGAGTCAGTGGCTGAGGTGGGATTTGAACAGGGGACCTCCTGGTTACAAGCCCCATTCTTTAACCACTGGACCACACAGCCTCCTTTATCTGCAAGACAAACATAGTTCAGGGGGTGTGAGCACATACATTTTGTCTACAAACACTCGTATCCAAAATAAAAATGCATTATATCTATAGATATCTAAAAAAAACAAAAAAACACACACACAACCAAATACTTTACGCAGATGTTAAGCATGTTCTTCGTAAAGAATCATTTGTGAAAGGATCCTAAATTCACTTTTAGGATTTTTTCTTGGTTTCCAAATTGACTTGTTAGAACAGAGTGTTTATAAACAAGGGGGTGAGGGGCTCTTCTTTTGTCATCACTCGTGGCTATCTTATAACACAATTATAACACGACTGAAGTAAAATAGAGAAACTAGGTACTAATGTCACCTCCATAGTAGAATATGCTTAATGTTACATGATCAATTTGTATCTAATGCTCATTATACTACAGCTGTGTGGAGTAGTGGTTAGGACTGTAGACTCTTGATTGGAGGGACGTGGGTTCAATCCCAGGTGGGGAGGACACTGCTGCTGTACCCTTGAGCAAGGTACTTTACCTAGATTGCTCTAGTAAAAACCCAACTGTATAAATGGGTAATTGTATGTAAAAATAATGTGATATCTTGTAACAATTGTAAGTCGTCCTGGATAAGGGCGTCTGCTAATAAATAAATAATAATAATTATATTTAAGTAGAAAACACAGGCAGTGGACAGAACACAGATATGCACTGGAAAACTGAAACCTGTTGTTTTTTGTTGGCTCTAACAATGCTAGGAGAAGCACTTTTAGCAACCAGGGGCATTAGGCCACAGCCAAGTAAGCTGTATGGTGCAGTTTACAGAATATACACCAAGTAATATAATGTATTACAATCCTTTCTAGGCTGTTTTTTTAGAGATGTAATTTCATCTAAAAACATTTACAAGCATTCTTCTTAGTGAAATCCCAATATACCAACTATTAATAATAATTTACATTGAGCACTTTTTCATATTTATTTGTTTTCTGTCATAATCGTTTCAATGTCAGCTAGAAACGAAGTCACTACAAACGCACACAGTACAAAAGAAAATGTCTCTGTCATCCATACAAGCTTGGGGTGGTTCTAGAGGCTAGGGGCTTAGGTTTGGAATAAAGAGGATCCCTGGTTCAGATATCGCTGGAGAAGTTTGTTTGTGGCGAAGTCAATTCAACTGATGGACAGTTTGTTTCAGTATTTCCAACAGTTTCTAAGATTCATCTTGGAATGATTTTGAAAAGGACAGAGAGTGATTAACAGATGGACACTTTTAGGCTGCAAGCCCATTGTGACCAAACATTCCCTCGCCCCTGCATGTGGAAAACAACGCGTTTATTTAAGTGCTGGGGGCGTCCTGAAGCCTGACGCTTGTCACAACCTCAGCAATTAAGATAGCAGACAACTCTGCTGCTGAGCAGAGACACCAACAACCAAGGATAAATGAACCACCTTAAAACTTAACGCATTGATAATGTGAATGCCACTTAACCATAGGCAAGCACTAGGTCAAATGCACGGGTTCAAATACACAAGGGTAACATGTTTAAATGATGTGGTTACAGACGCATGATACTCGAGAACATGTGTCTGTCAGAAAATATCAAATGTAGGGATATCACAGATTCAAAAGACAAGTGTCAAACGGGTAAACATGCTGTTTATCATTCATGAATAAACTTGTTTTGCTTTTAAACTAATATGAACTATGAATATGCCTAAAGCAATTGTAACAAACCACCATGAGAAAAGGCGTAGTCTATGTTCATTAATACCTGGACCGACAGTCTGTTTTTTTAAATGTCTCGCATGGAAACCGCTTTGTTTCACGGGCTCACTTGTTACATCAATTTACCCGCACGAGATGTTTTCTATTTTCATTCTATTTTATATTTTATTACAGCAAAACCTGGAACAAGTGTGACAACCGGTCAGTATTTATTTGGTCAAAAATGTAAGCAAGTTTATCTTTGACGCAGCTGCACTGCAATATACTTTATAACGACACACAGCGCCACATCAGGTACAGGAACTCCTTATGCAATTGCTATGGTGCTGTTATTAACATGAATATGACGGCAGCTATTATTATACTTAGCAGCACTATTGAGATTTTTATTATCATTATTAGTAGTAGTGATAATAATATTATTATTAGTATTAGTAATAGTATTATTGTTGATATTTATATTATCATCATTATGATTATTCTTATTACAGTTATTATTATTATTATTATTATTATTATTATTATTATTATTATTATTATTATTATTATTATAGCAGTGGTATATTCTATGGGAAAGTGTTAAGAAAATCATCCAATCAATGCCCTCTCATTCATTTAAACATTCTCATCGCTCCTGTGTTTGCTGTGCGATGTCTTGTTGAAATGCACACCAGTCTATTCAAATCTGTGAATGCGCTTGTGATGTCATTTACTATATAATATATATAAGAAACTGATATACTGATATATAGAAACTGTCTCAATTGAATGTCGGTCACAAGCAGATTTCTATGTTCAGCAGTATGGAGTAGTGGTTTGGGCTCTGGACTCTTGACCGGAGGGTCGTGGGTTCAATCCCAGGTGGGGGGACACTACTGCTGTACCCTTGAGCAAGGTACTTTACCTAGATTGCTCCAGTAAAAACCCAACTGTATAAATGGGGAATTGTATGTAAAAATAATGTGATATCTGGTAACAATTGTAAGTCGCCCTGGATAAGGGTGTCTGCTAAGAAATAAATAATAATAATAATAATAATAATATGAAATCACCTGACTCTTAGTGTCAACATTCTCAGTGTCCACCAGGGGGAGACAGACTCATTTTCACAGATTTACCAGCGAGGCCTTTCTTCTGAAGTACAGAAATGCCACACGCAGCGTGAACCGCCCTCTGCGTGAAAAGGAAAAGGGGTCCCCACTCGAGAAACCAAAAACAGAAGTTAGCGTGGGGAAATAAAACCCTTTCCGCTTTAACAATGAAAATGCAAAAATAAATACGAAAAAACCTGGAATTTGAGAAAAACAGGAGACGTCTGGTAAAGCATAGAGAAGCATTGTAAAGCACAGAGAGGTCTGGTAAAGCATAGGGAAGCATTGTAAAGCACAGAGAGGTCTGGTAAAGCATAGGGAAGCATTGTAAAGCACAGAGAGGTCTGGTAAAGCATAGAGAAGCATTGTAAAGCACAGAGAGGTCTGGTAAAGCATAGGGAAGCATTGTAAAGCACAGAGAGGTCTGGTAAAGCATAGGGAAGCATTGTAAAGCACAGAGAGGTGTGGTAAAGCATAGGGAAGCATTGTAAAGCACAGAGAGGTCTGGTAAAGCATAGAGAAGCATTGTAAAAAGCACAGAGAGGTCTGGTAAAGCATAGGGAAGCATTGTAAAGCACAGAGAGGTGTGGTAAAGCATAGGGAAGCATTGTAAAGCACAGAGAGGTCTGGTAAAGCATAGGGAAGCATTGTAAAGCACAGAGAGGTCTGGTAAAGCATGTCTGTGTGTGTGTGTGTACAGTGTGTGTGTACAGTGTAATACAAAAGCAGCCATTTAAAAGTTACATTAAAACCCACTGAGATAAGAAAGCCGTTTTATAAAAGTGTGTTTTCAGTCTTGACTGTAACGGTCCCAGCTTCCCTGACAAACGCAGGCAGAGCATTCCAGAATTGAGGAGCTCTGCATGAAATTACCCCCCTTCTCCAGTGCTGCTTGTGTTAACCGAGGAATAACCAGCAGCCTGTGATATCAGAGCCTTGGTCTGGAATGGGGGGGCAGTAACTCCTGCAAATAACTGGGTGCTAATCCATTCAGGGCCTTGGAAGTCAACAGCAAAATCTTCACATCAATTCTATACTGCACAGAGAGCCAGTGTAAAGGGGCCAGAACAGGGGTAATATGTTCACTTTTCCTGGGTTTAGTCAGAATTCTAGCAGCGGTATTCTGAACACACTGCATGCAGGATACCACACGTTTGGGACACCAGAAAAAAGTGCATTACAATAATCAATTCTAGAAGAAACAAAGGCATGCCTAAGTCTCTTGGCATCAGATATGGAAATAATTGGTCTAAGTTTGGCTGAATTTCTCAAATGGTAAAATGAGACTTTAGTGACTTCCCTAATATGAGTCTCAGATGAGAGATCAGGATCAAAGATGACCCCAGACTCTTCGTTTCTAGTTTGAGTTTTGATGAGAGACTGTAAGAGTCGAGCTCATGTAATCCCACATTTTCTCTTAGTTGGTTCTGTGAGTCCGCTAGCATAACCTCTGCTTGATCTGAATTCAACAGGAGACCCTTCCATGCAATGGAATGAACATGCAGTTAGATTCCTGCCATCTCCATTCTAGTTTACAACCCTCATACTTATCTTACTCTCAGAGTTTTGATTGGCCCTACAGAATCTAAGGCACAGAGAAGCATTGTAAAAGCACAGAGAGGTCTGGTAAAGCATAGGGAAGCATTGTAAAGCACAGAGAGGTCTGGTAAAGCATAGGGAAGCATTGTAACACAGAGAGGTCTGGTAAAGCATAGAGAAGCATTGTAAAAGCACAGAGAGGTCTGGTAAAGCATAGGAAGCATTTAAAGCACAGAGAGGTCTGGTAAAGCATAGGAAGCATTGTAAAGCACAGAGAGGTGTGGTAAAGCATAGGAAGCATTGTAAAGCACAGAGAGGTGTGGTAAAGCATAGGAAGCATTGTAAAAAGCACAGAGAGGTCTGGTAAAGCATAGGAAGCATTGTAAAAGCACAGAGAGGTGTGGTAAAGCATAGGGAAGCATTGTAAAGCACAGAGAGGTCTGGTGAAGCATAGGGAAGCATTGTAAAGCACAGAGAGGTCTGGTAAAGCATGTCTGTGTGTGTGTGTGTGTGTGTGTGTGTGTACAGTGTGTGTGTACAGTGTGTGTGTGTGTGTGTGTGTGTGTACAGTGTGTGTGTTTGCTTATAGTGCTCTCTGGGTCAAAAAAAGTCCCCACAAGGAATGAGCCTCTGATGAGGACACAGGCCGAGTCCCGGTCATGTTTAAACAGATATTTCCTGCGTATCAATGCAGCTGTATGTTCTGCAGCTCCTGTATCTTTCAATACTGGGTTTACAATAGGAAGCCTGCAGGGAATCAACCCACGCACACTGGAAATCCAGACGTGTGGGTGTGACAGGGCGTGCCACTCTCACTCTGCCTGAGGGACGGGGAGAAGAGATCCGGGTTAACCGGTTCCCACTCCACACAGGGAACGAGACACTGGGAATTCCCAGGATCTTCGCTTCCGGAAAAAGGGGGCGGGGCCAGTTGATTTGAAAACATTCCGTATCATTCCTTTAAGATAATGCATCCCTATTGTTGTTTTGTGTGTGTGTATGTTTAAGAGCAAAAAAAAAATCCTGCAATGATGTAGAGCAGGGGTGTCGGTGAGAGGGGAAGCATATGTGTGTTGCGCAGGTCTCAGTGCTTCATCTATTAAGGGCTTCGGTGCGCCGCGCAACGCTAATATGCTTCGTGCCACCAAACAGCGTTGAGGAGTCTTTTCAGAAGCCCCCTCATTGCAAATACTATTAGAGACGATCGCACAGACCTCACGACACGTCACAGTTATTGCTTTCATAGATGTGTTTTATTTGATTGATTGATTTATATTTTACTTTCCCTCCCACCTAACCCAGCTTGCACTTTTGGCCGGG
>CM072705.1:9769371-9774371 GCA_036884735.1 Huso huso | reverse complement strand
GTAGTATAAATACGGGGCCTTAAGCCCACCAGTTCAGTTTAGTTCCAGCTGCCTAAGTGGATACATATCTGCATTTTTCTGAGATGGCATCAAGGTCATAGGAGACTTCAAAATGGTGGCATTCCTGATGGGTCTCAAGGCAGTTTTTACCAGTTTCCCTGCTATCTTTGCCTTTGGGACAGCAGGGACACCAAGGCACACTACCACAGGCAGGACTGGCCACAGCGGACCGAGTTCTTTGTGGGGAGGAACAACGTCAAGTGGGAGCCACTGGTGGACCCCGGAAGGTGCTGATGCCACCACTGCACATCAAATTGGGCCTTATGAAACAATTTGTCAGAGCTCTAGATATGAGTCGGCAGCCTTCATGACTTCTTCCCTAAGTTGTCTGAGGCAAAGGTCAAAGCCGGTGTCTTAGCCGGACCACAGATAAAGAAGATCCTGGGTGCAATGAATTCCCCAAGAAGCTCACTAGTAAGGAGAAAGCGGCTTGGAACAGCTTTGTCACAGTGGTTCGGGGCTTCCTGGGCAATCACAAGGCCGAAAACTATGTGGAGCTGGTTGAGACTCTGGTGAAGAACTACGGCACAATGGGCTGTAGGATGTCCCTCAAAGTCCATATCCTTGATGCTCATCTTGATAAATTCAAGGAGAACATGGGAGGCGTGCTCGGAGGAGCAAGGCGGCGCTTCCACCAGGATATACTGGACTTTGAACGCCGCTACAAGGACAGTATAACGAGAACATGATGGGAGACTACATTTGGGGGCTGATTCGTGAAAGTTATTTACAGTATAATCGTAAATCTCGAAAAACTACTCACTTCTAAATCTTTTGTAGTCATTTTTGTATTACTTTAGTATAAATACATGTTAATTTGATTCATATGTTTTTTTTCTGACTTTATGTGAACGAAAAGACACAAATTCGCCCGTTTTCTCATTGGAAATAGGTAAATTTCAAAATATCACTGTCCTGGTCACAAAAGCAAAGTTTGTGGGGAATAATAGCCATTTTCTATACTTTTGAGGCATAAGCAATTAGGAAATAACACTTACTACCCAGGAACAAAAATTGTGTTGCATAGTGTAATAAAAAAGGAAATCCTGTTTTTAAATTGGGAAAGCACAGCTCACAGTACTACCCGACTAACGTGGCGAAATAACAGAATTTCGCTGCTTTGTGCTTCTTTTTTTGTGCCTCAGCAGAAAGTCTGTTTCTCGGTTCCTCTGGTTGTGAATGAAAGCAGGGAAGAGTTTAGAAGAGTTTAGAGCAGAAAGGAGGAAGCACGTTTTTAACACAGAGAGTTAGAAATGCACAGAATCATTGACCCGGTGAAGGAGCTAAAACACCGGGTAGATTAAAAAAAAAAGATTGGATTCTGTGCTTTTAAATGAGTCCCCCCCCCCCGCCCCCCCGCCCCCCCAACAAGGGACGAGACGTGATGTGCCGAATTTATGTTCTGTTGTAGAAAGAAGGATTACATTAGATTTTATACAGAGTGTTACAAGATAGGGTGTGTCTCTGGGCTGGAATGTCACAGAAGTTTGTGATCAGGCCTTTTGTTCATTGCATGTGGTTCCAGCTGTGCTGGAGCCTTGCAGAACCAGTTTGTCCAGGGCAGCTCTTTCCTGGGGCCAGTAAATCCTTTAATCTGATGGGGTGTTGACTGTTGTGTAACTTCTCTCTTGTCTCAGACAATCCTTCGTCAGAGAAAAGAACATAAGAACATAAGAAAGTTTCCAAACGAGAGGAGGCCATTCAGCCCATCTTGCTCGTTTGGTTGTTAGTAGCTTATTGATCCCAGAATCTCATCAAGCAGCTTCTTGAAGGATCCCAGGGTGTCAGCTTCAACAACATTACTGGGGAGTTGGTTCCAGACCCTCACAATTCTCTGTGTAAAAAAAGTGCCTCCTATTTTCTGTTCTGAATGCCCTTTATCTAATCTCCATTTGTGACCCCTGGTCCTTGTTTCTTTTTTCAGGTCAAAAAAGTCCCCTGGGTCGACATTGTCTATACCTTTTAGGATTTTGAATGTTTGAATCAGATCGCCGCGAGGTCTTCTTTGCTCAAGACTGAACAGATTCAATTCTTTTAGCCTGTCTGCATACGACATGACTTTTAAACCCGGGATAATTCTGGTGGTTGCTCTTCTTTGCACTCTTTCTAGAGCAGCAATATCCTTTTTGTAACGAGGTGACCAGAACTGAACACAATATTCTAGGTGAGGTCTTACTAATGCATTGTTAGGGTCAGGGTGGCTTGATTTGGTAGACGTGCCGAGCTCTGGAAGTGAAAGGCACATGCCCTCGAATCACCTGACACCCTCAGGACACTTTCTAGCAGATATTCCTTTAAGCTGCGTAACAAGCAAACAGCCTGTGTGAGGGTTTCACTTCCGCAAGGAATGTTTCTGTTTTTTCTTTTCTGTTTAGTCATGGTTCTGTGGATTGAGACACAGCAGGAGCCAGACTGCAGCGAGGATGAAGAAACTGAGTCCTGTGAAGCCTGGGCGGTAATGCCTTCAGGGCCTTATAGGTTAAAAGCTTAATCTATGATTTTATTTATTTATTTATTTATTGCCTTTATAGAGCGCTTTTTATACAAAAGTATCGCACAGCACTGTACAGTACAGAACAGAAAAAAAAGAACAAACCGCAATGCATTTGAATAGCATGTCACGCATGCAACTGCCACAGTCAGACCAATTCAATCACAGTATACACATCATAATACAAAAGCAGCCTTTTAAAAGTTACACGAAAACCCACTGAGATAAGAAAGCCATTTTATAAAAGTGTGTGTCCATTCAGGGCCTTGGAAGTCAACAGCAAAATCTTAAAATCTATTCTACACTGCACAGAGAGCCAGTGTAAAGGGGCCAAAACAGGGGTAATATGTTCACTTTTCCTGTTTTTTATCAGAATTCTAGCAGCGGTATTCTGAATCCACATAATAATACAAAAGCAGCCATTTAAAAGTTACATTAAAACCCACGAAGATAAGAAAGCTGTTTTATAAAAGTGTGTTTTCAGTCTTGACTTGAAAACTGTAACGGTCCCAGCTTCCCTGACAACTAAATAGTTTGTAAGCGAGTTTGGGTCAGATTTCTGGTATAAGGAACGGTCCTGCTCCAGTTCTGGAACATGACAGCAGGGGTCGGATTTTCAAAGCGTTCCCTCCAGTCTTTAATTCGCTCCGTTTTTATTTATTTTTTGAACCAGGTCAAAACGCCTGTCCATTTTACAACGCTAGACTCTAACAGCACAGCAATCTCAGAAACGATTTCGTTTCTCGCTCTGGGTCGTTTACATGGTTTTATTTTATCTCCTGTAAAATAAAAATAAATAAATAAAACCCAGGAGTTATTTAAAGACTGGAGGACGTGCTTTGACAGCATTGTTAGTGTGAGGGGGTGCTGTCAAGCGTCAGGAGATCAAATGCTGAGTCAGTCTTAATGAATCTGGTAAAATCACCCTCCCTGTACTGTGACTGTGTGATCCTGCACAGTGAACACATCCTGTGGATAATTACACACTGATGTAACTCTGTGCTTCCTGCAACGTCACAACTGTATTCAAGGGACAGCAGAAACGTGACTTTACAATATTACATAGAAGACTATGATAGGAGTCTGAAGAGGATTGGTGAGAATGAAACTGAGACACACAGACAGACAGGGAGACAGACAGACAGGGAGACAGACAGACAGGGAGACAGGCAGACAGACAGGGAGACAGACAGACAGACAGGGAGACAGACAGACAGACAGACAGGTAGACAGACAGACAGGGAGACAGGCAGACAGACAGACAGGGAGACAGACAGACAGGGAGATAGGCAGACAGACAGGGAAAATCCATGCCCAAGATAGATACCCAATTGAATTTTATAAGCATTTTTGGTCTCCCCTGTTTTGTTTTCTTAATGGTTAACCATTTATATATTTCTAGGTCACTGTCACAGCCTGTGAATACAGCACTAATCTCTCTCTCTCTCTCGTTCAAAAAGGATAAAGATCCGACACTCTGTGCTAATTACCTTCCAACATCGTTAATAAACACAGACACTGTTGGAACATTTTATTTAGATATAAATGAATTTTTGGTCTTCGAATACAACTCTCAGAACGGGTTAAAGATTAAGTCAGATTCTGGTTAAATTCCTAGTTGGACAGTAAGGTGATAAAGATCTTTCTGGTCACTTTTGTCCTTGTTAGGATAAGGCTCCACGACATTCTGAAATGGGTGTTGGCCTCTCCTTTGATGTCCAGTTCTAACATGAAAGGCATTTGCCCTTTAGGGAGGATCGTTGTTTTTGTGTTAGAGGTGCCAACACATTGTTAAACATATTTACAGACTAGAAATAAAACAGGTTTTCTGAGGAGGGGTATGAAAACGAGCTGCTTCAAAGAGAAACTGGATTGAACCAGATGCATGGAAGCTAGGGTTAGGACAATGGACAATTCACCAAGTGATAGAGATTTGAGTATTTATCTGATGTCAGGGAAAGACTGCGTTTAAACTGAGAATACTGAAATGTGTTTTGTATCGCTCCGATCCGTGCTTGGAGAGAGGATACCTGCAAACTGTTGTCACCGTGTAACCTTTAAGATGTCTGCTTGTAACTTTGCAACTCAGAACTTTTATCTTCAATAAAACTGTACTTATCTGGACTGGAAAACAAGAAGCCTGCGACTTCTCTTTCGCTTCTTCTTTTACTGCGTTATTCACAACAGACACAAAACATAATTAGTAAACCCATTGCATTGAGATTGGAAAGCGTTCTGCCAGGTCTCATTCGTTCAGACCAAACAGGGTTCATAAAAAACAGGCAGTCCTCAGATAATGTCAGGGGGCTTTTTAACATCTTACACTGACTGTGGTCGTCTCCCTGGAGACAGGCAGACATGCAGACAGGCAGAGAGACAGACAGACAGAGAGACAGGCAGAGAGACAGGCAGACAGACAGAGAGAGAGAGACAGAGAGACAGGCAGACA
>CM072705.1:9701871-9764371 GCA_036884735.1 Huso huso | reverse complement strand
GCACAGAGAGGTCTGGTAAAGCATAGGGAAGCATTGTAAAAAGCACAGAGGTCTGGTAAAAGCACAGGAAGCATTGTAAAAGCACAGAGAGGTCTGGTAAAGCATAGGGAAGCATTGTAAAGCACAGAGAGGTCTGGTAAAGCATAGGGAAGCATTGTAAAGCACAGAGAGGTGTGGTAAAGCATAGAGAAGCATTGTAAAGAACAGAGAGGTGTGGTATATAGCACTGTACAGGACAGAACAGAAAAAAGAACAAACCACAATGCATTTGAATAGCATGTCACGCATGCAGCTGCCACAGTCAGACCAATTCAATCACAGTATACACATAATAATACAAAAGCAGCCATTTAAAAGTTGCATGAAAACCCACTGAGATAAGAAAGCCGTTTTATAAAAGTGTGTTTTCAGTCTTGACTGTAACGGTCCCAGCTTCCCTGACAAACGCAGGCAGAGCATTCCAGAATTGAGGAGCTCTGCATGAAATTTGCCCCCCTTCTCCAGTGCTGCTTGTGTTAACCCGAGGAATAACCAGCAGCCTGTGATCTCAGAGCGCGGTCTGGAAGATACGGGGGCAGTAACTCCTGCAAATAACTGGGTGCTAATCCATTCAGGGCCTTGGAAGTCAACAGCAAAATCTTCACATCAATTCTATACTACACAGGGAGCCAGTGTAAAGGGGCCAGAACAGGGGTAATATGTTCACTTTTCCTGGGTTTAGTCAGAATTCTAGCAGCGGTATTCTGAACAAACTGCATGCGGGATACCACACGTTTTGGGACACCAGAAAAAAGTGCATTACAATAATCAATTCTAGAAGAAACAAAGGCATGCCTAAGTCTCTTGGCATCAGATATGGAAATAATTGGTCTAAGTTTGGCTATATTTCTCAAATGGTAAAATGAGACTTTAGTGACTTCCCTAATATGAGTCTCAGATGAGAGATCAGGATCAAAGATGACCCCCAGACTCTTCGTTTCTAGTTTGAGTTTTGATGAGAGACTGTAAGAGTCGAGCTCATGTAATCCCACATTTTCTCTTAGTTGGTTCTGTGAGTCCGCTAGCATAACCTCTGCTTGATCTGAATTCAACAGGAGACCCTTCCATGCAATGGAATGAACATGCAGTTAGATTCCTGCCATCTCCATTCTAGTTTACAACCCTCATACTTCATCTTACTCTCAGAGTTTTGATTGGCCCTACAGAATCTAAGGCACAGAGAAGCATTGTAAAGCACAGAGAGGTCTGGTAAAGCACAGGGAAGCATTGTAAAGCACAGAGAGGTCTGGTAAAGCACAGGGAAGCATTGTAAGGCACAGACAGGTATGGTGAAGCATAGGGAAGCATTGTAAAGCAGAGAGGTCTGGTAAAGCATAGGGAAGCATTGTAAAGCACAGAGAGGTCTGGTAAAGCATAGGGAAGCATTGTAAAGCACAGAGAGGTATGGTAAAGCATAGGAAGCATTGTAAAGCACAGAGAGGTCTGGTAAAGCATAGGGAAGCACTGTAAAAGCACAGAGAGGTCTGGGAAAGCATAGGGAAGCATTGTAAAGCACAGAGAGGTCTGGGAAAGCATAGGGAAGCATTGTAAAGCACAGAAGTAAAACAGCTTTTAAAACACACAAGGGTGCGTTTATAGTCTAGCCAGAGGTAAAGCACGAGGGAAAATGCAGAAAGGAGCAGGCAGATGTCCTGTGGTAAACTTTGACAAGGGGACAGACGGTCAGATATTTAAATAACTTCCAGTCACACGTTCTAGAGCTTCTGTTTTCGGTGTTTTCCATGACTGTTCTCCTCTCCTTAAGAATTCAATCGATCCTGTTCAGCCTCTCTCGTATCTCAATCACAGCTGATAAACGCGCTCATAGTAACATGGATCGCCAAGGCTTACTTTGTCATTTCATGGCAGAAGCGACTCGTCTTTATTAATGTGAACACAGTCAAGCAGAATAATTACAATAAAGTGCGCCCAGCATAAAATCCTTTAGTTTTCATTGTAGCTTTGATTGGTCGCTGATCAGCATGTTGCGATCTCATGCACGATCTGATATAGATAAATGAAAAGGTTTTGTGTGTGTGTGTGTGTGTGTGTGTGTGTGTGTGTGTGTGTGTGTGTGTGTCTCTGTGTGCGTGTGTGTGTGTGTGTGTGTGTGTGTGTCTCTGTGTGTGTGTGTGTGTGTGTGTCTCTGTGTGCGTGTGTGTGTGTGTGTGTGTGTGTGTGTGTGTCCAGTCGTTTGTCGACTTGAGGGATAATTATAATAATCAATAAACGCCAATATTACACAAGCAGATGTTATGTTGTGTGTAAATGTTGCAATAATTAATGATTGGAATTTTGTAACGCACTCAGCACCGCCCTCCCCTCCCCTTCCCTTCCCCCAGCGGAATTTCCGACCGCTCTGAATATATAGCGTGGTTCCAGACAGAGGAACACAAAGCGAATCCACAGAGCGATAGCACCGGAACAAACAGAGCACAATACCGACAGCAAAGCAAAGCGAAGCGACGCAGCTGCACTGCAATATACTTCATAACGACACACAGCGCCACATCAGGTACAGGAACTCCTTATGCAATTGCTATGGTGCTGTTATTAACATGAATATGACGGCAGCTATTATTATACTTAGCAACACTATTGAGATTTTACTATCATTATTATTAGTAGGGATATTATTATTATTATTATTATTATTATTATTATTATTATTATTATTATTATTATAGCAGTGGTATATTCTATGGCAGGGTTTCCCAATCCTGGTCCTGGGGACCCACTGTGTCTACTGGTTTTCATTCCAGCTGAGTTCTCAGTTACTTAAATAGACCCTTAATTAAACTGATCATTTGCTTAATTAGACCTTTATTGTTTTCAGTTGTAAAGTTACTTATAAAATGTTATAGCTAACCTGAAATCTGCAACTGTCTAAGAGCTGAAAACAAGTAAAAAGGTCTAATTAAGCACATTGTCAGTTCAATTAAGGGTTTAATTAAATGTTGTTGAAGCTGACACCCTGGGATCCTTCAAGAAGCTGCTTGATGAGATTCTGGGATCAATAAGCTACTAACAACCAAACGAGCAAGATGGGCTGAATGGCCTCCTCTCGTTTGTAAACTTTCTTATGTTCTTATGTTCTTAACTGAGAACTCAGCTGGAATGAAAACCAGCAGACACAGTGGGTTCCCAGGACCAGGATTGGGAAACCCTGTTCTATGGGAAAGTGTTAAAAAAAAATCATCCAATCAATGCCCTCTCATTCATTTAAACATTCTCATCGCTCATGTGATTATATACATAGTACGAACTCACATAGAAGTTTGTAGGTTTTAATTAAACATTCACCCTTTTGTTTCCTGTGCAGCTTGAAAATGAGCTACAACACACGCGTATCTTCTGAAATGGCAAACGAAATCGCCAGGTAAGACAGACAGACGCACTGCATTTTTTTTTTCCCTTTCTTCTGTGTAAAAATAATAAATCGTGGCACGTTTCATACGTGCCACGGCATTGCGGTGCTGCGCTCAGCGGTGTTCTCACGTGCTCTGTCTCTCTGTTCTGCAGCGAGATCTTTGACTTTGAAGCACAACACTGCCCCCTGGTGGAGAAGGTAAGCGCTTCTACATAAATACAAATCTAGTTCTCATTCGGCTGTGTTTTGTGAATGCTTCATTAATTAATTATGTATTATTCATAATAATAAGGATATATGCTGAAAACAATATACTTGCCATGCTATTTATTTGTAAGTTACCAAACAAATATCATATTATTATATATTATTATACATATATATATCCCATAAACACTAGAGATAATAGCAATGTTAAAGTTACAGTAAATCACATGCAATGTCATTAAATGATATTAAACGCAATTCTGCTTTTTAATTTAACAGTAAAGATAATAGTAATAATTCTAATTTAAACTCACTTTTTTTCTTCTTGTCGCAGAGCATAAAGATGAGCGACCGGAAAGGTCGGCTGGATGGGAGACAACGGTCTCGAGTTGGGTGTCGGCTATGTGCGCTCCATGAGACAGGCAGTGACGCTGGTCCTGGCCGTGGAGAAGATGAAGAGACCGCACAGGAAAGCGATCGGGTCGAGTTTTCCGGCGTGAGACCTGCTGAACATCTTGATGGAGCACGTGAATGAAGGTGGGACCACTTTCAAATATATATATATATATATATATATATATATATATATATATATATATATATATAATTTAATGAAATAACATAAACTTTGAGAAGAAAAAGTCTTAAATGTCGATTAAAAGTGGGTTAACAGCAGCTCTGAGTTCTGTTTTAATGCGCTTTCGCGGGCAAAAACTAGCCATCGGATATTATTATGGCTGCATTATTCTAAGCAATGACGTCACTGCATGGCTGTGATGTCATTTCGTTCACGTTTACGATCCGCTCGCTGAATTCTGCATAACGTTCTCTTGCCCGCCCCTCAGAGCACGTGATGCTGGAGGTGAATCCCGACTTGAGAGCTCCGACTTGGAGAGGTTTGAGACCGAGCTGAGGCGGCGGCGCTCCGACGGCAGGCCCACTCGATAAGCGACTCGGAGAAGAAGGGCTGGGTGATGAGCGAGCTGGATGGGCGCCCGTGGAGCTGACAGCCAGCATGCTGCAGGGCTAACATCTCACAGAAAGGTAAGGGGGGAGGGCTACAAATACATATACAACTACACCTATAGGGCAGCAGTTGGGGTTAGGGCTTTGGACTCTTGACCGGGTCGTGGGTTCAATCCAGGTGGGGGACACTGCTGCTGTACCCTTGAGCAAGGTACTTTACCTAGATTGCTCCAGTAAAAACCCAACTGTGAAAATGGGGAATTGTATGTAAAAATAATGTGATATCTTGTAACAGTTGTAAGTCGTCCTGGATAAGGGCGTCTGCTAAGAAATAAATAATAATATATCAAAAAACTACCTTTAAGTGACAGTAAAGGTGCACGCGATACAACACAACCACCGCGAGTATCGATATCCGGTTAAATATTGATGTTGTGTTTTATACAGCGTTACTATTCCCTGTAAAGTCTGAATTGTTTTTATTTGTTATATTCTCGTGTGCATTTAGATTTGATCTCAACAGCTGCTGCTGCTGCTGCTGCAGAGTCACTTAGAATAGGACTCGCTCTCATCACTGCAATTTTCCCTCCTCTCTCCCGCAGTGACTCTGAGCCTCTCCACCTACATACCGCAGACCCAACCCGGATTGGGGCAGCCCGTGGTTCTGGGCATCGGGGGCAGTAATTACTTCCTGTCCTGCAACAGCCCGCCCAACTCACCCGTCCTGGAGCTTGAGGTGAGAGAGAGAGAGAGAGAGAGAGAGAGAGGCACACACACACACACACACACACACACTCACATGCTCTTACACGCGCACACGCACGCACACTGAGACGCACACACCGACGCACACCGACACACTCTTACACACACTGAGACACACGCACTCTCACACGCACACACAAGAAGAGACACACTCGCATTTTGGTTTTGTTATTTCTTATGCATTTATACAAGCACAGATCCCTAACCATTGTTTAATGTATGTATTTTGTATTTATTATAGAAGGTGGAGAATCGGGATGATTTGAAGTCGATCAGCCTGAGCAGCGACGGCGACCGGTTCCTGTTTTACAAGCGAGACAGCGGCAGCACCTCCACTTTCGAGTCGGCTCGGCCCCCGTCTGGTTTATCAGCACCGCCAGGAACGTGGACCGCGTGAGAGTGGCCATGTGTAACGGGAGAGTGTCCGCAGGGCGGCGTCACCGACTTCAGGTGTCGCGCATTTGGCGGAGGGGCGCGACGGGCGACTCCACACCAAACCAAGCGTTATTTGGTTTAAATCTATATATAATGTATGTACCAAGTACATCTCTTTATAAAAAAGCGGTAAACACTTTGGTGTTCGGTTACCAATTTCAGGTAGAAGGGGCATACTTGTCCTACAAAAACAAAACAATTATTATTATTATTATTATTATTATTATTATTATTATTATTGTTTGTTTAAAGGAGGCGTTGCGGGTTCAGGGTTTCAAATTTAGTGACACGGGTAGGGAACTGGTCGGTCATCCGATTGACGGTTCCTCCTCTTGAAGAGACCGTTTGAACAGCCGTTCAGTGCCTCCTGCAGCTTTAATGAGATGACGATTTGGGCAATTAACCCTTTCCGCATGACATATTAAAAATAGGGGAGCGGAGGATAAAGTCGAGTTTTATCAGTTTTTATAGGTAACCCTTAATAATCAGCAAGGTCATTTGTTCAATTAAGTATTTCAGAGATCATTTCGGAACAAAAATCCGAACGCCAGCGTGGAGCTGGTTTGAACCAGAGCCTCGCTTAATGGGATCAACGACTTCCATCCTTGAGAAACGGGCGATTTAAGGGTTACCTGTCAAACCAGCTGGACTGTGGCTCTCCGGGAGCGGGGGCTGGACACCCCTGTGCCCGCCGTGCCAGAAAGGGTTTTAATAGCTGATTTCTACAACCGTTTAAAATCATAATTTTTTTTTTTTAAAAAAAAAGTGCAAGCGACGTCTTGTCAAGACACGTTCTTCGCTTTTTTTAAAAAATTTGATTTTACGGGATGTACCAAGTTGGGAAGAAAGGAGGAGGGGGGCGGGGTCCAGTTATTAATGTAATGAATTCATATTGAATGTGACCCTGAGTATATCTTAAATAACTGGCTGGAAGCATTTCCACAGAGGCTGTTGTTGTATATGATAGTTTAGGCTATTTATTTATTTATTAATTGATGTATTTATGTATTTATTGATGTTTTTTTTTGTTTTTTTTAAGCGAGTAATGTTTCTTCAGGGCTCTTGATATTTATTTATATTTGTTATCTAGTTTTTAGGTGACTGACGCTCAGTATAAAATTCAGAATTTACTGCAGGTCCACATTGGGTTTGTTTTGTTCTGTTTTTTACTGCTGAAAATTGTGGGTGGTTTTATTTATTTATTTTAAAAGACCGTCTCTGGAATTTAACCTTGAAAGTTAGGATTTTGTTTTGTATTCATAATTGATATACGTGTGTAATTTCCTGCCATTTTATTTAAATATATGTTGTTAACTTAATTATTATTTATTTGATTGTATTGTCCTGTCGCCTGTGAATCCAAATAAATGATTGTTTTTAAAATGCATGGCTCTTTAAGACCGCTGAATATTATTAGTTTATTTAGCAGACGTCTTTATCCAAGGCGACTTACAGAGACTAGGGTGTGTGAACTATGCATCAGCTGCAGAGTCACTTACAACTACGTCTCACCCGAAAGACGGAGCACAAGGAGGTTAAGTGGCTTGCTCAGGGTCACACAATGAGTTAGTGGCTGAGGTGGGATATGAACCGAGGACCTCCTGGTTACAAGCCCGGTTCTTTAACCACTGGACCGCACAGCCTCCTGAGTAACAGCACCTTGAAATCCCACCAATGCGATGTAACAGCAGCACATGGGGGTCCATCATCATCATAATGCACGATGATACTGTAGCGATCCGTGTATCATGTTTGCGTTCTGTATTCCCTCTTGTCTCCCCTGTCTGTGTGCTGTTAATGCCGCTGTATCGTGTTCCTCCCCTCGTCTGTATTACCTGTAGTTGCGGGTTCTCTCTGTCCCTGTGGCTGTGCGAGCTATCCTGCACGCATGGTGCGCCCTGTCCCCTGTCATTGGCTGTTGGTTGTGTGTGCCCATTGGTCCTGGTGTGCGCCTGGGGACCAATGGAATAGCTGTTCGCTCCGGCACCCGATTAGCATAAAGGGGCGTGGTTATGTTATAAAAGGGGGCGTTGCACGCTCATTGTGGGCGTTCCAGGGCAAGCAGCGGGATCTGTAGGGTGTGGTGACGTAACATGAAAAATAAAGCTTTGACCCTGAAAGTAGCGTCTTGTCTTCTTCTGTTCTGTCTACTGCGTGAAACGCTACAATAATACTACTACTACATGAAGATAATAATAATAATAATAATACATGTAATAATACATCATCATGATGATGACGATATCAGTGCAGCAGTGTGGAGTAGTGGTTAGGGCTCTGGACTCTTGAGCGGAGGGTCGTGGGTTCAATCCCAGGTGGGGGACACTGCTGCTGTACCCTTGAGCAAGGTACTTGAGCTAGATTGCTCCAGTAAAAACCCAACTGTATAAATGGGTAACTGTATGTAAAAATAATGTGATATCTTGTAACAATTGTAAATCGTCCTGGATACAAATAATAATAATAATATATTTAGTACGATTAATCTCTTTGTATGAATTGAAAGGGAGTTTAGCCTCCTCTCTCTGTGTGTTAAACATCCCTTATTAAATAATTCGGGCACCGACAGTTTCAGAGATAGACAGTATTCTGAAACGCTGAACGGAGATCGCTTTCCAGAGCAGGACGGGTTTGCGTAGCGCGGTGCAGAGAGTACGTCATTACGCTGGGACTTGCGTAAAGCACGTTGAACTCTTGAAGGAGCTGCTGGAGTCTCCTGCGGTTTCTCAGGCTGCTGAAAAAAACAGCGATTCATTTTGTTTAGGAATACAAATGAAAAACAAAAGCAATTGACTCGTATTTGCAATGGTGTGTTTAACATGTATTCACAATGCGATGTGAGTTCAAAAAAACAGAGTGTTTATACAAATTAAATATATTGTGTGCATATAGATTGACAGCAATCAATCACCAAAAACCACGCCTACAACCATTTTAACTGTTGAAGGCACGTCATCTATTAAAAAAAAAAAACCGCGACTCCCAAAAAATTACATCAACTCTCAAGCCCAATTCCGCTTGTTATAAGCGGACTTGGCAACCAAGAGGCGTCCCGATAAAGCAGCGCCGACTGTTACACAGAACAGGATTGATGGTGATGCCCAATCACCGCACAGCAGAACACACAGCAGCCAATAAACACCAGGGGGCGGGCTAATCTGGAACAGGGCGCACTTACATATATCAAGCAAAAAGATTGACACATTCAGTGCATTGTAACGATGCAGAATATCATTGCAATCATGTCAAAATCTACCGGAAGTCATAATAGTACAGAAGTATTTCATGCTAGATTACGAAATGTCACTTTTTTGTCAGTTTTTCTGTTAAGTATCTGGAAAACTCCAGAGCGGTGTGCGATTCAATATGTTAGCATCACATTATTCAGTGGGTTTCATTCCACTCTATGAAGCAGGATGTGTTCATGGTTCAGGGTGATGCAATGTCTGCATGTATGTAATTTAGTGTAGATCGCAATGCATTGGCAGGCATTGATATTCAGGTAAGGAAGTGATGCCAGTTCAATCTGTCACTGGGCTTCACAATTGCATCACACAGGATGCATTATTGCAAACGCAACAACGCTATAATTTCCTGGCTAATAATGTACATTAACCATTTTCATAATTGCCAAACTTTTGAGTATGATTTTTTGAAAATGACTAAGTGTCAGCGGTTTACACGCCGTGAAAAAAGAAAAGGAAACTCTGAGAAATTCCTGCCACAGCATCGAGGATTTGTTTGCAATTACAATGACACTCATACAAGAGTCCCTCGTTAAAAACACAGCACAGTGTGATACAGCACAGTGACAGCATGGGAAAGCACAGGCAAGCATTGCAAAGCACAGAGAGGTCTGGGAAAGCATAGGGAAGCATTGTAAAGCACAGAGAGGTGTGGTAAAGCATAGGGAAGCATTGTAAAGCACAGAGAGGTCTGGTAAAAGCATAGGGAAGCATTGTAAAGCACAGAGAGGTGTGGTAAAGCATAGGGAAGCATTGTAAAAGCACAGAGGTCTGGTAAAGCATAGGGAAGCATTGTAAAGCACAGAGAGGTCTGGTAAAGCATAGGGAAGCATTGTAAAAGCACAGAGAGGTCTGGTAAAGCATAGGGAAGCATTGTAAAGCACAGAGAGGTGTGGTAAAGCATAGGGAAGCATTGTAAAAGCACAGAGAGGTGTGGTAAAAGCATAAGGAAGCATTGTAAAAGCACAGAGAGGTCTGGTGAAGCATAGGGAAGCATTGTAAAGCACAGAGAGGTCTGGGAAAGCATAGGGAAGCATTGTAAAAAGCACAGATAGGTCTGGTAAAGCATAGGGAAGCTTTGTAAAGCACAGAGGTCTGGTAAAGCATAGGCAAGCATTGTAAAGCACAGAGAGGTGTGGTAAAGCATAGGGAAGCATTGTAAAGCACAGAGAGGTGTGGTAAAGCACAGGAAGCATTGTAAAGCACAGAGAGGTGTGGTAAAGCACAGGGAAGCATTGTAAAGCACAGAGAGGTGTGGTAAAGCATAGGGAAGCATTGTAAAGCACAGAGAGGTCTGGTAAAGCATAGGAAGCATTGTAAAGCACAGAGAGGTGTGGTAAAGCACAGGGAAGCATTGTAAAGCACAGAGAGGTGTGGTAAAGCATAGGGAAGCATTGTAAAGCACAGAGAGGTGTGGTAAAGCATAGGGAAGCATTGTAAAGCACAAAGAGGTGTGGTAAAGCATAGGGAAGCATTGTAAAGCACAGAGAGGTGTGGTAAAGCATAGGGAAGCATTGTAAAGCACAGAGAGGTGTGGTAAAGCATAGGGAAGCATTGTAAAGCACAGAGAGGGATGGTATATAGCACTGTACAGTACAGAGCAGAAAAAAGAACAAACCACAATGCATTTGAATAGCATGTCACGCATGCAGCTGCCACAGTCAGACCAATTCAATCACAGCATACACATCATAATACAAAAGCAGCCATTTAAAAGTTGCATGAAAACCCACTGAGATAAAGAAAGTTTTATAAAAAAGTGTGTTTTCAGTCTTGACTGTAACGGTCCCAGCTTCCCTGACAAGCAGGCAGAGCATTCCAGAATTGAGGAGCTCTGCATGAAATTTGCCCCTTCTCCAGTGCTGCTGCTTGTGTTAACCGAGGAATAACCAGCAGCCTGTGATATCAGAGCGCGGTCTGGAAGATCACGGGGCAGTAACTCCTGCAAATAACTGGGTGCTAATCCATTCAGGGCCTTGAAGTCAACAGCAAAATCTTCACATCAATTCTATACTGCACAGGCAGCCAGTGTAAAGAGGCCAAAACAGGGTAATATGTTCACTTTTCCTGGGTTTAGTCAGATTTCTAACAGCGTTATTCTGAACAAACTGCATGCGGGATACCACGTTTTTGGGACACCAGAAAAAGTGCATTACAATAATCAATTCTAGATGAAACAAAGGCATGCCTAAGTCTCTTGGCATCAGATATGGAAATAATTGGTCTAAGTTTGGCTATATTTCTCAAATGGTAAAATGACACTTTAGTGACTTCCCTAATATGAGTCTCAGATGAGAGATCAGGATCAAAGATGACCCCCAGACTCTTCGTTTCTAGTTTCAGTTTTGATGAGACTGTAAGAGTCGAGCTCATGTAATCCCACATTTTCTCTTAGTTGGTTCTGTGAGTCCGCTAGCATAACCTCTGCTTGATCTGAATTCAACAGGAGACCCTTCCATGCAATGGAATGAACATGCAGTTAGATTCCTGCCATCTCCATTCTGGTTTACAACCCTCATGCTTCATCTTACTCTCAGAGTTTTGATTGGCCCTACAGAATCTAAGGCACAGAGAAGCATTGTAAAGCACAGAGGTCTGGTAAAAGCATGGGAAGCATTGTAAAGCACAGAGAGGTCTGGGAAAGCATAGGGAAGCATTGTAAAGCACAGAGAGGTCTGGTAAAGCATAGGGAAGCATTGTAAAGCACAGAGAGGTCTGGTAAAGCATGGGGAAGCATTGTAAAGCACAGAGAGTCTGGGAAAGCATAGGGAAGCATTGTAAAAGCAGAGAGGTCTGGGAAAGCATAGGGAAGCATTGTAAAGCACAGAGAGGTCTGGGAAAGCATAGGGAAGCATTGTAAAGCACAGAGGTGTGGTAAAGCATAGGAAGCATTGTAAAAGCACAGAGAGGTGTGGTAAAGCATAGGAAGCATTGTAAAGCACAGAGGTCTGGTGAAGCATAGGGAAGCATTGTAAAGCACAGAGGTCTGGGAAAGCATAGGGAAGCATTGTAAAGCACAGATAGGTCTGGTAAAGCATAGGGAAGCATTGTAAAAGCACAGAGAGGTCTGGTAAAAGCATAGGCAAGCATTGTAAAGCACAGAGAGGTGTGGTAAAAGCATGGGAAGCATTGTAAAGCACAGAGGAGGTGTGGTAAAGCACAGGGAAGCATTTAAAAAGCACAGAGAGGTGTGGTAAAAGCACAGGAAGCATTGTAAAGCACAGAGAGGTGTGGTAAAGCATAGGGAAGCATTGTAAAGCACAGAGAGGTCTGGTAAAGCATAGGGAAGCATTGTAAAAGCACAGAGGGTGTGGTAAGCACAGGGAAGCATTGTAAAGCACAGAGAGGTGTGGTAAAGCATAGGGAAGCATTGTAAAGCACAGAGAGGTGTGGTAAAGCATAGGGAAGCATTGTAAAGCACAGAGAGGTGTGGTAAAGCATAGGGAAGCATTGTAAAGCACAGAGAGGTGTGGTAAAAGCATAGGAAGCATTGTAAAAGCACAGAGAGGTGTGGTAAAAGCATAGGAAGCATTGTAAAAGCACAGAGAGGGATGGTATATAGCACTGTACAGTACAGAGCAGAAAAAAGAACAAACCACAATGCATTTGAATAGCATGTCACGCATGCAGCTGCCACAGTCAGACCAATTCAATCACAGCATACACATAATAATACAAAAGCAGCCTTTTAAAAGTTGCATGAAAACCCACTGAGATAAGAAAGCCGTTTTATAAAAGTGTGTTTTCAGTCTTGACTGTAACGGTCCCAGCTTCCCTGACAAACTTGGCAGAGCATTCCAGAATTGAGGAGCTCTGCATGAAACCCCCCCTTCTCCAGTGCTGCTTGTGTTAACCCGAGGAATAACCAGCAGCCTGTGATATCAGAGCGCGGTCTGGAAGATACGGGGGCAGTAACTCCTGCAAATAACTGGGTGCTAATCCATTCAGGGCCTTGGAAGTCAACAGCAAAATCTTCACATCAATTCTATACTGCACAGGCAGCCAGTGTAAAGAGGCCAAAACAGGGGTAATATGTTCACTTTTCCTGGGTTTAGTCAGATTTCTAGCAGCGTTATTCTGAACAAACTGCATGCTTGGGATACCACGTTTTTGGGACACCAGAAAAAAGTGCATTACAATAATCAATTCTAGATGAAACAAAGGCATGCCTAAGTCTCTTGGCATCAGATATGGAAATAATTGGTCTAAGTTTGGCTATATTTCTCAAATGGTAAAATGACACTTTAGTGACTTCCCTAATATGAGTCTCAGATGAGAGATCAGGATCAAAGATGACCCCCAGACTCTTCGTTTCTAGTTTCAGTTTTGATGAGAGACTGTAAGAGTCGAGCTCATGTAATCCCACATTTTCTCTTAGTTGGTTCTGTGAGTCTGCTAGCATAACCTCTGCTTGATCTGAATTCAACAGGAGACCCTTCCATGCAATGGAATGAACATGCAGTTAGATTCCTGCCATCTCCATTCTGGTTTACAACCCTCATACTTCATCTTACTCTCAGAGTTTTGATTGGCCCTACAGAATCTAAGGCACAGAGAAGCATTGTAAAGCACAGAGAGGTCTGGTAAAGCATAGGGAAGCATTGTAAAGCACAGAGAGGTCTGGTAAAGCATAGGGAAGCATTGTAAAGCACAGAGAGGTCTGGTAAAGCATAGGGAAGCATTGTAAAGCACAGAGAGGTCTGGGAAAGCATAGGGAAGCATTGTAAAGCACAGAGAGGTCTGGGAAAGCATAGGGAAGCATTGTAAAGCACAGAGAGGTCTGGGAAAGCATAGGGAAGCATTGTAAAGCACAGAGGTCTGGTAAAGCATAGGGAAGCATTGTAAAGCACAGAGAGGTCTGGGAAAGCATAGGGAAGCATTGTAAAGCACAGAGAGGTCTGGGAAAGCATAGGGAAGCATTGTAAAGCACAGAGAGGTCTGGTAAAGCATAGGGAAGCATTGTAAAGCACAGAAGTAAAACAGCTTTTAAAACACACAAGGGTGCGTTTATAGTCTAGCCAGAGGTAAAGCACGAGGGAAAATGCAGAAAGGAGCAGGCAGATGTCCTGTGGTAAACTTTGACAAGGGGACAGACGGTCAGATATTTAAATAACTTCCAGTCACACGTTCTAGAGCTTCTGTTTTCGGTGTTTTCCGCCGACTGTTCTCCTCTCCTTTAAGAATTCAATCGATCCCTGTTCAGCCTCTCGTGTATCTCAATCACAGCTGAGAAACGCGCTCATAGTAACATGGATCGCAAGGCTTACTTTGTCATTTCATGGCAGAAGCGACTCGTCTTTATTAATGTGAACACAGTCAAGCAGAATAATTACAATAAAGTGCGCCCAGCATAAAATCCTTTAGTTTTCATTGTAGCTTTGATTGGTCGCTGATCAGCATGTTGCGATCTCATGCACGATCTGATATAGATAAATGAAAAGGTTTTGTGTGTGTGTGTGTGTGTGTGTGCGTGTGTGTGTGTGTGTGTGTGTGTCTCTGTGTGCGTGTGTGTGTGTGTGTGTGTGCGTGTGTGTGTGTGTGTGTCTCTGTGTGCGTGTGTGTGTGTGTGTGTCCAGTCGTTTGTCGACTTGAGGGATAATTATAATAATCAATAAACGCCAATATTACACAAGCAGATGTTATGTTGTGTGTAAATGTTGCAATAATTAATGATTGGAATTTTGTAACGCACTCAGCACCGCCACGCCCTCCCCTCCCCTCCCCTCCCCTCCCCTCCCCTTCCACCCGGCGGAATTTCCGACCGCACTGAATATATAGCGTGGTTCCAGACAGAGGAACACAAAGCGAATCCACAGAGCGATAGCACCGGAACAAACAGAGCACAATACCGCCAGCAAAGCAAAGCGAAGCGACGCAGCTGCACTGCAATATACTTCATAACGACACACAGCGCCACATCAGGTACAGGAACTCCTTATGCAATTGCTATGGTGCTGTTATTAACATGAATATGACGGCAGCTATTATTATACTTAGCAACACTATTGAGATTTTACTATCATTATTATTAGTAGTGATATTATTATTATTATTATTATTATTATTATTATTATTATTATAGCAGTGGTATATTCAATGGGAAAGTGTTAAGAAAATCATCCAATCAATGCCCTCTCATTCATTTAAACATTCTCATCGCTCCTGTGATATATATATATATATATATATATATATATATATATATATATATATATATATATATATACATAGTACGAACTCACATAGAAGTTTGTAGGTTTTAATTAAGCATTCACCCTTTTGTTTCCTGTGCAGCTTGAAAATGAGCTACAACACACGCGTATCTTCTGAAATGTCAAACGAAATCGCCAGGTAAGACAGACAGACGCACTGCATTTTTTTTCCCCTTTCTTCTGTGTAAAATAATAAATCGTGGCACGTTGCATACCTGCCCCGGCATTGCGGTGCTGCGCTCAGCGGTGTTCTCACGTGCTCTGTCTCTCTGTTCTGCAGCGAGATCTTTGACTTTGAAGCACAACACTGCCCCCTGGTGGAGAAGGTAAGCACTTCTACATAAATACAAATCTAGTTCTCATTCGGCTGTGTTTTGTGAATGCTTCATTAATTAATTATGTATTATTCATAATAATAAGGATATATGCTGAAAACAATATAATTGCCATGCTATTTATTTGTAAGTTACCAAACAAATATAATATTATTATATATTATTATACATATATATATCCCATAAACACTAGAGATAATAGCAATGTTAAAGTTACAGTAAATCACATGCAATGTCATTAAATGATATTAAACGCAATTCTGCTTTTTAATTTAACAGTAAAGATAATAGTAATAATTCTAATTTAAACTCACTTTTTCTTCTTGTCGCAGAGAACGCAAGATGAGCGGCCGCGGAAGGTCGGCTGGATGGGAGACAACGGTCTCGAGTTGCGGGTGTCCGGCTATGTGCGCTCCATGAGACAGGCAGTGACGCTGGTCCTGGCCGTGGAGAAGATGAAGAGACCGCGCAGGAAAGCGATCGGGTCCGAGTTTTCCGACTTAGACTTGCTGAACATCTTGATGGAGCACGTGAATGAAGGTAGGACCACTTTCAAATATATATATATATTTTTTTTTAATGAAATAACATAAACTTTAAGAAGAAAAAAAAAGTCTTAAATGTCGATTAAAGTCGTTAACAGCAGCTCTGAGTTTTGTTTTAATGCGCTTTCACGGGCAAAAACTAGCCATCGGATATTATTATGGCTGCATTATTCTAAGCAATGACGTCACTGCATGGCTGTGATGTCATTTCGTTCCACGTTTACGATCCGCTCGCTGAATTCTCGCAACGTTCTCTTGCCCCGCCCCCTCAGAGCACGTGATGCTGGAGGTGAATCCCGACTTGGAGAGCTTTGAGACCGAGCTGAGACGGCGCCGCTCCGACGAGTCCCACTCAATAAGCGACTCGGAGAAGAAGGGCTGGGTGATGAACGAGCTGGATGGGCGCCCCGTGGAGCTGACAGCCAGCATGCTGCAGGGCCCCAACATCTCACAGAAAGGTAAGGGGGGGGGAGGGCTACAAATACATATACAACTACACCTAAAGGGCAGCAGTTAGGGGTTAGGGCTTTGGACTCTTGACCGGAGGGTCGTGGGTTCAATCCCAGGTGGGGGGACACTGCTGCTGTAACCTTGAGCAAGGTACTTTACCTAGATTGCTCCAGTAAAAACCCAACTATAAAAATGGGGAATTGTATGTAAAAATAATGTGATATCTTGTAACAGTTATAAGTCGTCCTGGATAAGGGCGTCTGCTAAGAAATAAATAATAATATATCAAAAAACTACCTTTAAGTGACAGTAAAGGTGCACGCGATACAACACGAAGTACCGCAGTATCGATATCCGGGTCGTATTGATGTTGTGTTTTATACAGCGTTACTATTCCCTGTAAAGTCTGAATTGTTTTTATTTGTTATATTCTCGTGTGCATTTAGATTTGATCTCAACAGCTGCTGCTGCTGCTGCTGCAGAGTCAGTTACAATAGGACTCGCTCTCATCACTGCAATTTTCCCTCCTCTCTCCCGCAGTGACTCTGAGCCTCTCCACCTACATACCGCAGACCCAACCCGGAATGGGGCAGCCCGTGGTTCTGGGCATCGGGGGCAATAATTACTTCCTGTCCTGCAACGGCCCGCCCAACTCACCCGTCCTGGAGCTTGAGGTGAGAGAGAGAGAGAGAGAGAGAGACACACACACACACACACACACACACACACACACACACTGGCACACACACTCACATACTCTTACACGCGCACACGCACGCACACTGAGACGCACACACTGACGCACACCGACACACTCTTACACACACACACACACACAGACACACACTGAGACACACGCACACACAAGAAGAGACACACTCGCATTTTGGTTTTGTTATTCCTTATGCATTTATACAAGCACAGATCCCTAACCATTTTGTAATGTATTTATTTTGTATTTATTATAGAAGGTGGAGAATCGGGATGATTTGAAGACGATCAGCCTGAGCAGCGACGCGACCCGGTTCCTGTTTTACAAGCGAGACAGCGGCAGCACCTCCACTTTCGAGTCGGCTCGGTTCCCCGGCTGGTTTATCAGCACCGCCAGGAACGTGGACCGCGTGACAGTGGCCATGTGTAACGGGAGAGTGTCCGCAGGGCGCGTCACCGACTTCCAGGTGTCGCGCATTTGACGGGAGGGGCGCGACACGGAGCGACCCACACACCAAACCAAGCGTTATTTGGTTTAAATCTATATATAATGTATGTACCAAGTACATCTCTTTATAAAAGAAAACGGTAAACACTTTGGTGTTCGGTTACCAGTTTCAGATAGAAGGGGCATACTTGTCCTACAAAAACAAAACAATTATTATTATTATTATTATTATTATTATTATTATTATTATTATTATTATTATTGTTTGTTTGTTTGTTTGTTTAAAGGAGGCGTTGCACGGGTTCAGGGGTTTCAAATTTAGTGACACGGGTGGGGAACTGGTCGGTCATCCGAATTGACGGTTCCCTCCTCTTGAAGAGACCGTTTGAACAGCCGTTCAGTGCCTCCTGCAGCTTTAATGAGATGACGCATTTGGGCAATTAACCCTTTCCGGCATGACATATTAAAAATAGAAGAGCGGACGGGATAAAGTCGAGTTTTTATCAGTTTTTATAGGTAACCCTTAATAATCAGCAAGGTCATTTGTTCAATTAAGTATTTCAGAGATCATTTCGGAACAAAAATCCGAACGCCAGCGTGGAGCTGGTCTGAACCAGAGCCTCGCTTAATGGGATCAACGACTTCCATCCTTGAGAAATGAGCGATTTAAGGGTTACCTGTCAAACCAGCTGGACTGTGGCTCTCCGGGAGCGGGGGCTGGACACCCCTGTGCCCGCCGTGCCGGAAAGGGTTTTAATAGCTGATTTCTACAACCGTTTAAAATCATATTTTTTTAAAAAAAAAGTGCAAGCGACGTCTTGTCAAGACACGTTCTTCGCTTTTTTTAAAAAATTTGATTTTACGGATGTATAAAGTTGGGAAGAAAGGAGGAGGGGGGGGTCCAGTTATTAATGTAATGAATTCATATTGAATGTGACCCTGAGTATATCTTAAATAACTGGCTGGAAGCATTTCCACAGAGGCTGTTGTTGTATATGATAGTTTAGGCTATTTATTTATTTATTAATTGATGTATTTATTTATTTATTGATGGGTTTTTTTTTTTTAAGCGAGTAATGTTTCTTCAGGGCTCTTGATATTTATTTATATTTGTTATCTAGTTTTTAGGTGACTGACGCTCAGTATAAAATTCAGAATTTACTGCAGGTCCACATTGGGTTTGTTTTGTTCTGTTTTTTACTGCTGAAAATTGTGGTTGGTTTTATTTATTTATTTTAAAAGACCGTCTCTGGAATTTAACCTTGAAAGTTAGGATTTTGTTTTGTATTCATAATTGATATACGTGTGTAATTTCCTGCCATTTTATTTAAATATATGTTGTTAACTTAATTATTATTTATTTGATTGTATTGTCCTGTCGCCTGTGAATCCAAATAAATGATTGTTTTTAAAATACATGGCTCTTTAAGACCGCTGATTATTATTATTAATTTATTTAGCAGACGTCTTTATCCAAGGCGACTTACAGAGACTAGGGTGTGTGAACTATGCATCAGCTGCAGAGTCACTTACAACTACGTCTCACCCGAAAGACGGAGCACAAGGAGGTTAAGTGACTTGCTCAGGGTCACACAATGAGTCAGTGGCTGAGCTGGGATTTGAAGCGGGGACCTCCTGGTTATAAGCGCTGTTCTTTAACCACTGGACCACACAGCCTCCTGATTAACAGCACCTTGAAATCCCACCAATGCGATGTAACAGCAGCACATGAGGGTACATCATCATAATGCACGATGATACTGTAGCGATCCGTGTATCATGTTTGCGTACTGTATTCCCTCTTGTTTCTCTGTCTGTGTGCTGTTAATGCCGCTGTATCGTGTTCCTCTCCCCCTGTCTGTATTACCTGTAGTTGCGGGTTCTCTCTGTCCATGTGGCTGTGCGAGCTATCCTGCACGCATGGTGAGCCCTGTCCCCTGTCATTGGCTGTTGGTTGTGTGTGCCCATTGGTCCTGGTGTGCGCCTGGGGACCAATGGGATAGCTGTTCGCTCCGGCACCTGATTAGCATAAAGGGGCGGGGTTATGTTATAAAAGGGGGCGTTGCACGCTCATTGTGGGCGTTCCAGGGCAAGCAGCGGGATCTGTAGGGTGTGGTGACGTAACATGAAAAATAAAGCTTTGACCCTGAAAGTAGCGTCTTGTCTTCTCTTCTGCCTATTGCGTGATACGCTACAATAATAATAATACATGGATAATAATAATAATAATACATGTAATAATACATCATCATGATAATGACGATATCAGTGCAGCAGTGTGGAGTAGTGGTTAGGGCTCTGGACTCTTGACCGGAGGGTCGTGGGTTCAATCCCAGGTGGGGGACACTGCTGCTGTACCCTTGAGCAAGGTACTTGAACTAGATTGCTCCAGTAAAAACCCAACTGTATAAATGGGTAACTGTATGTAAAAAATAATGTGATATCTTGTAACAATTGTAAATCGTCCTGGATAAAGGTGTCTGCTAAAAATAATAATAATAATATATTTAGTACGATTAATCACTTTGTATGAATTGAAAGGGAGTTTAGCCTCCTCTCTCTGTGTGTTAAACATCCCTTATTAAATAATTTGGGCACCGACAGTTTCAGAGATAGAGACAGTATTCTGAAACGCTGAACGGAGATCGCTTTCCAGAGCAGGACGGGTTTGCGTAGCGCGGTGCAGAGAGTACGTCATTACGCTGGGACTTGCGTAAAGCACGTTGAACTCTTGAAGGAGCTGCTGGAGTCTCCTGCGGTTTCTCAGGCTGCTGAAAAAAACAGCGATTCATTTTGTTTAGGAATACAAATGAAAAACAAAAGCAATTGACTCGTATTTGCAATGGTGTGTTTAACATGTATTCACAATGCGATGTGAGTGTTTATACAAATTAAATATATTGTGTGCATATAGATTGACAGCAATCAATCACCAAAAACCACGCCTACAACCATTTTAACTGTTGAAGGCACGTCATCTATTAAAAAAAAAAAACCGCGACTCTCAAAAAATTACATCAACTCTCAAGCCCAATTCCGCTTGTTATAAGCGGACTTGGCAACTGCGGAGGCGTCCCGATAAAGCAGCGCCGACTGTTACACAGAACAGGATTGATGGTGATGCCCAATCACCGCACAGCAGAACACACAGCAGCCAATAAACACCAGGGGGCGGGCTAATCTGGAACAGGGCGCACTTACATATATCAAGCAAAAAGATTGACACATTCAGTGCATTGTAACGATGCAGAATATCATTGCAATCATGTCAAAATCTACCGGAAGCCATGATAGTACAGAAGTATTTCATGCTAGATTACGAAATGTCACTTTTTTGTCAGTTTTTCTGTTAAGTATCTGGAAAACTCCAGAGCGGTGTGCGATTCAATATGTTGGCGTCACATTATTCAGTGGGTTTCATTCCACTCTATGAAGCAGGATGTGTTCATGGTTCAGGGTGATGCAATGGCTGCATGTATGTAATTTAGTGTAGATCGCAATGCATTGGCAGGCATTGATATTCAGGTAAGGAAGTGATGCCAGTTCAATCTGTCACTGGGCTTCACAATTGCATCACACAGGATGCATTATTGCAAAACGCAACAACGCTATAATTTCCTGGCTAATAATGTACATTAACCATTTTCATAATTGCCAAACTTTTGAGTATGATTTTTGAAAATGACTAAGTGGCCGCGGTTTACACTTCGGTCAAAAAAACAAAAGGGAACTCTGCGAGAAATTCCTGCCACAGCATCGAGGGATTTGTTTGCAATTACAATGACACTCATACAAGAGTCCCCTCGTAAAAACACAGCACAGTGTGATACAGCACAGTGACAGCATGGGAAAGCACAGGCAAGCATTGCAAAGCACAGAGAGGTCTGGTAAAGCATAGGGAAGCATTGTAAAGCACAGAGAGGTGTTGGAAAGCATATGGAAGCATTGTAAAGCACAGAGAGGTGTGGTAAAGCATAGGAATTGTAAAAGCACAGAGGTGTGGTAAAAGCATAGGGAAGCATTGTAAAGCAAAGAGGTCTGGTAAAGCATAGGGAAGCATTGTAAAAGCACAGAGAGGTCTGGTAAAGCATAGGGAAGCACAGGTTGGTAAAGCACAGGGAGAGGTAAAAGCACTGGTGGTAAAGCATAGGGAAGCATTGTAAAGCACAGAGAGGTGTGGTAAAGCATGGGAAGCATTGTAAAGCACAGAGGTCTAGGAAGCATAAAGCACAGAGGTCTGGGAAAGCATAGGAAGCATTGTAAAGCACAGATAGGTCTGGTAAAGCATAGGGAAGCAGAGGTTGTAAAAGCACAGAGAGGTAAAGCACAGAGAGGGTGGTAAAGCATAGGGAAGCATTGTAAAGCACAGAGAGGTAAAGCACTGTGGTAAAGCACAGGGAAGCATTGTAAAAGCACAGAGAGGTGGTCTGGTAAAGCATTGTAAAACAGAAGGTCTGGTAAAGCACAGGGAAGCAGGTCTGGTAAAGCACAGGGAGCACACAGGTTGTAAAAGCACAGAGAAGTCTTGTAAAAGCACAGGTGTGGTAAAGCATTGTAAAGCACAGAGGTGTGGTAAAGCATAGGAAGCATTGTAAAGCACAGAGAGGTGTGGTAAAGCATAGGGAAGCATTGTAAAGCACAGAGAGGGGTGGTATAGAGAAGCATTGTAAAGCACAGAGAGGTGTGGTATATAGCACTGTACAGGACAGAACAGAAAAAAAAGAACAAACCACAATGCATTTGAATAGCATGTCACGCATGCAGCTGCCACAGTCAGACCAATTCAATCACAGTATACACATCATAATACAAAAGCAGCCATTTAAAAGTTACATTAAAACCCACTGAGATAAGAAAGCCGTTTTATAAAAGTGTGTTTTCAGTCTTGACTGTAACGGTCCCAGCTTCCCTGACAAACGCAGGCAGAGCATTCCAGAATTGAGGAGCTCTGCATGAAATTTGCCCCCCTTCTCCAGTGCTGCTTGTGTTAACCCGAGGAATAACCAGCAGCCTGTGATCTCAGAGCGCGGTCTGGAAGATACGGGGGCAGTAACTCCTGCAAATAACTGGGTGCTAATCCATTCAGGGCCTTGGAAGTCAACAGCAAAATCTTCACATCAATTCTATACTGCACAGGGAGCCAGTGTAAAGGGGCCAGAACAGGGGTAATATGTTCACTTTTCCTGGGTTTAGTCAGATTTCTAGCAGCGGTATTCTCAACAAACTGCATGCGGGATACCACACGTTTTGGGACACCAGAAAAAAGTGCATTACAATAATCAATTCTAGAAGAAACAAAGGCATGCCTAAGTCTCTTGGCATCAGATATGGAAATAATTGGTCTAAGTTTGGCTATATTTCTCAAATGGTAAAATGAGACTTTAGTGACTTCCCTAATATGAGTCTCAGATGAGAGATCAGGATCAAAGATGACCCCCAGACTCTTCGTTTCTAGTTTGAGTTTTGATGAGAGACTGTAAGAGTCGAGCTCATGTAATCCCACATTTTCTCTTAGTTGGTTCTGTGAGTCCGCTAGCATAACCTCTGCTTGATCTGAATTCAACAGGAGACCCTTCCATGCAATGGAATGAACATGCAGTTAGATTCCTGCCATCTCCATTCTAGTTTACAACCCTCATACTTCATCTTACTCTCAGAGTTTTGATTGGCCCTACAGAATCTAAGGCACAGAGAAGCATTGTAAAGCACAGAGAGGTCTGGTAAAGCATAGGGAAGCATTGTAAAGCACAGAGAGGTCTGGTAAAAGCACAGGGAAGCATTGTAAAGCACAGACAGGTATGGTAAAGCATAGGGAAGCATTGTAAAGCACAGAGGTCTGGTAAAGCATAGGGAAGCATTGTAAAGCACAGAGGTCTGGTAAAGCATAGGGAAGCATTGTAAAGCACAGAGAGGTATGGTAAAAGCATAGGAAGCATTGTAAAAGCACAGAGAGGTCTGGTAAAAGCATAGGGAAGCATTGTAAAGCACAGAGAGGTCTGGTAAAGCATAGGGAAGCATTGTAAAGCACAGAGAGGTCTGGGAAAGCATAGGGAAGCATTGTAAAGCACAGAGAGGTCTGGGAAAGCATAGGGAAGCATTGTAAAGCACAGAAGTAAAACAGCTTTTAAAACACACAAGGGTGCGTTTATAGTCTAGCCAGAGGTAAAGCACGAGGGAAAATGCAGAAAGGAGCAGGCAGATGTCCTGTGGTAAACTTTGACAAGGGGACAGACGGTCAGATATTTAAATAACTTCCAGTCACACGTTCTAGAGCTTCTGTTTTCGGTGTTTTCCGCCGACTGTTCTCCTCTCCTTTAAGAGTTCAATCGATCCCTGTTCAGCCTCTCGTGTATCTCAATCACAGCTGATAAACGCGCTCATAGTAACATGGATCGCAAGGCTTACTTTGTCATTTCATGGCAGAAGCGACTCGTCTTTATTAATGTGAACACAGTCAAGCAGAATAATTACAATAAAGTGCGCCCAGCATAAAATCCTTTAGTTTTCATTGTAGCTTTGATTGGTCGCTGATCAGCATGTTGCGATCTCATACACGATCTGATATAGATAAATGAAAAGGTTTTGTGTGTGTGTGTGTGTGTGTGTGTGTGTGTGTGCGTGCGTGTGTGTGTGCGTGTGTGTGTGTGTCTCTGTGTGTGTGTGTGTGTGTGTGTGTGTGTGTGTGTGTGTGTGTGTGTGTGTGTGTGTGTGTGTGTGTGTGTGTGTGTGTCCAGTCGTTTGTCGACTTGAGGGATAATTATAATAATCAATAAACGCCAATATTACACAAGCAGATGTTATGTTGTGCGTAAATGTTGCAATAATTAATGATTGGAATTTTGTAACGCACTCCCCTCCCCTCCTCTTCCCTTCCCTTCCCTTCCCTTCCCTTCCCCCAGCGGAATTTCCGACCGCTCTGAATATATAGCGTGGTTCCAGACAGAGGAACACAAAGCGAATCCACAGAGCGATAGCACCGGAACAAACAGAGCACAATACCGACAGCAAAGCAAAGCGAAGCGACGCAGCTGCACTGCAATATACTTCATAACGACACACAGCGCCACATCAGGTACAGGAACTCCTTATGCAATTGCTATGGTGCTGTTATTAACATGAATATGACGGCAGCTATTATTATACTTAGCAACACTGTTGAGATTTTACTATCATTATTAGTAGTAGTGATATTATTATTATTATTATTATTATTATTATTATTATTATTATTATTATTATTATTATAGCAGTGGTATATTCTATGGGAAAGTGTTAAGAAAATCATCCAATCAATGCCCTCTCATTCATTTAAACATTCTCATCGCTCCTGTGATTATATATATATATATATATATATATATATACATAGTACGATCTCACATAGAAGTTTGTAGGTTTTAATTAAACATTCACCCTTTTGTTTCCTGTGCAGCTTGTGAAAATGAGCTACAACACACGCGTATCTTCTGAAATGGCAAACGAAATCGCCAGGTAAGACAGACAGACGCACTGCATTTTTTTCCCCCCCTTTCTTCTGTGTAAAATAATAAATCGTGGCACGTTTCATACGTGCCACGGCATTGCGGTGCTGCGCTCAGCGGTGTTCTCACGTGCTCTGTCTCTCTGTTCTGCAGCGAGATCTTTGACTTTGAAGCACAACACTGCCCCCTGGAGGAGAAGGTAAGCACTTCTACATAAATACAAATCTGGTTCTCATTCGGCTGTGTTTTGTGAATGCTTCATTAATTAATTATGTATTATTCATAATAATAATATATGCTGAAAACAATATAATTGCCATGCTATTTATTTGTAATTATTTACCAAACAAATATAATATTATATATTATTATATATATATATATCCCATAATCACTAGAGATAATAGCAATGTTAAAGTTACAGTAAATCACATGCAATGTCATTAAATGATATTAAACGCAATTCTGCTTTTTAATTTAACAGTAAAGATAATAGTAATAATTCTAATTTAAACTCACTTTTTCTTCTTGTCGCAGAGAACGCAAAATGAGCGGCCGCGGAAGGTCGGCTGGATGGGAGACAACGGTCTCGAGTTGCGGGTGTCCGGCTATGTGCGCTCCATGAGACAGGCAGTGACGCTGGTCCTGGCCGTGGAGAAGATGAAGAGACCGCACAGGAAAGCGATCGGGTCCGAGTTTTCCGACGTAGACCTGCTGAACATCTTGATGGAGCACGTGAATGAAGGTAGGACCACTTTCAAATATATATATATATATATATATATATATATATTTTTTAATATAAATAATATAAACTTTAAGAAAATAAAAAACTTTGAGAAGAAAAAAAGTCTTAAATGTCGATTAAAGTCGTTAACAGCAGCTCTGAGTTCTGTTTTAATGCGCTTTCACGGGCAAAAACTAGCCATCGGATATTATTATGGCTGCATTATTCTAAGCAATGACGTCACTGCATGGCTGTGATGTCATTTCGTTCCACGTTTACAATCCGCTCGCTGAATTCTCGCAACGTTCTCTTCCCCCGCCCCCTCAGAGCACGTGATGCTGGAGGTGAATCCCGACTTGGAGAGCTCCGACTTGGAGAGGTTTGAGACCGAGCTGAGACGGCGCCGCTCCGACGAGCCCCACTCGATAAGCGACTCGGAGAAGAAGGGCTGGGTGATGAACGAGCTGGATGGGCGCCCCGTGGAGCTGACAGCCAGCATGCTGCAGGGCCCCAACATCTCACAGAAAGGTAAGGGGGGGCTACAAATACATATACAACTACAGGGCTTTGGACTCTTGACCGGAGGGTCGTGGGTTCAATCCCAGGTGGGGGGGACACTGCTGCTGTACCCTTGAGCAAGGTACTTTACCTAGATTGCTCCAGTAAAAACCCAACTATATAAATGGGGAATTGTATGTAAAAATAATGTGTAAAAATATATATATATGTAATTCTATGTAAAAAAAATAATGTGATATCTTGTAACAGTTGTAAGTCGTCCTGGAAAAGGGCGTCTGCTAAGAAATAAATAATAATATATCAAAAAAGTACCTTTAAGTGACAGTAAAGGTGCACGCGATACAACACGAAGTACCGCAGTATTGATATCCGGGTCGTATTGATGTTGTGTTTTATACAGCGTTACTATTCCCTGTAAAGTCTGAATTGTTTTTATCTGTTATATTCTCGTGTGTATTTAGATTTGATCTCAACAGCTGCTGCTGCTGCTGCTGCAGAGTCAGTTACAATAGGACTCGCTCTCATCACTGCAATTTTCCCTCCTCTCTCCCGCAGTGACTCTGAGCCTCTCCACCTACATACCGCAGACCCAGCCCGGATTGGGGCAGCCCGTGGTTCTGGGCATTGGGGGCAGTAATTACTTCCTGTCCTGCAACAGCCCACACAACTCACCCGTCCTGGAGCTTGAGGTGAGAGAGAGAGAGAGAGGCACACACACACACACACACACACACACACACACACACATGCTCTTACACGCGCACACGCACGCACACTGAGGCACACACTGGCCACACCGACACCTACACACACACACACACACAGACACACACTGAGACACACGCACACACAAGAAGAGACACACTCGCATTTTGGTTTTGTTATTCGTTATGCATTTATACAAGCACAGATCCCTAACCATTGTTTAATGTATGTATTTTGTATTTATTATAGAAGGTGGAGAATCGGGATGATTTGAAGACGATCAGCCTGAGCAGCGACGCGACCCGGTTCCTGTTTTACAAGCGAGACAGCGGCAGCACCTCCACTTTCGAGTCGGCTCGGTTCCCCGGCTGGTTTATCAGCACCGCCAGGAACGTGGACCGCGTGAGAGTGGCCATGTGTAACGGGAGAGTGTCCGCAGGGCGCGTCACCGACTTCCAGGTGTCGCGCATTTGACGGGAGGGGCGCGACACGGAGCGACCCACACACCAAACCAAGCGTTATTTGGTTTAAATCTATATATAATGTATGTACCAAGTACATCTCTTTATAAAAGAAAACGGTAAACACTTTGGTGTTCGGTTACCAATTTCAGGTAGAAGGGCATACTTGTCCTACAAAAACAAAACAATTAATTATTATTATTATTATTATTATTATTATTATTATTATTATTATTATTATTGTTTGCTTGTTTAAAGGAGGCGTTGCACGGGTTCAGGGGTTTCAAATTTAGTGACACGGGTGGGGAACTGGTCGGTCATCCGAATTGACGGTTCCCTCCTCTTGAAGAGACCGTTTGAACAGCCGTTCAGTGCCTCCTGCAGCTTTAATGAGATGACGCATTTGGGCAATTAACCCTTTCCGGCATGACATATTAAAAATAGAAGAGCGGACGGGATAAAGTCGAGTTTTTATAGGTAACCCTTAATAATCAGCAAGGTCATTTGTTCAATTAAGTATTTCAGAGATCATTTCGGAACAAAGATCCGAACGCCAGCTGGTTTGAACCAGAGCCTCGCTTAATGGGATCAACGACTTCCATCCTTGAGAAACGGGCGATTTAAGGGTCACCTGTCAAACCAGCTGGACTGTGGCTCTCCGGGAGCGGGGGCTGGACACCCCTGTGCCCGCCGTGCCAGAAAGGGTTTTAATAGCTGATTTCTACAACCGTTTAAAATCATATTTTTTTTAAAAAAAAAAGTGCAAGGGACGTCTTGTCAAGACACGTTCTTCGCTTTTTTTAAAAAATTTGATTTTACGGGATGTACCAAGTTGGGAAGAAAGGGGGGGGGGGGGGCAGTTATTAATGTAATGAATTCATATTGAATGTGACCCTGAGTATATCTTAAATAACTGGCTGGAAGCATTTCCACAGAGGCTGTTGTTGTATATGATAGTTTAGGCTATTTATTTATTTATTAATTGATGTATTTATGTATTTATTGATGTTTTTTGTTTTTTTTAAGCGAGTAATGTTTCTTCAGGACTCTTGATATTTTTCTATCTATTTATTTATATTTGTTATCTAGTTTTTAGGTGACTGACGCTCAGTATAAAATTCTGAATTTACTGCAGGTCCACATTGGGTTTGTTTTGTTCTGTTTTTTACTGCTGAAAATTGTGGGTGGTTTTATTTATTTATTTTAAAAGACCGTCTCTGGAATTTAACCTTGAAAGTTATGATTTTGTTTTGTATTCATAATTTATATAAGTGTGTAATTTCCTGCCATTTTATTTAAATATATGTTGTTAACTTAATTATTATTTATTTGATTGTATTGTCCTGTCGCCTGTGAATCCAAATAAATGATTGTTTTTAAAATACATGGCTCTTTAAGACCGCTGATTATTATTATTAATTTATTTAGCAGACGTCTTTATCCAAGGCGACTTACAGAGACTAGGGTGTGTGAACTATGCATCAGCTGCAGAGTCACTTACAACTACGTCTCACCCGAAAGACGGAGCACAAGGAGGTTAAGTGACTTGCTCAGGGTCACACGAGTCAGTGGCTGAGGTGGGATTTGAATCGGGGACCTCCTGGTTATAAGCCCTGTTCTTTAACCACTGGACCACACAGCCTCCTGAGTAGCAGCACCTTGAAATCCCACCAATGCGATGTAACAGCAGCACATGGGGGTACATCATCATAATGCACGATGATACTGTAGCGATCCGTGTATCATGTTTGCGTTCTGTATTCCCTCTTGTCTCCCCTGTCTGTGTGCTGTTAATGCCGCTGTATCGTGTTCCTCTCCCCCTGTCTGTATTACCTGTAGTTGCGGGTTCTCTCTGTCCCTGTGGCTGTGCGAGCTATCCTGCACGCATGGTGCGCCCTGGCCCCTGTCATTGGCTGTTGGTTGTGTGTGCCCATTGGTCCTGGTGTGCGCCTGGGGACCAATGGAATAGCTGTTCGCTCCGGCACCCGATTAGCATAAAGGGGCGGAGTTATGTTATAAAAGGGGGCGTTGCACGCTCATTGTGGGCGTTCCAGGGCAAGCAGCGGGATCTGTAGGATGCTGAGATGTAACATCAAAAATAAAGCTTTGACCCTGAAAGTAGCGTCTTGTCTTCTCTTCTGCCTATTGCGTGAAACGCTACAATAATAATAATACATGGATAATAATAATAATAATAATAATAATAATACATCATCATGATGATGATGATATCAGTGCAGCAGTGTGGAGTAGTGGTTAGGGCTCTGGACTCTTGACCGGAGGGTTGTGGGTTCAATCCCAGGTGGGAGGACACTGCTGCTGTACCCTTGAGCAAGGTACTTGACCTAGATTGCTCCAGCAAAAACCCAACTGTATAAATGGGGAATTGTATGTAAAAATAATGTGATATCTTGTAACAATTGTAAATCGTCCTGGATAAAGGTGTCTGCTAAGAAATAAATAATAATAATATATTTAGTACGATTAATCTCTTTGTATGAATTGAAAGGGAGTTTAGCCTCCTCTCTCTCTGTGTTAAACATCCCTTATTAAATAATTCTGGCACCGACAGTTTCAGAGATAGACAGTATTCTGAAACGCTGAACGGAGATCGCTTTCCAGAGCAGGACGGGTTTGCGTAGCGCGGTGCAGAGAGTACGTCATTACGCTGGGACTTGCGTATAGCACGTTGAACTCTTGAAGGAGCTGCTGGAGTCTCCTGCGGTTTCTCAGGCTGCTGAAAAAAAAAAAAAAAACAGCGATTCATTTTGTTTAGGAATACAAATGAAAAACAAAAGCAATTGACTCGTATTTGCAATGGTGTGTTTAACATGTATTCACAATGCGATGTGAGTTCAAAAAAACAGAGTGTTTATACAAATTAAATATATTGTGTGCATATAGATTGACAGCAATCAATCACCAAAAACCACGCCTACAACCATTTTAACTGTTGAAGGCACGTCATCTATTTTAAAAAAAAAACCGCGACTCTCAAAAAATTACATCAACTCTCAAGCCCAATTCCGCTTGTTATAAGCGGACTTGGCAACTGCGGAGGCGTCCCGATAAAGCAGCGCCGACTGTTACACAGAACAGGATTGATGGTGATGCCCAATCACCGCACAGCAGAACACACAGCAGCCAATAAACACCAGGGGGCGGGCTAATCTGGAACAGGGCGTGGTCCGGCGAGACGCTGACAGTCCTGATTGGCCCGTTCAAATATTTGAATGACTTGACCGCCGAGAAGTTTTGATACGGATGCGCAGAAGCGGCGCAACAAACGGAAAAATTATCATTTTACGGCTTTAAGAAAGAATTGCTTCAAAATAAGGACGCCGCTGGGGACGGGAATTCAAAACTCAAACTATATAATATACAGAATGGAAGGGGATGTGATCGCACCGGTACTTTCTCGAACAGGTATGTATGATTGTGATTATTATTATGAATATTCACAAGCCAAAACACGTTTTTAGCCCTGAAAAGTGTCTCTTTACATTAATCACGACCCGTGTTTTACATGAATGTACACAAAACACGCACACACGAATTGTACGCGACGGACACAGACCGAGGAGAACGCGATGCGCTTTTATTTAATTTAGCGACTCATATACCGGGGTCTGTATTATTTGCAAGACGCTCGGTAGAGAGGCGCACATTAAATGCATGTTAAAGACCCTGCCCACGCGAGGCACGCTGAATAAGTTGGTCTTGTAGTTACCGGTTTAGCTTTTCTCTTTGCGTTAATGTATTTTAGTTAATTAAATTAATATTAATAATTCAGAAATATCTGATGGCTGCGACAGCATCGCACTACACGCATACACACAATGCATTCGCATCTGCTCAACCCTGAACCGTTTCTAATAAATAAAACCACGTTTTGTTTACGTGTGTGTGTGTGTATAATATATTTATGTGTGTGTGTTTTTAAATGACTTCCAGTTTCGAGCTGGTTGTGTTTTTGTTGTCGCTGTATACTAAGAAGTGACTTAGTTGGGCTTCTGCGTAGTGACGTAATGCTATGACGGCCCCGCCCCTACAGTTAGGTTAGGGCAATTTTATACAGAACTCTTAACATGACGTTAGCTTCCAGCTAGCATCTCCGTGTTACAGCCAGCGGTGCAGTCCACCCGGGTCCGAGGACTACATAAATAATGATAGGAAAATGATGTCACAAGTGGGCGGAGTTAGTAAACAGTGCAGCATTTCTGGAGCCCGTAGAGCACTTAATAATAATAGTAATAATATATTTCTTAGCAGACGCCCTTATCCAGGGCGATTTACAAGCGTAAGCAAATACATTTCAAGAATCACAGTACAAGTAATAATACAATTAAGAGCAAGATAAATGCAATGACTTCGGTTCTAGCAAGTACAAGTGTGACAAAATATGATTCAATAATGGAGCAGATAACAGTGTCAGTGATAGTTACATCAGGATATGATTAAATACAAAATACTACAGATTAAACACTTGGCAGATTACAGTACTCTGAAGTACAGGATTAAATGCAGTAAAATAGGGGGCAGATAAGAGCAAGTAAAGCGCATTTAAGGAAGGGTGATAAGTGTCCCAGGGGAGAGTTCTGCAGGTGCTGTCTGAAGAGGTGAGTCTTGAGGAGGCGCCGGAAGGTGGTCAGGGACTGGGCAGTCCTGACATCTGTAGGAAGGTCATTCCACCAGTGCGATCACAATGCTTTTTAACGTAGTCGCGCTTGCCATGGCGAAATGTTTCTTGACATAATCAATCATTAATTCGCATAAATAAGTCAGTCACTTTATATATTTACGATATTTTGTATTCTTATTTAAAAAAATGCGGGTATATCCTGGCGCTGCAACACAGCATCGCCGCAATGTATTCAGGACAGAGTGGGCTCCACAAATGGCGCCTGTAGTGAGTAGCGAACTGCATCACGGGATTGACTGTCCTATCCTTCTCCGGGACTCGCATAACAGGCAAGCGGAGTCACATGACTGGCACCTCCCGCACCGCTGCCCGATTCGCTCAGCCAGTCCTCTTGACGCAATGAAAAGAGAATGAAAGACTATTTCTGTTATCATCTGCTTCATTCGAAAGTAACACAAAGTGAATAATATAACGCAGAGTCCTCTATTAACAAAGAAAATAAAATCTATTAACAACAAAACAGCATGCCTTTTTTTTTAAATTGAAATGCAATTCACTCCAGGACCAATTGAAATTCAACTTACGCTAGGGGTGCGCAAGATCTTTTATTTCGAGCAGCGGTTTTATTGAAAATACGTTGTATTGGAACTGCGCAAGCGCAAAGCGTCAATCGTTCCTCTCCGCCTCGCCCACTTCCATCGAGGAAATCGGAGCGTGCTGTTTGCGGTCCGCCGGCACGTTCAGCCAATCACAGCTAACTTTACATGGAACGCAAAACTGACGCTCAACGTAAGAGTTCTGCATGAGGGCTCCGAGCTTTGCAGAAGGTCCGGGCTGAAGTTAGTTACGTATTGAATATCAGCTGAGGTTCAAAGGGGGGGAATCGCATAGAGAGCCTGGATGTACCACCTCAATTATTTTTCTGTTCAAGATAAAATAGCTTGCAGAATGGCACAAGCAGGCATACACAGGCTATGCCATAAAACACACACACACACCCCTTTCTTTTCCTGCATAGTATATGTATTTATTTCTTAGTAGTCGCCCTTATCCAGGGCGACTTACATAGGGTTACCATATCCAGGGCTTTGAGACAGACCGGATTTTCCCCCTAAATTGAAAAAATTCACATTATAAATTATTTCACATTTGCTGAGATTACAGATATGGCATGCTAATTTATCGATAGAGCAACGAGATTTTTTTGCAGAATAATATGGGCGATTGAATTTTAACACCAGAAAAAAATTTATACAGTTCATTTTTGGTATGGAGCAATACAATTTAGGTAAAGCGGGTATTTAACACCATTATTAATTGCAGCTAAGGATGGTTCCCCACCTGGGATTGAACCCCGACCCTGGAGCCCGGTCAAGAGTCCAAAGCCCTCACCATTTCACATTACACTACTGCCATGATTTTTACATATGATTACTCATTTATACAGGGCTTTGCCACTAGGTAAAGTATCTTGCTGGGTGTGATCCCTGAAGGTTAAGCGGATTGTCTTGTGAATCCACACTGCTGCGTGGTTGGTGATGCTTTGCCAGGAGCACTGGGTGTGATGCCTGATCTCAGGAGAATAGAGCGTGGTTCGTGATTGCAAACCTGGAGCTTGAAAGGAGAGACCCCGGGAGACCTAGTTTGAGGGTGCTGTGTCAAACCCCAAGTCTCCCTGCCTGGTGTGCCGCGCAGCGTCCTGAAACAAGGTTCCAAGCCACACAAAGCTCCTGCGCGTTCCCTGGTCTCGGTTAGCGTTGCTGGGCGGGGTGGAGAGTGCATCTGCCTGTGTGTCTGTGTTAAACACAGACCCGCAGCCTCGCGGTTTCAATATCACCTCACGACATGCTCTCTGGTTGTGTTTCTCTGACAGAATTGCGAAAGCAGAAGCTGATGGAGTATCTGGCTGCGAAAGGCAAGCTGAAGCCTCCCAATCCAAAGTAAGTAAGATTGATTTCTTAGCAGACGTCCTTATCCAGGGCGACTTACAATTGTTACAAGATATCACATTATTTTTACATACAATTACCCATTTATACAGTTTTTACTGGAGCAATCTAGGTAAAGTACCTTGCTCAAGGGTACAGCAGCAGTGTCCTCCACCTGGGATTGAACCCACGACCCTCCGGTCAAGAGTCCAGAGCCCTAACCACTACTCCACACTGCTGCCCCAGCCGCAGCGTGTCTAGCTATAAGCCGCCCCTCCTGCTATACAACTGAAATCACACAGATTTCAAATGAAACCACACTGAATTCAAGCAAAATCACACTGCATTCAAGTGAAATTTCGCAAAAAGCACCTGGGATCAGTGTGAAATCATGTGAAAGCACACGTATGTTAAATCACCCGGACTCAGTGGGAAATTACGCAGCTACCCCCACCCCTCAAATCAGACTGGATTCAAAATAATCCTTGTTAAATCACTTGAAATCACACCAAAAAAAATGTATGTCAGATCACTCAGATTCGATATGCAATCACACGAAAACCTGAGATCCGGGTGATATCACTAGACCTCTTGTGAATCCCAGACCTGCATCCGTCCTCAATGGTGGTGTTGCTGCTGTCTGTGGATTCCTCTGCAGAGAGGGGTATTCACTACTGACCCATGAACTTCTAGATCTCCTGATCCGCCCCTCCTGCTCTGGATCCTCACCTCAGCACCATCCTACTGGATCCTCATTGCACTGCTATCATGCACTATTATAGATGTAACTGTAGATATAACTTGCTGTGATCCTAACTGGCTGCATCCTAATTCATATTGTATTATAGTAGTATTATTATTATTTGCACTGACTGTAAGCTGCACTGTGTTTAAATACGAAGCTTGCATTGTAACCCTGTACTGCCCTGGAACACCTGTGCGCGTCATCTTGGATAAAGCAGGCGTCTGTCAAATAAATCAATAGTAATTACATTGTAGTTAATTGCGAATGAGGCTCTTATAAGAGTACATGCTTCCAGGGCTGCTCTGCAGGGGTGTGTCGGTGTTTCTCCTGCCCTGTTGTGATGAGAGATTTACCGGGCTGGCTGCTCAGAGTCTTCTCCCCTCTCTTTGTCTTTTATTACAGGCCGTATCTGAGAGAGAACCAGATCCTACAGAAGCCTCCTCCGGCCGGTCTCAAACCCGCTCCAGTGAGCTCCTGTACTGGTCTCGCAGGGGGGAAACCAGTTAAGAAAAACGACTTCCTGTTACTACTGTAAAACGAGCGCTGTGTTTTCAATGATCTCGCATTCTTAAAAATCTGTGTGTGTGTGAACGGATTCCATGGGCATTGAAACGTCTATTTTAAGTCGCGCCTTGGAATCTAATAAAACAGCAGCTACACTTATTATTATTATTATTATTATTATTATTTGTTAGTTATTTGTTATTATTATTATTATTATTATTATTATTATTTGTTAGTAGTTATTATTATTATTATTATTATTATTATTATTATTTGTTAGTAGTTATTATTATTATTATTATTATTATTATTATTATTATTATTAAAGCTGGGTGGGAAGGAAGGTGCCACATCAATAGAAATTAACACAAACAATTGAAAGCGTACAGAGTTCTTTTTTTTTTGACCTTTATCAATTAAAAGGGAGTGACTCTCGGATGCGAACAAGCTGTTATTTGAGATCCTAACCTGAAAAGAAAAGACGTTTATTTCAGCTCTTGTGCACAGGATGAGAAAGTAGATTTCACTTGAAACTAAATCTGGGTTTCACCTGATCTTTATCGGACTGGAGTCTTGCGTCTCGTTTCACACACTCTGTGTCCTGACTTGTAAAAAAACAAACCTGTTCACCTCATTTTTCTCGACAGGTGCTGTCTTGTTCGCTCCAGTATTTGCATCTCTGGGTTTGTGAAACCAGCAGTGAAAGTTCACTTGTTGTTATTTGGTGTACATTCAAATTTTCAGGTGTCCTCTGATTCATTTTGGGTTCCTGAGCAAAACCAAAAAATTCCAACACAGCCGTAGATCCCAGATTCCTGCCAGTTTATTTTTATATTAATTTTTTAATACTTCTGCCTTCAGCTTGTTTTCTTCTGTGGTTGATCTGTGCTCCGAGCGTCAATGACCAAGCGTTACATACAATTACATTATTTTTTTACACATTATTTTTACATACAATTAGCCATTTATAGAGTTGGGTTTTTACTGGAGCAATCTAGGTAAAGTACCTTGCTCAAGCGTACAGCAGCAGTGTCCCCCACCTGAGATTGAACCCACGACCCTCCGGTCAAGAGTCCAGAGCCCTAACCACTACTCCAGACTGCTGCCCACTATTATTATTTACATTGAATGATTTATGATTTATGTCTGCCTCTAATCAAGTTGAGAGCGGGTTTCTCTTGCACTCTTTCTAGCAAAGAGTTTGAATGAAACACACTCTCAGCTTAGAGGCTTGGAAGCCTGCATTAATAAACGTTATGTTATTTTTGTGTTTTTTATTGCTCTGCAGGCCAGCAGACAGAAGGAGAACCTCTCTAGGCAGCCCCCCAAACCTGGAGGGGCAGAAACTAAAATCCCCCCCAAAACTGGTGCCCGTGGCGCCCCCCTGCCCACCTCCCGTCCCGCGGTAAAGACCTCGCTCCTCCGAGTGCCGATCAGACAGAACGGCGCTTCGGAAACAACTTCCAAACCTGCGCCCCAACGTCCTGCCTCCTCGAAACTGGGGTGCCCCCTCAACCAGGCCCCCCAGCCCAGCCGTGCACCCCCTCGCCCCGCGGGAAACCCTCCCAAAACCGAGGGTCAGGCCTCCAAATCCCAGCCCACGAAGGCGGCCCGCAGGCCAGCCTTCCCCAGTGCGGTTCGGGGCCTGCTGGGACACGGAGGGCTGAAGCCAGAGATCGGGCTGGGAGAGGAGGCTGGGGGAGAGAGGGGGGCCCCCACACGAACCGGGGACCCGCCGACTGCAGCCGAGGGAGGGGGGGCTGGGGAGAAAAGATCCAGAGTCGGTTCCTCATCCAACAGCAAATCCGCCCCAAACGCGCCTTCCTCTGCGACGCTGAAGCCTGGAGGCATTAGCAAAGCCGTCAGAACCGGAGACAAGGCCAGCGCGGCCCCCAGACCCAGCCACGGAGCCCCCGGGGGCCGCAGTGGAGCTGGGAAGCCGCTGCTGCAGGGAGATGCTACTGGGAGGACTGGGAAAGCAGCTGGGACCCGGGTTCAGGAGCCCAGAGGATCCCAGGGGACAGCGGTGAGCAGGGGGGGGCTCTCCTCCAGCAGTCAGGGCCCCCAGCCCCCAGTGGGGCCTGTGAAAGAGGGGGGCGCCCCCGCAGCGGGACAGGAGAGTCTGAGCGCAGCGCAGGAGGAGAGGATGTGAGTTTTGATTTATTTATTTATTGTTTTGTTTTGCAACGCTCCCTCTATTTCCCTACTGGGATGGGAATCAGACTCCTCTTGCACAGCAGTGTGATCCATTCCAGGTTTTACTAGCAGCTTGATCAGCCCCAGTGTGTCTAGCTAACAAGCTCAGGTGTGTCTGATTATTAAACTCACAGTGAAACTAATGGGAGTCTTATTTCCATCCCTGCCCTTTGAGTGATGCATTTAAAAAAAAAAAAAAAAAGTATTTGTGGTTTTTTTTTTTCCCTCTTCTTGTTCCAAACTATAAAAACACTCAATAATACTGAATTTGGGAATACAAAAATAACTGTAATACATTCAATGGCAAACGTTTCGACTAGATTAAATATAAGATCAACACGAGATATGTGTTGGTTATTTGAACAAACGCAGCTTGAGACAAACTCTCATTCGTTCCTGTAACAGAAATTTATAGACTGAAAGATATTGCGCAATGAAAAGAACACATTCCAGGAATGGATGAATCTGCTACGCAAGTGGAGTTTCAATTCCACCCTTAATAAGGGCAGATAAGAGCTTTACTTGCCCTTATCTGCCCCCTATTTCACTGCATTTAATCCTGTACTTTAGAGTACTGTAATCTGTCAAGTGTTATTTAATCTGTAGTATTTTGTATTTAATTATATCCTGATGTAACTATCACTGACGCTGTTATCTGCTCCGATATTGAATTGTATTTTGTCACACTTGTACTTGCCAGAATCAAAGTCATTGTGTTTTATCTTGCTCTTAATTGTATTATCACTTGTACTGTGATTCTTGAAATGTATTTTTGTTTACGACTGTAAGTCGCCCTGGATAAGGGCGTCTGCTAAGAAATAAATAATAATAATAATAATATTATTTAGTCTTCTTTCCATCCCTGTAATATTAATTGAAAAAAAGACATTACACACAGTTTAATCCACTCCTGGTTTCATTAGGAGTTTAATACTCAGACACACCGGAGCTTGTTATCTAGACACACTGGGTCTGATCAAGCTGCTAGTAAAACCTGGACTGGGTGACACTGCTGTGGAACAGCAGTCTGATTCCCGGCCCTGTGTGTTGCAGGAGGAAGCTGGAGCAGTGGCGCCAGGCGAAGGGGAAATCTTACCCGAAGCCCGGCCCCCAGCCGAAGAGAGGGGACCCCGCGGGGAGGCGCTCGTTCTGGGCCGCCATCGAGGAGGAGGACGACATCAACAGCCTGGTCACCAGCGTGGGGGCCATGCTGACAGACTGCCTCAGACTGGTGCAAGAGGTGAGAGGGGGCTGGGCAGAGGGAACAGCGTGGGGGCCATGCTGACAGACTGGTGCAGGGGAGGGGAGAGGGGGCTGGGCAGAGGGAACAGCGTGGGGGCCATGCTGACAGACTGCCTCAGACTGGTGCAGGAGGGGAGAGGGGGCTGGGCAGAGGGAACAGCGTGCTGACAGACTGGTGCAGGGGAGGGGTAGAAGGAGAAGGGGAGAAGGGTGAGGGGTTAGGGACCAAGGGAGAGAGGGTGAGGGTCAGGTAGACTGAAGCAATGCTGAACATGATACCCCTACATTTGACCAGCATGTCTGAGACCCAGTTCAATGCTTTGGCACAGAGCTGAAGCTCTGGGCTGTGATTTAAACTCTGCCCACGTTGCAGGGCTGTCCCGCGGAGGAGGTGTCTGCAGTGCTGGCCCGCGTGCCCCTGGCTGAACGCTTCTCCAGGTTCTGGCTGTGCAGAGTGCGGCTGATGGAGCGAGAGGGGGACTACGATGTGCTGCCTCTGTTCGAGCAGGCCGTGCGCGTGATGGTGGAGGTGAGTGAACCCCGCCCCCCTGGGGCTTTGACTCCGCCCCCCCAAGCCGAGGACTGGCTCCTCCTCCAGTACTTCCTCCTGATTCGGTTTCTCTTTCAGCCAATCGATGAGCTCCAGTCGGCCGTCTTTGAGATCCTGAGGAAGAAGGAAGCCCCCAAACCCACAGGTGAGTCTCCGCGTGTCTCGGTGTCTCCCCCTAGCTGGCCCGGGCTGAATTGCAGTTTCTAATATTGCAGTTCCTGATGGATTGCAGCTGTGGTTGTAGCTAAAATGTAATGAATTCAGTTCTGTGGCAAACAAAACGTGCTTCTTACAGTCTTGAACAGATAACAAGTTCAAACCTCTAAAAGGTATTGACAATGTCGACCCAGGGGACTTTTTCAACCTGAAAAAAAAGAAACAAGGACCAGGGGTCACAAATGGAGATTAGATAAAGGGGCATTCAGAACAGAAAATAGGAGGCACTTTTTTTACACAGAGAATTGTGAGGGTCTGGAACCAACTTTCCCCAGTAAATTGTTGAAGCTGAACCAACACCCTGGGATCCTTCAAGAAGCTTGCTTGATGAGATTCTGGGATCAATAAGCTACTAACAACCAAATGAGCAAGATGGGCTGAATGGCCTCCTCTAAATACTGGACACGGTTGGGGCCCCTGTGTTTTGAATCAACTCATTTCAAACCCTCTTGCCCTGGTGTTTTGAGCAAAATCCAACTCATTTCAAACCCTCTTGTCTGGTGTTCCAGTGCACTCGGAGAGGGGTGGAGGGGGTGCTGCCCTGTGAAGCCCGTGAGTCTTGAGGAGGACCGGAGGAAGGGTCGTCTGTGGTGAAGGGATCACTGGGGGGCCCTGACATCTGTGTGTGTGTGTGTGTCCGCCAGGTTCTCAAACGGACAAGGATTGGGTGTAACATCTGGAGGAAGAAGATTACAGTTTTCTGGGTCATTTTGGGAAACGGGGGGGATATTGTAAAGCACAATATGTCCTTGTGTGTGTGTGTTGAACCAACTCATCTCTCTCTCTCTCTCTCTCTCTCTCTCTCTCTCAAATTCAAAGGGTGCTTTTATTGGCGTGACTAACATCTGCAGGAAGACAGATTGTTTGTTTTTCTGGGTCATTTTTGGGAAATGGGGGGAGGGATATTGTAAATGTTTCAAACTAATATGTCCTTGTTTGGGAGTGTTTATTGCAATTTAGGCGAGAGTGCATCTCTCTCTCTCTCCCTCTCTCTCTCTCTCTCCTTCCGTCCCCCTCTCTCGATTTGTTCAAGATTAAATATTTTATTGACATGAGAAGTTCCACAGGTTTTTGCTAAAGACACGATGCATTGGAGAACACGAAAGAACAGACATGAAATAAACAGAATGATATCTGTGTGTGTTTGAGTGACAGGTTCAGAAAGCATTGTCACAGACACTCTGCACTAATGGTATCTGTGAGTCCGGCTCACCTGCTGTGTGTCTCCGCCCCTGCGGCAGGACGCTACAGACTCTGATTCTGCTATCACTGCACCCTCACAAGTGTTTGATTTGGGGGTTCTTCATGATAATCAATCTCTCTCTCTCTCTCTCTCTTCCTCCTCCTTCTCCTCCTCCTTCTCCTCTCTCTCTCTCTCCTCCTCTCAAGATTAAATATTTTATTGACATGAGAAGTTCCTCTCCTCCTCCTCCTCCTCTCCCCCCCTCCTCCTCTCTCTCTCCCTTCCCTCCTCCTCTCTCTCTCTCTCCTCCTCCCTCCTCCTCCTCCTCCTCTCCTCCTCCTCCTCCTCCTCCTCCTCTCGAAGAACAGACATGAAATAAACCTCCTCCTGATATCTCCTCTCCCTCTCTCCCTCCTCCTCCTTTCTGACAGGTTCTCTCTCTCTCTCACTCTCTCTCTCTAATGGTCTCCCCTCCTCCTCCTCCCTCTGTCTCCTCCTCTCTCCTCTCTCTCTCTCTCTCTCTGATTCTCTCCCTCTTCCTCCTCCTCTCTCCCTCTTCCTCCTCTTTGGGGTTCTCTCTCTGATCTCTCTCTCCTCCCTGCTCTCTCTCTCTCTCTCTCTCCTCTCCTCCCTGCTCTCTCTCTCTCTCTCTCTCTCTCTCTCTCTCCCCCCTCCTCTCCCTCCTCTCTCTCCCCCCCACCCCCTCCTGGGCGGTCAGGGACCCCGTTTCTTCTCCCCGGTCAGGGCGTTTCTTCACCCCAGTGCGCCGCTCCCTGCGCATCGAGAGGATCTCCCACCACTACCCCCCCGCCCTGCGGGACCACGACCCCTGCGTGACCTCCTTCCGGGAGCTGCTGGGGGGCGAGGAGGAGGAGGAGAGGGGGGGGGCGCCCGCCGCTGTCTACGTCTACCGGGAGAACGAGGCTCTGAGAGGGCAGGTCCATGTGGAATATATCCAAGAGGAGGTGGAGGGGGGCTCGCTGACCGGCTCCCCAGAGACCAGCCTCCCTCCGGAGGCAGGAGCCGCCCCTTCCACCCCCGCTCCGGGGGGACCCTAGTGGCCTGATCCAGTCCGGGCTGCCCTGCCCTACAGATCGGTGTTTATTTCAACCCGGGGGGGTCCAGCACTGGTCGGTGGAACCTAGCGAAGGAAAGGGGGAGGGGCTCGGGTTTTTTTTTTAACCCCTTAACGCCCAGAACATTTTTTTTTTAAGAATGAGAAAAGCTACTTTTGTTTTATGTGGCTGGATTTTTTTCTGTCCGGCAACATGCACAGTAATGCAGTGCATGTGAACTGAGGCTGGATTTCATAATAATAATAATAATAATAATAATAATAGAGGTCGTGGCTAAGCATTGTGTCGCACGTGATACAGAAATGGAGAGTACAGGGGTAACTCAGTTAAGAACTGATTCAGATGAGATGTAAAATGAGCTCCTATTGGAAGTGACTCTGCAGCAGCAGCAGCAGCAGTTGTTGATGATGCAGAGTTCACCCCCCCTAGTCTCTGGAAGTCGCTTTGGAGAACAGCGTCTGCCTAATGACTCATTAACAAACTGAGTGGAGCGTGGAGGACCGGAGTTTGGGAGCCCCTGTTCTTGAGTTTTTTACAGCCCGCCTCCCCCCAGCTTCGGTAAGGCTGGGGAAGGCTCGTGTTGCAGTCAGTCAAACCAGCTCTGTGCAGGCTGTGTGTCTCCGCTGATCCAGCCCAGTAACTGAACCAGCAAGCCAGTTTGATTCACCTCCCCTACCGTCCCTTTAAAGAGACTCCTCTCTCTCTCTCTCTCTCTCTCTCTCTCTGTGTGTTACTGTTAGTGTGTGTGTTTATATGTATTTTATGAAATATTCTGAATATTGAAAAAAAAAATTGGGGGGGGAAACTGTATGAATAATTAAGCAAATAAAATGAAACGTCTTTACATTTTTAAGTGCTGTGTGGTTGTGTGTGTTTTATTTTTAAATATTCTACTCCAGTTTCGGTTCTTGGGTGTTAGCTGCCTGGAGGCGAAGAAACTCGAAGGTTCTCTGGATTGGCTTCGTCTGCAGCGGAATTAACCCTCAAAGCGAGCGTTTGTTCTTCAAACGGGTTCCTTAAAAAAAAAAATAATAATAATAATAATTCAATTTTGAGAAAATTTTTTTTGACCAGCGTACATTTTGAACGAGGAGGAAACTGACCATCGGTATATATTTTGAACTGATTTATGCCTCAAAGATATCAAATGTCTGCATTGCAAATATTATAATAGAATATATATATATATATATATATATATGTTAGTTTTAATTTGTGAGACGCCTATGAAAAATGTATTTGGTATGTCTCCAACAAAAAAAAAGACAAACGTTTTAACTCGAGGTCTTTCACAAAACAGTTGTCAAGGAAGTTATGTTTATTTTAGAAAGCCTAATTCTAAACGCGACTTATCTGGAGGTTTACTGGAAATGTAAGACGCACGTTTTTCAGACAGTAACAAGCGACTCTTAAATGTCTCCATAGCCCCGAAGCAGAGACTTTGAAAGTGGTTTTAAAGAAACCGGCGTTATTTACAAATCACAGGAGCAGCGACACTATTGTGCCAGTTTTAGTCTCCCTGCTTCGCTCCATTTCTGATGCAAACATCACATCTTAATTCACACAAGAACGAGCACCTTGAAGCAGAAACACACGTGACGGGTTTGTTGTCAGTGTTAGACACGCGGGTGGACAGGGTCCACTCACGACGTTTCTGAATGAGTGGACGCTCCTGTCCACCCGCTATTTTGGGTGAAACTGCGTTTTTTTTTCACACATCTCCCTTGTTTATCATCAATAGTCGCCTAGTTTATTTTTCAGCCAATACTTCAGCGCTGAATGTACCCGACGCAACTTTTCCTTCTGCGTCTGCTCTCTGTCTGAACAGCACTGAAATTGACTCGACAGCTGTGTTTAATAAGAGCTGGCCTTGACCTCGTCCCTTCAAAAAAAAAAAAAAAAAAACGACTTGCACTATCCAAACAGACTCGATGTCGAATTGAATTTGTTCCAGAACCGTCGCTGCTCCCCTCCTCGATCCACCTGCTGAAAATAACTGTGAAAGCTTGTAATAGCCAGCGCAAGGGCTTTAATGTGGTTTACAGACACCGCACGCCCGTTTAATACAGCAGGCTGTAATATAAATATATCCCCGTCCTTTATACATTTTGACGGGTTATGTGTTTGATTTGTCACCTGCTATTTTGTCCGATTCCGAATGCCTGTTTTTTTCTTTTTTTTAAATCGCATGCATTCGGTTTCCTTGTTTCTTATTTCTGTGATGCGTGAGGTTTGTCTGGTTTATATGTGTAGTAAAACCGCTTTGGGATTCAAATATTATCATTTAAAAAAAAAAAAAAAAAAAAAGTGTGTGTTTTAATTTGACAGTCTTGACCCCCCCTTCATTTGGTATGTCTTGACCCCCCCAACAAAAAAATGACAAACGTCTTGACCTCCTCCCCCTCTCATGACAGTCAAAACAGAGTCCCCCCTCAAGGAAGTCTTGACAGTCTTGACAGCCCCTAAACTCATGACAGTCTTGACCCCCCTCATGACAGTCTTGACGCCGTTTTTCTGACAGTCATGACAGTCTTGACCCCCTTCATGACAGTCTTGACCCCCCCTCTCATGACAGTCTTTGAAAGTGGTTTTAAAGAAACTTGACGTTGACCCCCCCCCCTCATGACAGTCTTGACCTCCTCCCTCATGACAGTCTTGACCTCCCCTTATGACAGTCTTGACCTCCTCCCTCATGACAGTCTTGATCCCCTCTCATGACAGTCTTGACCCCCTTCATGACAGTCTTGACCCCCCTTCATGACAGTCTTGACCTCCCCTCATGACAGTCTTGACCCCCCTCTCATGACAGTCTTGACCTCCTCCCTCATGACAGTCTTGACCTCCTCCCTCATGACAGTCTTGACCCCCCCTCATGACAGTCTTGACCCCCCTTCATGACAGTCTTGACCCCCCCCCCTCATGACCTTGACCTCCCCTCATGACAGTCTTGAATTTGTTCCATGACAGTCTTGACCTCCCCTCATGACAGTCTTGACCCCCCCTCTCATGACAGTCTTGACCTCCCCTCATGACAGTCTTGACCCACCCTCATGACAGTCTTGACCCCTCCCCCCCATATATATATTTATATTGTGGCTGGCTGCGCTGTCCCAGGATAACAGCAGCAGTGTGGAGTAGTGGTTAGGGCTCTGGACTCTTGACCGGGGGGTCGTGGGTTCAATCCCAGGTGGGGGGACACTGCTGCTGTACCCTTGAGCAAGGTACTTTACCTAGATTGCTCCAGTAAAAACCCAACTGGATAAATGGGTAATTGTATGAATAAATAATGTGATATCTTGTAACAACTGTAAGTCGCCCTGGATAAGTGCGTCTGCTAAGAAATGAATAATAATAAATGTGCCGCTGTGAGAGATCAGATCTATCCTTGCAGACAAATAATATTTCTCAAGAACAGGCAAGCGTAGCCCTCCTGGTTTATTATGATGTGTTTCTTGACAGACGCGCTTACCCAAGAGTCCATTCCATTCACAACGAGAAATGGATAAGAACCATTTCACAGTACAGCAAGTAACGCCCGCGCTTGCTCTTGAGATTTAAATGTCAGAAGTGTTATCAGGTTTTTATTTATTTTAGCAGACGCCTGCTTTATCCAAGGAGACTTACAGAGACTAGAGTGTGTGAACTATGCATCAGCTGCAGAGTCACTTACAACTACGTCTCACCCGAAAGACGGAGCACAAGGAGGTTAAGTGACTTGCTCAGGGTCACACAATGAGTCAGTGGCTGAGGTGGGATTTGAACCGGGGACCTCCTGGTTACAAGCCCTTTTCTTTAACCACTGGACCACACAGCCTCCTGACAACAATAGGAGCTCGTTTGTTTTATGTCTCATCCGAAGGACGGAGCACAAGGAGGTTCAGTGACTTGCTAAGGGTCACACACACACACACACACACAGTGAGTCAGTTGGTAAATGTCGACATTTGCCAGTAAATCTTGAGATTTCTCAATATTCGCACATTTTATTTGCTTTGTCTATGGACTGGCTTGGTTTTTGTCGCTGCCTCTGTGTGTGCTTGCTTTTAATATATTTACTTCAGAAACATCCGCTGTGTTTATTGGCGAAGCGTGAGTCTCGTTGGAGGAGGCCCCAACGATGTACAGTAAGATACACACATTAATATATATATATATATATATATATATATATATATATATATATATATATATATATATATATATATAATATAATTTTAGCTCAAAGAGCCAGCTGCCCAACGTTTCGATATGTTGTCCAGATCTTTCTCAAGGGAGCCTGTGTTTGAATCAAAACACTGGAGGTATTTATAGGTTTTTGACGGCCTGACATCTACTCGTTATTGTTTACATTCAAATCCATCATTTATTCTTACATGATGTAATGGTGTCTGCTTCATCAACAACTGCTGCTGCTGCTGCTGCAGAGTCACTTCCAATAGGAGCTCGTTTGTTTTACGCCTCATCCGAAGGACAGAACACAAGCGACTCCTCTTTATCAATGTGAATACAGTTACGTACAACGATTGTAATAAAGTGTGTCCAGCATCAAATACTTAATTTTTCATTGTAGCTTTAATAATTAAAAAATATAAAATGATAGCGGTAAAGATAACACTGTTTACACGATTAAACCACGCAAATAAACGTGTTCCGTCAGTCTCAGCGATGCGATGAGAAAACACGGTGCCGGCAAAGCGCGCTAGCCCGGCGGGAGTTACCCATTAGCTAATTCTACGTCATATCTTAATATCTACAACCTGCTTTCAATTTAAAATAATACTAATTCGATAAGGAAGATGTTTAAGTGGGTGAGTTGTAAATTGCTCAGCTAAGACCGCACGAATGAGAGAGCCTGCAAGCCCGGTCTTACACCGAATACCTTGAAAAAATGCAATTATTTCTGCAATCGCGCTTGACGCAATGTCTGTAAAAAAGACACAACAAAAAACGAATCTTCAGCACAGTGACAGTATTGCAAAACACAGAGAGGTATGGTAAAGCATAGGGAAGCATTGTAAAGCACAGAGAGGTCTGGTAAAGCATAGGGAAGCATTGTAAAGCACAGAGAGGTCTGGTAAAGCATAGGGAAGCATTGTAAAGCACAGAGAGGTATGGTAAAGCATAGGGAAGCATTGTAAAGCACAGAGAGGTCTGGTAAAGCATAGGGAAGCATTGTAAAGCACAGAGTTATGGTAAAGCATAGGGAAGCATTGTAAAGCACAGAGAGGTCTGGTAAAGCATAGGGAAGCATTGTAAAGCACAGAGAGGTATGGTAAAGCATAGGGAAGCATTGTAAAGCACAGAGAGGTCTGGTAAAGCATAGGGAAGCATTGTAAAGCACAGAGAGGCATGGTAAAGCATAGGGAAGCATTGTAAAGCACAGAGAGGTCTGGTAAAGCATGGGGAAGCATTGTAAAGCACAGAGAGGTATGGTAAAGCATAGGGAAGCATTGTAAAGCACAGAGAAATAACTACAGACCTCTGTCAACAGCAATGCAATGTCACCGAGAGTCAGTGTTAATGCAGAAGGCAAAATCTGAGGAGAAAGTTTCCAAACGAGAGGAGGCCCCATTCAGTCCATCTTGCTCGTTTGGTTGTTAGTAGCTGATTGATCCCAGAATCTCATCAAGCAGCTTCTTGAAGGATCCCAGGGTGTCAGCTTCAACAGCATTCCAAATAAATCAAATGTCACGCATAATTCACTGAGTCACAGTTTAGTTGTGTTTATTATGTTGTGTGCCAGAACTGGAAGCATGCTGCAGTGCACAGTGGAATCAGAGGCGCAGTAATGCGAGTTTGATCGTCCCGGAGTGGAATGTTCCCACGGGGTCCGGCGCCGGTGCTTCGGGTCCGCTCGGCTCCTCAAGGCGTCCTGCTCACGCCGGTGACCGGGAGCTCATTGCCCAATCTGCCCGGACGAAACGCTGGCGTTTTTTCTTTGGAGACAACGAGGCTTGGGAATTATAAACTATCAGCTGTCTGAGGTATGCTAGAGTCACACACACACACACACACACACACACACAAAAAGTCGTAAATCCGTCAATGCAAAGCATAAGCGTGGGAGAAGGATACACCGCAGAAGGTAAAGATGCGATTATGTGGTTAAAGTACAGGGTTTATCACCAGAGGGTCACCGGTTCAAATCCCACCTCTGTCACTGACTCAATGACTGACTGCGTCTGACTCACTGAGTGAGTCACTTCACCTCTTTGTGCTCCGTCCTGCGGATGAGATGTTAAATCAATGTCCTATTGGAAGTGACTCTGCATATAATGCACAGAGTGTACAAGAATGCGGGGATCTGATTCAAGCATTCAAAATCCTAAAAGGTATAGACAGTGTCGACCCAGGGGACTTTTTCGACCTGAAAAAAGAAACAAGGACCAGGGGTCACAAATGGAGATTACATAAAGGGGCATTCAGAACAGAAAATAGGAGGCGCTTTTTTACACAGAGAATTGTGAGGGTCTGGAACCAACTCCCCAGTAATGTCGTTGAAGCTGACACCCTGGGATCTTTCAAGAAGCTGCTTGATGAGATTCTGGGATCAATCAGCTACTAACAACCAAACGAGCAAGATGGGCTGAATGGCCTCCTCTCGTTTGTAAACTTTCATATGTTCTTAGAGCAGCAGTGTCCCCCACCCGGGATTGAACCCACAACCCTCCAGTCAAGAGTCCACACTACTGCCCTACATATATATCATAATTCTGGAAGTGTTGTATTGGTTAAATTGTGACATTGAAATATATTTAATATTATATAATATATCACGTATAATGTTACGACTCGTGGTATAGAGAGCCTCTCTATCAGGCGTCATTTTCTTTAATAGTGTGACATTTGATGGCTCTTAAATAATTGATATCCGGTTGAAGATTATTCAATTGAACTGATTGATTGCAAAGCATGCTCTTCTTTTAAAATGGGTTGACGTTTCCAAGATGACTATGCGTTGACGAAGGTCTGGCGACCGAAACCTTAGCTCTGTGTTCTGTTTTATTTCTTTAAAACAATAAAGTGAGATTTTGCAAAATGCAGTGTGCGGGGAACATGCAAATACTGGGGGCGATTCAATCAAAGCAGACATGGATCAAACTGTTATCCAACGGGTATCGTATTTCCAATCCTGTGCTTGTGCAATAAATCCACAGCTATTTTGCATGGCTTGCTTGTTTTGGTCCGTATTTAATTTCAATAAGGATAGTATTTGGCACAGAAATGGTTGGATGACAAGAGTGGAGTGGGTGGGGGCCTGTGTATAAAGATCCTATGAACTGAGCTGATCTTGCAGAATCAATCTCTCTCCCTCTCTCTCCTCTCTCTCTCTCACACACACACACACAAGGACAGATCAAGCATTCACTGTAAGACACAAAGGAAGAAGAAATCACAGCAGGTAAGTTTGGGGGAAGGTTAGGATTAGCAGCTGCCACACACATTAACCTATAGCTTGTACTTTACCAGACCTCTCTGTGCTTTACAATGCTTACCTATGCTTTACCAGACCTCTCTGTGCTTTACAATGCTTGCCTGTGCTTTATCAGACCTCTCTGTGCTTTACAATGCTTCCCTATGCTTTACCACACCTCTCTGTGCTTTACAATGCTTGTCTATGCTTTACCAGACCTCTCTGTGCTTTACAATGCTTGCCTATGCTTTACCAGACCTCTCTGTGCTTTACAATGCTTCCCTATGCTTTACCAGACCTCTCTGTGCTTTACAATGCTTCCCTATGCTTTACCAGACCTCTCTGTGCTTTACAATGCTTCCCTATGCTTTACCAGACCTCTCTGTGCCTTACAATGCTTCCCTATGCTTTACCAGACCTCTCTGTGCGTTACAATGCTTCCCTATGCTTTACCAGACCTCTCTGTGCTTTACAATGCTTCCCTATGCTTTACCAGACCTCTCTGTGCTTTACAATGCTTCCCTATGCTTTACCAGACCTCTCTGTGCTTTACAATGCTTCCCTATGCTTTGCCACACCTATCTGTGCTTTACAATGCTTTGTCTGTGCTTTCCCATGCTGTCACTGTGTTGTATTACACTTTGCCGTGTTTTTACTAGGGGGCACTTTTATAAGAGAAGTAATCTTTGAAATTCGAGAGGTAATCGAATCAATTTGATCAGGGTTTTCAAAACTGTGCTCCGAGTAGTCAGTTAGTTAGTTAGTGAGTTTAGGGAGGTGGGAAGCCCACGCTGAAACTGTGTTTTCAGCACGTGGCGGTGTGTTTGTCTTGGCACGGGTTCGACCGCATCGTCACGGCTGGCTTTTCTGTTGAGACCATAAGCTGTGCGCGCTTTTTCACGTCTGATTGTGAATCCGTGCTGTGATCTTCTCTCTTCACAGACAACATGAGCAAAGTCAGTTACTACAGAATCAAAACGTCAGAGGACAGCCGCTTAGTGCGGCCGCAGGAAATGAAATTCAACGTGTTTCAGCTGATAGCGGACGACTCGGTACAAAACGATGACCTCAAACAAGGTACGGTTCTCTAAATCCCTTTATTAGTGTTTTTAAAAGTGCTTACTGCCAGCACAGGCAAGCATTGTAAAGCACAGAGAGGTCTGGTAAAGCATAGGGAAGCATTGTAAAGCACAGAGAGGTCTGGTAAAGCATAGGAACGCATTGTAAAGCACAGAGAGGTCTGGTAAAGCATAGGGAAGCATTGTGCAAGAGGTCTGGTAAACAGAGAGGTCTGGTAAAGCATAGGGAAGCATTGTAAAGCACAGAGAGGTCTGGTAAAGCATAGGGAAGCATTGTAAAGCACAGAGAGGTCTGGTAAAGCATAGGGAAGCATTGTAAAGCACAGAGAGGTCTGGTAAAGCATAGGGAAGCATTGTAAAGCACAGAGAGATCTAGTAAAGCATAGGGAAGCATTGTAAAGCACAGAGAGGTAAAGCATAGGAAAGCATAGTAAAAGGAGGAGAGGGGGGGGGGGGGAGGGGATTGGGAGAGGGGGAGGGGGGGGGGAGAGGGGGAGGGGAGGGGAGGGAGATAGGAGAGGGGGAGCACAGAGAGGGGAGGGGAGATGGGGAGGGGGGGGGGGGGGAGGACTCTATTGCTTGTACTGAAGCAGCGTGTTGTTTTTTTTTGTGTGTTGTTTTTTTATACAACATGTCTGTCTCGTTTCTGTTGCAGAGTACCTGCAGATCGACATGTATGAATGCCCCGGCGACTCGATCCAAGTGACGCTTCGATTTCACTGCGTGAAGAAACGAGGCTTTTATTACCTCTGCTGCACGGACCGCGACACGCTCGAGGTAACCCCGCCCCCCTTGCGTCGCTTCAGAAGCACCACTGAAAATGCTTTCCACTTCATTATTATTATTATTATTATTAGTATTATTATTATTAGTATTAGAATAATTATTATTATTATTATTATTAGTAGTAGTAGTAGTAGTAGTAGTAGTAGTAGTCGTAGTAGTATTATTATTATTGTTATTATTATTAAATTAGTCATTTATCCAAAGCGACTTACAGAGACTAGGGGGGTGAACTCTGCTTCATCAACAACTGCTGCTGCTGCTGCTGCAGAGTCACTTCCAATAGGAGCTTGTTTGTTTGACGTCTCATCCGAAGGACGGAGCACAAGGAGGTTGTTATTTAATGACCGTGTATCTCTCTGAGTGACCGTGTATCTCTCTGATGATTTGTATCTCTTAATATGGTGTCCTCTCTTTGACCGTGGACCACCAAGTCTTTAATGACCGTGTATCTCTCTAAGTGACCGTGTATCTCTCTGAGTGACCGTGTATCTCTCTGATGACCGTGTATCTCTCTGATGACCGTGTATCTCTCTGAGTGACCGAGCGGTATGTGTTCTCGTTACAGCTGGTTCCTGAACGCAACGCCACGCTGTCTGAACCCAAGTACAAATTCAGGTTCCTGAAGCACGCCAACGCTCGCCAGATCGAATCTGTGGAGAAGGAGGGCTGGTTCCTGGACGTGGAGGGTCAAATCCTGAAGATGAAAACCGGGAAGGAGCGGTACACCCTCTTCCAGGTCGAGGGCAGCAGTGTGGAGTAGTGGTTAGGGCTCTGGACTCTTGACCGTAGGGTTGTGGGTTCAATCCCCAGTGGGGGACACTGCTGTTGTACCCTTGAGCAAGGTACTTTACCTAGATTGCTCCAGTAAAAACCCAACTGTATAAATGGGTAATTGTATGTTAAAATAATGTGATATCTGTATAATGTGAAATAATGTGATTTCTTGTAACAATTGTAAGTCGCCCTGGATAAGGGCGTCTGCTAAGAAATTAATAATAATAATAATAATAATAACCGAACGAAATTCCGGTGGTGTGTCCACGGTGCCTCAGAGTGAGCGGTTACTGACGGTGTGCGTTGACATCGTGAGGAGACGAACGCGAAGTCTCTCAATGAGCACGCACCGCACCGATCGAAGTGTGAGGGAGTGTTCTGCATGGATCGCCAATACTCAAGCTGCACATGTACTTCTTAAAGAGGAAGTGAAGGGGGTCCGAAAAATACAGTCCCCCGTCCCCCACGTGCTGCTACACCTGCTTAAATAAACCCACCTGTCATTTTTTTTTCTTTTAACATCCTGACAACTTTTTTTTCTTAGACATAACTTTTAAAGTCTGTTTCAAAGCTCTTTTCAAAATGTCAAATCTAGTGCACTGGTGGGTTTGAGATCTGTCCTCTAAATCACTGCAGGAAGAGCAATTTAAAAAAAAAAAAAAAAGTGCTCTGGCTTTTCTGTTCCGTACCACATCATGGATCGTTATCGCTGTGTTGCCTGTTTGACAATGTGGGCGATAATCCTGACGCTATCAGTGCACTAGAGCAGACATTTTGAAAAGAGCTTTGAAACAGCCTTTTTAAAGTTAGAAGCGTAAAAAGTTGTCAGGATGTGAGCAATGAAAAGAGAAATGACAGGTGTGTTGTTTAAACAGGTGTAGCAGCACGAGGGGGGCGGGTGTTTTTCGGAGCCCCGCTGTTTACTGTCATGCGATACCATGTATAGCACCGAGTTATAAACAGAGAGCAAGCCATCATCGACAGGGCCAGGAGCAACTCCCATATGTATGTGAACAGCTGTGGACACAAATTTTGCATCACTCTGTATAAGAACATGAGAAATATGCTGAATAATGTGACATTAATAATGTTGAATTACACACCGCTCTGTAGTTTTTTTCAGGACAGCAGTGTGGAGTAGTGGTCAGGGCTCTGGACTCTTGACCGGAGGGTCGTGGGTTCAATCCCAGGTGGGGGGACACTGCTGCTGTACCCTTGAGCAAGGTACTTTACCTAGATTGCTCCAGTAAAAACCTAACTGTATAAATGGGGAGTTGTATGTAAAAATAATGCGATCTCTTGTAACAATTGTAAGTCGCCCTGGATAAGGACGTCTGCTAAGAAATATATAATAATAATAATAATAATAATAATAATATACTTAATGGGAAAACTGACAGCAATTGAAAAACATGGACATTTCAAAATCTAACATGCAATGCATTCCTGTGTATATCTATCTGCATTGTTGCTGTTCATAATGATGTGCCATCGCAGGCGCGGGTTACTCTCCATCTGCTCCGCAATGCAAACCTCGTTATGAATGTTCTTCAAGTTATTAAAGTTGTGTTATTATTTTTAATAAACTGCTTTGTGTGGTTTACTCACGCTCTCTCTAATAACTGATTCACACGGACTAATTAGAGTACACACACGCACACGCACACGCACACACACACACACACACACACACACACACCCACACACACGCTGAGACACACACACACACACACACACACACACACCCACACACCCACACACACCCACGCACACGCACACACACACAAGCACACGCACACCCACACACACACAAACCCACACACGCACCCACACGCTGACACACACACACCCACACACACACACACACCACACACACACACACACACACACACACACACACACACACACACACACACACACACACACACACACACACACACCCACACACACACCCCCACACACACACACACACACACACACACACACACACACACACACACACACACACACACCACACACACACACACACACTCACACACACACAGAACTTTAGAACTGGGGCAGGTAAAAAGTGCTCACCTGAGCTTCTACACAATCCTGCACGGGGTCGCGTGTGATGATTGTGAATTGACTGCTTGGATAATATCACTGATATCAGTATTGTTATATTATATGATATTATCGTGGATGCAATAATAATGCAGCACAGAGAGAAACAGCTCTGCGGTGCAGATCACAGCTGGGGGGCAATCACAGGGGTAACTGTGAGATTATACTACAGCGTTTCTGTTCGAATCGGAACGCTCAGAGTCTCGGTGTTCTCAGAACATTCCCCTGTCAGTCACTGTGAAGCATTCTTTTTAGAATCGGAACTCCACCACGGAACGGTCAGAGTCTCGGCGTTCTCAGAACATTCCCCCTGTCAGTCACTGTGAAGCATTCCTTTTAGAATCGGAACTCCACCTCAGAACGGTCAGAGTCTCGGTGTTCTCAGAACATTCCCCCTGTCAGTCTCCCACCCTGAAACAGCAGCGTCAGTCTGTCCGGTTATTTCTACCAGGCTCTCTGAAGAAGGAGGTGCGGCTCGTTATTAAAATAGAGAGCTTCCAGTTTATCAACCACTTTTCTTCATCAAGTATTTCTAGTGATTGATGAGCATCCTGCTGGATCCTGGGATAGAGCTGGGCGCTGTTTCTGAACTCTCTCTCTCTCTCTCTAAATATATCTATATGCTTGACAGTCGATATAACTACAGTGTACAAAAGATGTATATATAATTGATCATTAACTTGTTTTACTGCGCTGTTTTACCAGCTGCAGAAAGACTCGGAGTCCGAAAGTTCAGATCGATATCGTTGATGTTTCTATCAGTTATTCACATTGTTATGTAGCCGGATTACCTTTCTCTACACAAAATACATCTTATTTAGCAATTATTATTATTATTATTATTATTATTATTATTATTATTATTATTATTATTATTATTATTTATCAATATCACATTACAGATAAGAGCAGTTATAAAATACAGTAAAATCAGTGGTAAGAGCGAATTCAAATGAGAGAAAATTTTAAAAAAAAAGAAAGTAAATAAATAATTTGCATGTGAACGATTTCAAATAACAGCAATTACAAAAAAAACAACTCGACAGTATGTAATTGAGAGCTATGGCAGAATACAGCAACGTGTGGCGCAGTTCAGTGCAGGAATTTGACCTCAGCGCGCACGCCTACGCAATACAAAGTCAGCGACACTTTCCTGACCTCCTGTGGCAGTGATGTAGAGATACAATCATGCAGGAATTCACCTTGGAGCTGTGTGGGCGCAGTGAACACCACATTGCGATAGCAGAGCGCTCCGACTCGCACACACTGCACAGCGCCCCGCTCCCGGTCCTGACATTCACCGCTCCGCTCTTCCGTGGTTTGTCGCCTCCCGGTCATCCCGGATTTTCCATGGATCCGGTTCCAGTGTTTCGGAGTCGCTGTCGTGTTTTATTTTTTTTTGCTGGATTTTTGGTGCAATTCCTGACCGTGGTGATTATTATTAATAATATCTTAGCAGACGCCCTTATCCAGGGCGACTTACAATTGTTACAAGATATCACATTATTTTTACATACAATTCCCCATTGGGTTTTTACTGGAGCAATGTAGGTAAAGTTCCTTGCTCAAGGGTACAGCAGCAGTGTCCCCCACCTGGGGGATCCAGAGCCCTAACCCCGGCAAGATATCCCCCACCCATTTATACAGTTGATTTTTTATTTAGGAACCTCAAGGGTACCCCAGTGTCCCCACCTGGGATTGAACCCACAACCCTCCGGTCAAGAGTCCAGAGCCCTAACCACTACCCCACACTGCGGCGCTGTGCCGTTCCATCCTTCAGACTATGACATCACAGTGCTAATGGGGTAGTGGAGTCGAACACACGTCACGCATTGCACGACATGAACGTTGCTTGTCAGAATGTTTCTGAGGTTGCAAGAGTTGCCTGCCTGTCTGTCTGTCTGTCTGTCTGTCTGCACACCTGGATGTCACACATTTCTCCTTAGATCTGAAGAACCACGTATCCGACTGGCATGAAACTTGGTAATGGCGTTATTTAGCAGAGCTTTTTTCGAGAATATGAGATTCTGAGAATATGGAGCGGGGAGGGGAGTGGTACTGACATACCTGTTGCATTTTGCTGTGCTTTTACTAAGGGAAACTTTTATAAGGGTCAGGATGGTAAAGAACTCCACCATATTGCACATTCCTGTGAAAATGGTGCCCTCTGCTGTTTACCATTGGTATTACACCCAAGATACAGCGATTGAAATACCATAGGCTATAATACCACTACTGCTACAAATCATCATCATCATCATCATAATAGTCATAGTCACTCAAGCGTGTCATGGGCAAGGATGAATGATTGAGGGATTAAAAACAAACCAAAAATATTTCCTCAATGTCCATCAATTATATTCCTTTTTTTCTCGCATATATGTGTTATAATAGTTGATTTGGATGCTCTATATATATAAACATAATTAAGATATTTTATTTACTATCATGTAATCAAAGAAACTACAAAATGATGTCACAAAAGTCTACCGGCAGCCATGATCGTAGTACTTCATGTTTGATTTCTAAAATGTCACATTTTCCAATGTCTTTTTTCTTTCTGTTAAGTATCTGGAAAACTCCAGAGCGGTGTGCAGTTCACGATGTTAGCGTCGCATTATTCAGCAGCTTTCACGCTACTTCATGAAGCAGCATTGGTGATTTCTATAGGGGGATGCTGGCCATCGCTGTAGGCCAGTCCTCGCTACCTGTTTCCAATCAGTTAAACCTCTCTGATGTGTAGAAAGAGATTCTAACGTCTGTGTCTTTAAAGGAAGGCTCTTACTCACAACAGCAATAGCAGGTGAACGACCTTAAAAACACATACACGGTACACACACACGCACACAGTGCCCCGCCACACACACGCGCATGCACACACAGTGGCCCCCCACACACACACACCCATAGCCATACCCACCCACACACACACACGAAATGAATTGCTGAAGCCCAATTCCTGTCCTTTAAATTGCACTAATGTGCTTTTATTATCAATACACAACTTCATCATGGAAAGAAGACTCGTTTAGCGGGATGAGGGGGGTGGGTACACGGGTCAAAAAGAAAGACTCATTTGGACATCCCTCCCCCGCTCCTGTTAGCTACTCAAAATCTTTAGTTCCCCCTGGGGGCTGACCATCGTAAAAGCAACGCTGTCGTTTACACCACGTGGTTCTCAACCCAGAGCTTCGCTTGCCCCTGATAGTCATCGCTTCTGTTTCAAACACAAACTTGTCGCTTTTTTTGTTTTGTTTTTCAAACCCACAGAGCCACTGTTGCAAATGTATGAGGCTGGCAATTTGCCTGCAGTACTGAAACAGGCCCAGATATTGCTACCCTGGCTAAAGAAAAAGGGGTTTGATGATAGCAGGAGGTTCAAATCCCGGCTCAGCCACTGACTCCCTGTGTGTGTGTGACCCTGAGCAAGTCACTGAACCTCCTTGTGCTCCGTCCTTCGGATGAGACGTCAAACAAACGAGCTCCTATTGGAAGTGACTCTGCAGCAGCAGCAGCAGCAGCAATTGTTGATGAAGCAGAGTTCACCCCCCTAGTCTCTATAAGTCGCTTTGAAGAAAAGCCTCTGCTAAATGACTCATTAATAATAATTAATAATACACAGCCCGCATTTCCAAAGCCTTTACTTCAGTCGTTAATTAACTCCTATTTTTTGAAAGTCTGGGTTAATTTTACAGAACTGGAACGAAGTGACGGATTTCTAAGTCACTTATAAAAACGTTACAGCCAGCTTGAAATCTACAACAGCTTTCCAGAGCTGAAAAAAAAAAGAGAATTAAGCAAATTATCAGCTCAATGAAGGGTCTAGTTAAGTAACTCAGAGCTCAGTTGGCTCACCAGCAGACACAGATGCTCTTTGCATTTTGAAACTCCTACAAACTTTTTTTCATTTTGACTTTAAAAAAAAAAATTAAAATGAGTTAATGAAAGACTTGCTTTGAAAGTATGTCTAGGCCACGCTGCTTCAGGGATGGGAATCAGACTCCTATTGCACAGCAGTGTCACCCAGTCCAGGTTTTACTACCAGCTTGATCAGCTCCAGTGTGTCTAGGTAACAAGCTCAGGTGTGTCTTATTATTAAACTCACAGTAAAACCAGGACTGGATCACACTGCTGTGCAATGGGAGTCTTATTTCCAACCCTGCAGCTTAAAACTAATATTTTGAAAAGCTTGCTGGTCTAAATCCACGACGATTTCTTTGTTTTCGCTTATTTATTTAAATTTGAAAAGGGGAAGGCATAAGCCTGATTCGAGAACCGCTTCACAACCAGAAGAGAGAGGAGTGGAGGGGAGGGTGAAGACTCTCCCCTGACGAGAGAGACCTAACTCAAATATTACTAACAGGGACAGGCGATGGAAAACAGCCCATCGATACACATTAAAAACACCACAGCGATACAGCAGCACAGCCGGCCTCGGTTTTATTACTGCGTCGGGTTTTGAAACCCCGGGCTCTGAGCACAGGGGTGGCTGTGAAACTGCCGCCCCAATGTCGGCCATTTCGGCTCAAAGCGTGTATGGGAAGAACGCAGAGCGCCGCCCACGCCGGAGCCAACATGGCGGCAGCTTCACACCAGGCAGCTGCACGCCGGTAAACCTCACTTTTTAAGCCTCGGTTTCTAGATTTTGTTTAGAGGTTTTTTTAAAGGAACTTAATACATTGATTAATAAGAATAAAAACAACAATAAGAATGCTATAATATAATACTTCTACAGCAGGAAACACACGACTGAAGAAACAGCTGCCTTATTACGAAATACAGTACAAGAATTAGGATGCATCATCATCTTCATAATAATAATAATAATAATAATAATAATAATAATATTGTTCCCATAGGACGTAGCAAATTCTTTGCCGAGGAACAGAGAATTAAAATAACGACAGTGATAAAAGACGAATGACTTTGTTGGTATTTAGCTCAAAAAAACTGCCCGGTCTAACCGACACAAACCCTTAAATTTTGCATTTGGAAACATCAAAGAAAAAGAAAACACACACACACAACTGAAAATGCAGGTGTTGAAAATATTGTTTCTGGGAGACTCTTTTTTTTTACACAAAAAAAACCAAAAAACACTGATGGATGTGGGTTCATTAAAGCTAATCATACAGAGCTCAGAAAATTCAATAAATTAACGACTCTAACAGTTATATGCAATGCACCATTATTATTATTATTATTATTATTATTATTATTAAAACACTTAAAGATTAACTTAACTTGTAATAATGAACAGTTTTCGACTCCGTTCAAACTTCAAGTCCAGAACATTTATTTAAATCATGTATATTTCGATGGGAGGATGAAAAACAGGGAGGAGGAGGGGAGGGGTTGAGAGTGTAATAGCACTGGTGAGAATCAGACTCCTGTACCACAGCAGGGGCACCCAGTCCAGGTTTTACTAGCAGCTTGATCAGCCCCAGTGTGTCTAGGTAACAAGCTCAGGTGTGTCTGATTATTAAACCCCTAGTGAAAGGACTGGATCAAACTGCTGTGCAACGGGAGTCTTATTCCCATCCAGGAATAGCTAACAAACATACAATATGTCACGATTTCCATTTAAATATAGGGGTTTTTTTGTAGTGTCATTTTTCAAATCTTTTTCTTCCACTTTTTTTTCCAGAATCCGAAACTGTTTTTGTTGCATACTTCCTGCTTTTCATTTTGGTGAAAAAAATATATATATTTTTTGTATTCACGTATGCATTTGATTCAGACGAGAGAAGCTGCAGTCGATCCTGTATGTGTGTTCTTTTTGTTTTTCTTGAATGTTCTTCAGAGAGAAGTCACAGAAACGTACAGGCATCCATCCGTGTGCGCATGTCTGTCCGGCGGCAGCTACTGATGACGTCATCTCCGTTGGTTTTTTTTTGTAACAAAACTCTCCATTCTGGTTTTTAAATCCAATGATTTTGTCCTCAAAACGTTTGGAGTAAGTAAAAAAAAAAAGGTTCAGCCTGGGGCACTTCACAACTGCGAAAAGTCCATTTTTAACTCCCTTTAGTAATTCAGTTAAACGTTTTGCAGTTTAAGACTATTTGTTACTTATATATCTATTCATTTCAATCATAAATCGTAATGTCCCAATTAACATCATCGCCCGTCACACCATCGCAAACGGTGTAGTTGTAGATATTAAAAAGTTTCAAACACGGTTCATTTGAATCGCCCCCAGCGTGCATCCCTCCCCCGGACCACGCTGTCTCTACAGTCGGGTATTGTTAGCGGTCCGAGTGCACACGTGGGTTCCCCACTTTATTTTTAACATTTCCTTCAAAGGAAAGCTGGGGATCGTGTAACAAAACCCTCTGGGGCTTCCGACACGGAAAGACAAACGTGTGTAAAAACTATTTTTAAAAAAACACACACACGTGATGCTGGTTTTGTTTATCCGCAAGATGCATTTAAAATCACAACATGTATATCCGAGTTTAAAAACCCCAGGCTGTATATATTACTCGGGTGGGGGGGGGGTGCGTGGATATTCTTTTTTCTTCTCGTTTATTTTAAATCAATTAATAAACTTTTTCTTTTTTAAAAAGGATTTAAAAACCCACCGCATCGTTAAACTTCACACAGGTTACAAAAAAAAAAAAAATGCTGGTTTGCCAGAGGAAAAAAATGGTTATTGTGACAAAATAAAATGCGATTATATCCAAAACAAAATATATATATCTACTTTTTTTTCAGAATCAGAACATCCAATAATAATAATAATAATAATAATCTTTACCACCTACAAAAAAACACAGCCCATTTAATAGACTTTTTAGTATTATTATTATATAATTCTTTGCAACCACAAAATATTTTTTTGTTGTTTATATCAGTTGTCAACTGCATTCACTCCTCGATAAGATTTTTTTTTCATTATTTTTTTTCTTTTTTAAATGTTCGATTCGTCATGCACCTATTTACTATTCTTATTTTTAAACTGCCCCCCCCTCTCCTCTCGTTTTTTTTGCGTGTTGAATTAAAATTTCTCTCTCGTTGATGCCGTTTGTCAGCTCGGAGTTATAATCTTGAAGGGAGTTTTAATAAAGTCTATTGGGAGGGGAGGGGAGGGGTGGGGGTTGTTTCTCGTATATAGCCGGGGTTTAGCAGCTAAGCCAAGGTAGAGTCAATCGTCCTCAACATCATCTCCCTCCGATTCCTCCCCGCCTCGCCTCTCGTACGTTTTATCCCGCTGCCTCTCTTGAATATCCTTCATCTCCTCGGCATAGCGGCTGAAGGCTCCCCCGAACTTGCCCCACGCTTTGAAGGGGATGGTGATTGAATTTCTGTAGCTGGGTTTCACCTCGCTGACTCGCAGGAACACCCCGTATTTGTTGGAGCCCACGTCGAAGAAAAAGCGCTTGGAATCCACCATGATGGAAGTGCCCTCCGGCAGCTCGCTGTAACCGCCGGCCCCTCCTCCGCCTCCCCCGCCGGCCAGCTCCTCGTCGTCCCCTCCGTAATCGTCGATGAGTTTAGCCAGAGCGTCCCGAAACTCGATCAGCCCTTGCGCGGGGAGGGCGATGGTCTGCCCGGATTGTATACCTCCGCCCGGCCCTCCTCCTCCCCCGCCCAGTCCAAACCCCGGGCCGCGGTTGATAGTCTGCCGGATCCGGAGGAACCTCCCACGTTGGTTCTCCTTGAGGTCCAGGTAGTATTTGCGGTTCTCTCGGACCAAGAACTCGCTTTTCAAGGCCCGCCGAGGCCCGCCGTCCTCCCCTCCGGAGCTCTGAGCGATCTGCTCCGGGCTGCTGGGTCCGAGCTGGGCGTAATGCTCGATAAAATCGCCGAGGTAGTCGCGGAACTCCGCCGCCACGGACATGGAGAGGGTCAGGCGGCTCTTGGAGCCCCCGGCGCCGACCTCGGCGATTTTGATGAACCTGCCCTTCGCGTTCTGCTTCACGTCCAGGTAGAAGCGCTTGTTTTGGATGTCGAGCCGCTTGGAAGCCAGCTCCTGTGTCTCCTGCTCCCGCTGGAAGTGCTGGAACCCGGTCCCGCTTCCAGCTCCCCCTCCGCCGCCGCTACTCCCACCGCGCTCGCTCCCACTGTCACCATCCGCCATCTTCAACCAGCAGGCCAGCTTCTTCCCCTCCTGCGCTTCTCTCCCCCCCCTCCCCACGACACGCGCACAAGCCCCGCCCGACGCGGCTCACCTGACGCTTATAATTGGCTTTCCTTCCTTGCCAATCATTGACGTGTCACACAAAGTCGTGTTACCACTGGCTCCCCTCGCCGCCCATCAAATCCCTTTTCAACCGCAACCATTTTGTGCTCTGAGGCGTAACCACTGACGTCGCCTGCCCCGCATCTCTCTTTGCTCTCATTGGTCAACGATTTTTTTTAATATAAACAGCACCGCCCCTCACAACCCAAAGCCCACCTCTCATTGGTCAGGGTTTACTGTCAATAATCATCAA
>CM072705.1:9513743-9701371 GCA_036884735.1 Huso huso | reverse complement strand
TTTCTAGGCAGATTTAAGAAACCGTAAGTATTGCTTCTCGAATAAATACATCATAATGAATACACAATGTATTTTTATCTTACTCTTAATTGTATTATTACTTGCACTGTGATTCTTGAAATGTATTTTTGTTTACGACTGTAAGTCGCCCTGGATAAGGGCGTCTGCTAAGAAATAAATAATAATAATAATAATAATAATAATAATAATAATAATAATAATAATAATGAATACACGTGCCCGTGTATTAGAACAGCCCATCGCTTCTGTAATTCTGATTTGCTGCGCGTCTGAAATCAAACCGCTGGAGATGAAACTCCAAAACAGGCAAGTGAGTGATTGTCTCATTTAATGGATGATTTTAACAGACCACACGTGCGATTCATTTAAAATAGTCACGAGCAAAGGAACACAGAGCCACATGCGATAAAACGCAGGAGACTTTTTAGAAGTTGTTTAAGACTCCTGATTAAAGCACAAAGCGGTCTGACATTTTCACACACGAGTGTGTTTCTATATCACTGATTACTGAGCGGAGATTGAAATTCTCACACCCAGAGGTTTTCATGCAGGCGGGTATATGAAGGATATCGATGGCAGATCGGGAGGTGTTCTGATACATCTGCACACCGCTGTATATATATATATATATATATATATATATATATATATATATATATATATATATATATATATATATATATATAGCTCAAAGAGCCAGCTGCTCAACGTTTCGATATGTTGTACAGATCTTTCTCAAGGGAGCCTGTGTTTGAATCAAAACATTGGAGGTATTTATAGGTTTTTGACGGCATGACAACTACTTGTTATTGTTTACATTCAAATCCATGATTTATCCTTACATGATGTAATGGTGATCGATAAATATATTTATACATATTTAGATTTGGGATGGTCCCATTCAAACTGATTGATATTATTTTAGAAAAAAAACAATCAAACAAACACAAAAAAAAGTTTCACGCTGCGTTTCTCTTGCTTATCTTTTGCGATGCCTTTCCTGTTTTCCAAATGTCGATTCTCTTTTATCCCTAATCTGCTTTTATCTGTTTAAAAAATATATATATATTTATTTAAATACAGTTTCAGCCCTCCCTTCCTCCTTGCTCCTCTCCTGACTGCTGTGAGCGCATTGTGATGTCATAGAATTTCAACCTGGGTTAACCCCGCCTCTTCTCTCTCATAGGCTCGGTGTCCCGCCAGCCCCGCCCAGAAGAGTAGGTGAGTGATGAGGTCACGCGTATCATTCTCTTGCGCTCTTTGAGTGACGTACACACTCAGGCTTAAATGCGGTTGTGAGTTCACCTTGAGTTCATCTAAATCCGGTTTGTATGCACACACAGTTCGGTTACAAAGGGCAGCGATAACCGCACTAAATCCAGTTCAGAACAAGTAGAGAGTTCGGTTATTAATTCAGTTCCGTTAGTTAATGAGCGCTAACTGTGTGTGTGTGTGTGTGTGTGTATTACAACCGCACTAACACAACCGCAGGTGGTGCTCCGTGGATTTCTGCGCAAATTATAAATTATAAAAATTATATATATATATATATATATATATATATATATATATATATATATATATATATATATATATATATACAGGTGCCTGATGAGCCAAGATGATTTTGTAATATTGATGTAAATAGTAAATTCATAACAATGGTAAATAGTGCATAGATATAACATACTTTTTATTTTATTTAATCAAAGTACAGTTGTATAATATTTTGTTGTAAGAAAAAAAATTAAATAAATTATATATATATGGTTTTGCAACTTAAATAAAACAATATGGGAGAGTTCCTATCCCCAAACGCCATCCTGCGACCGCAACTCGTTTTTCCACCGATAACGCAACGTCTCATTTGTGTGTCTTTTGGTGCTCCAGGAAATGTCTCAGTAAAACGACAAAGACGCGTATACGACTCCTTAGACATGCGTAGATTTTTAATCCAGTCATTTGGAATCCACTCAAGTCGTCCCCACCGGCCTTCTGGTCGGAATATCGCCCTCGTGTTTCGATCTACCCTCGCGGTGCTGCAGATCGTCGCCACTCTATTCAGCAGTGCAGAAAAATCAAAACGGAGTCTGGTTTTGCAGACAGCATCGCTGCGCCTCACGAGCTCTCGATCGATGACGCACAAACACGTTATCACACAAGACCCCACGATCGGCGTGTAATGAGGGCCCGAGTTCAGTGGTCTGTTTAAACAGGGAGGGCAGGGGGCCGGCCCGAACCTGGAGGACTGGACGTGAGCCCGCTCGAGTTCTCCTCTCCTTCAATATCACGCGTGTTACTGCTTAAACAAATTACAACTTGACTTTAAATTGTATTTTTATTTTTCCACCGCAGACACCGGCAGCGATAAGGGATGGCCCGCGGACGAGTTTGTGAGTATCGTTGTAAAATATATAAATATATATATATATATATATATATAATGTCATACCCGGGTTTGAATTCCTAAACAGACAGACACCGCTGTCACGTCAGTCTATGCTACCTATCAAATGGTCCTACTTTGAGTACTGCGCATGCCCAGACTAGTTTCACCCTGCACTGCGCATGCCCAGACTAGTTTCACCCTGCACTGCGCATGCCTAGACTAGTTTCACCCTGCACTGCGCATGCCTAGACTAGTTTCATCCTGCAAATGCGCATGCCCAGACTAGTTTCACCCTGCACCGCGCATGCCCAGACTAGTTTCACCCTGCACCGCGCATGCCCAGACTAGTTTCACCCTGCACCGCGCATGCCCAGACTAGTTTCACCCTGCACTGCGCATGCCTAGACTAGTTTCATCCTGCACTGCGCATGCCTAGACTAGTTTCACCCTGCATGCCTAGACTAGTTTCATCCTGCACTGCGCATGCCTAGACTAGTTTCACCCTGCACTGCGCATGCCTAGACTAGTTTCACCCTGCACTGCGCATGCCCAGACTAGTTTCACCCTGCACTGCGCATGCCCAGACTAGTTTCACCCTGCACTGCGCATGCCTAGACTAGTTTCATCCTGCACTGCGCATGCCTAGACTAGTTTCACCCTGCACTGCGCATGCCCAGACTAGTTTCACCCTGCACTGCGCATGCCCAGACTAGTTTCACCCTGCACCCATGCCCAGATTTATTTTTCACCCTGCACCTACATGCCCAGACTAGTTTCACCCTGCACCGCGCATTCCTGCAGACTAGTTTCACCCTGCACTGCGCATGCCTAGTTTCAGTTTCACCCTGCTAGATAATTTCACCCTGCACTGCATGCCTAGACTAGTTTCACCCCTGTGACGCATGCCTAGACTATTTTCACCCTGCACTGCGCATGCCCAGATTATTTTCATTTCTTAGCAGATGCCCAGACTAGTTTCACCCTGCATGCCAAACAAAGACTAGTTTCATCCTGCACTGCCATGCCTGGACTAGTTTCACCCTGCAGCGCATGCCCAGACCAGTTTCATCCTGCACCCATGCACCCCGCGCATGCCCAGACCAGTTTCCCCTGACTGCATTGTGTGCCTAGACTAGTTTCACCCTGCACCTTCATGCCTAGACTAGTTTCATCCTGCACTGCGCATGCCTAGACTAGTTTCACCCTGCACTGCGCATGCCTAGACTAGTTTCACCCTGCACTGCGCATGCCTAGATAAAGTTTCATCCTGCACGGGCGCATGCCTAGACTAGTTTTCACCCTGCACCTAGACAAGTTTCATGCAATGCCTAGACTAGTTTCACCCTGCACTGCGCATGCCTAGACTAGTTTCACCCTGCACTGCGCATGCCTAGACTAGTTTCACCCTGCACTGCGCATGCCCAGATTTTGTGGTTTTTTTTTCACTCATCAAAAGCTGCTACCCATTTTTATTTATTTATTTTTTGGATGTGACAGTACCTGTTTTGTAAAGTTACATTTTCCTCCACGTGTAATAATTAGTTTAATATTCCATGCAGACAGCTGGTGATAACGAGTGGTAAAGTCTACCAAAGAGGGACTTCCATTTTTTAAACAGAAAAAAAGCTAAATAATTTGCACACCGCGTTGTAGTTTTCCAGCTACTTATAACAGAAAAACTGACCACAATTGAAAAAAAAATGTGACATTTTGAAATCTATTATTATTATTATTATTATTATTATTATTATTATTATTATTTATTTCTTAGCAGATGCCGGTATTCAGGGCGACTTACAGTCGTAAACAAATACTTTTCAATAGGAGTCTTTAACCACTGGACCACAATAGGAGGCTGTGTGGTCCAGTGGTTAAAGAAAAGGGCTTGTAACCAGGAGGTACGGGGTTCAAATCCCACCTCAGCCACTGACTCATTGTGTGACCCTGAGCAAGTCACTTCACCTCCTTGTGCTCCGTCTTTCTGGTGAGACGTAGTTGTAAGTGACTCTGCAGCTGATGCATAGTTCACACACCCTAGTCTCTGTAAGTCGCCTTGGATAAAGGCGTCTGCTAAATAAACAAATAATAATAATTTCAAGAGTCACAGTACAAGTATTAATACAATTAAGAGCAAAATACAATACAGTGACTTCAGAAATCTAACAGAAAATACTACTGTAGCTACTAAAATACTATTACATCACTCTCCCCTCCCCTTCCTGTTTCAGGACGACGACGACGGGGACACTTACGAAGCGCCCCCCTGCGAGCGCATGAAACTACCGCCCCCCCCGGCAACAAGAGGAGGAGGATGTGTACCTGGGTACGGGGGGGCAAGGGGCGGGGCCACGCATCACAGAGCAGGGATGGGAATGAGACTCCCATTGCAGAGCAGTGTGATCCAGTCCTGGTTTCACTAGGAGTTTAATAACACTATGTAACACAATTTTTGTTCCTGGGTAGTAAGTGTTATTTCCTAATTGCTTATGCCTCAAAAGTATAGAAAATGGCTATTATTCCCCACAAACTTTGCTTTTGTGACCAGGAGTGATATTTTGAAATTTACCTATTTCCAATGAGAAAACGGGCGGATTTGTGTCTTTTCGTTCACATAAAGTCAGAAAAAAACAACATATGAATCCAAATTAACATGTATTTATACTAAAGTAATACAAAAATGACTACAAAAGATTTAGAAGTGAGTAGTTTTTCGAGATTTACGATTATACTGTAAATCACTTTCACGAATCAGCCCCCAAATGTAGTCTTTGAGGGACATCCCAGGAACCAAAAAAAAAAAAAAAATCAGACACACCTGAGCTTGTTACCTAGACACACTGGGGCTGATCAAGCTGCTAGTAAAACCTGGACTGGGTGCCCCTGCTGTGCAATAGGAGTCTGATTGCCAGCCCTGTTGTCATTATTATTATTATTATTATTATTATTATTATTATTATTATTATTATTATTATTATTATTATTATGTGTGAAGGGTAACTGACTGCAGGTTGTTGGGTTTGCTATGGATCTAATAAGTGCTACAGACACACTGAGCCTCACAGTCATGTGTTTGTGTAACTGAATTTAATTGAGTTGATTTTGTAGAAAACAGTCATGATTTCCAGTCTGACTCTCTCTCTCTCTCTCTCTCTCTCTCTCTCTCTCTCTCTCTCTCTCTCTCTCTCTCAAGAGAGGACATCTTCGAACCCTGGTAACCCCCCCCCACAGATCCCTGCCCCCAGACCTGTCAAGGTGAGCACACTGCCAGGGCTGTCTGTCTGCCTGTCTGTCTGTCTGTCTGTCTCTGCTGCACTCAGTGTGTCTCTTGTGTGTCTGTCTGTCTCTGTGTGTCTCTCAGTGCGTCTCTGTGTCTCTGTGCGTCTCTGTGTCTCTGTGCAGGGCTCAGTGTGTCTCTGTGTGTGTGTGCAGGTTCAGTGTGTGTGTTTGTTCAGGGCTCAGGGCTCAGGGCTCAGGGTCAGGGTTCATTACTCAGGGCTCAGGGTCAGGGCTTAGGGCTCAGGGTCAGGGCTCAGGGCTTAGGGCTCAGTGTGTTTGTTCAGGGCTCAGTGTGTTTGTTCAGGGCTCAGGGTCAGGGCTCGGGGCTCAAGGTCAGGGCTCAAGGTCAGGGCTCGGGGCTCAGGGCTCGGGGGCTCGGGGTTCAGGGCTCAGGGCTCGGGGTTCAGGGCTCAGGGCTCAGGGCGCAGTGTGTGTGTGCAGGGCTCAGTGTGTTTGTTCGGGACTCAGGGCTCAGGACTCAGGGCTCAGGGTTCAGGGCTCAGGGCTCGGGGCTCAGTGTGTTTGTTCAGGGCTCAGGGCTCAGGGCTCGGGGCTCTGTGTGTGTGTGCAGGGATCAGGGATCAGGGTCAGGTCTCAGGTCTCAGGGCTTGGGGCTCAGGGCTCAGGGTTCAGGGCTCGGGGCTCAGTGTGTTTGTTCAGGGTCAGGGCTCAGTCTCACTCCTGCTTGTTTCTCCTCGACTTGCAGAACTCGAGGTGGGTGCCGGAGATTGAAGAGCAGTACTTCAACCCTGGCGCCAAGAAACGTAACCCTGAGCTTTAATGCATTTCAATACACTGTGCGGAGGCAGCGATCGCATCGGCAAACTGAAATGAATAACAAAGAATGAGTGTTCTCTCACTGTCACTGTCACACTCTCACACTCACTCTCACTCTCACATTCACTCTCTCACTCTCTCACACTGTCACTCACACTCTCACATTCACTCTCGCACTCTTACACACACTCTCTCACTCTCTCACTCTTACACACTCTCACACTCACTATCTCACTCTTACACACTCTCACACTGTCTCACACTCTCACATTCACTCTCTCACTCTCACACTGTCACTCTCATTCTGGCGCACTCTCCTCTCTCTCACTCTCTCCTCTCTCTCACTCTCTCCTCTCACTCCTGTTTCAGCTCCGCAGATCAATCGGGAAGCGAAGCCCGGGAACGCTATGAAAGCCCCGCCCCCAAAGAGAGACCCCGCCCCCGGCCGCCTGCCCCCCCGCAGACCAGCCCCCGCAGCCCAGCCCGAGGAAGGTACCGCAGAGCAGCGTGGATACACGCACACGCATGTGCACGCACACACACACACACACACACACGCTCGCGCCCGCACACACACAGAGACACACACAAACACACGCACTCTCACGCACACACACGAACACACGCTCGCAGACAAACAAATTATTATTTATTTTGTAATTTCTTTGGCAATACGTCTACTGTAGTCATGCTAATAAAGCATCTTTGAATAGAGAGGGAGAGAGAGAGAGAGAGAGAGAGAGAGAGAGAAAGAGAGAGTGAGAGAAAGAGAGAAACAGAGCAAGAGAGAGAGAGGAGAGAGACACAGACAGTGGCACTACATATTTTCTTTTTACAGAAAATAATCTTTAGCAATATCATAAAAATTAAAATTATTATATACCAAACATGTTGTAAATAAATAACTATATTATATATATATATATATATATATATATACACATTAAATGTGTATTATACAGCGCCCCCTGCGGTCTGGCCGGGTGTTGCCTGTAAGCTGCCCGGAGCTGCGTTGTCCTCCGACGCTGTAGCTCTGAGGCGGCTGCACGGTGAGTCTGCAGAGTGTAAAGAAGCGGGCGGCTGACGGCACACGCTTCGGAGGACAGCGTGGGTTCATCTTCGCCCCTCCTGAGTCAGGGCAGGGGTGGCAGTGGTGAGCCGGGTTGAAATATAAATAAATAAATAAATAAATAAATAAATAAATAATAATAATAATTGGGCTTTCCAAATTGGGGAGAAAAAAAACAAAAACATTGGCGATTCCAAATGACAATAAATATATTTTCAACACATATTTTTTTCAAAAGCTGTTCTGTATTCCATGCATTATATCTCTGCTCTGTTGAATGTGTCACCGCCCTGGTGGCCCTCCTCTAACCCCCCTGCTCTGTTATTGTCTTTCAGACGTCTACCTGGATCCCAACGAAGGACAGGTAGGCCTCACTGCAGCCAGCAGGCTTCACATTATTGTTATTATTATTATTATTATTATTATTATTATTATTATTATTATTATGAATTAGTCATTTAGCAAGGCTCTTTTATCCAAAGCAACTTAGAGACTAGGGGGCTCAGCTATGCATCATCAACAGCTGCTGCTGCAGAGTCACTTCCAATAGGAGCTCGTTTGTTTTCCGTCTCATCCGAAGGACGGAGCACAAGGAGGTTCAGTGACTTGCTCAGGGTCACAGGCAGTGAGTCAGCGGCTGAGCCGGGATTTGAACCTCCTGGTATCGAGCCCCTTTTCTTTAACCGCTGGACCACAAAAAAGAATATTGACTGTGAGAAGTGTGTGTTAGGTATGGCAGGTGTTTCCAATTTTGTGTCCGGGCCCCAGTCTGTGCTGACTGCTCTCTCTGTGTTCTCTGCAGGGGGATGGTGATGAGGAGCTGTATCTGGAACCCAACACCGGTGAGTCGGGCACCCTTCAAGAGACGTTGTGACTCGCCTATCACTCGAGATATAACTTGCTGTGCTCCGCCCCTCCTTCTGTACCCTGCTCCGCCTCTCCTGCTGTACCCTGCTCCGCCCCTCCTGCTGTACCCTGCTCCGCCCCTCCTTCTGTACCCTGCTCCGCCTCTCCTGCTGTACCCTGGACTCTCCTGACCTCAGCACCACGTTACTGGATCCTCAGCTGATGCGCTATCCTTGCACTATTGCACTGCTAACATGTCACTGTAGATATAACTTGCTGTGATCCTAACTGGCTGCATCCTAGTTCATATTGTATTCTAGTAGTATTATTATTATTTGCACTGACTGTAAACTACACTGTGTTTAAATATGAAGCTTGCATTGTAACCCTGTGCTGCCCTGGAACACCTGTGAGTCACCTGGGATAAAGACATCTTGCTTTTAATTAATAATTACTTTTAATTTGAGTAACAGTTTCATAATCCAGTGAGGGTATTATGTATTTATTATTTATTATTTATTTCATTTTTATATATGTGTTTTTGTGTAAATGTTTTAAATAAGCCTAAATGCAATCTTATAATGCCAGCATATTCTCAGATACATGACTTTAACTTTCCTGCACAAAGAAATCCCACCCCACGGTCCGCACCTTCAGTGATAGCGATGACATCATCATACCGTACGATGACATCATCATACCGTACGATGACATCATCATACCAAACGATGTATGATGATGTCATCGTACGGCATTTTTTTAAGCCGACCGGCAATGTGCATCGCAGATCTGTTTTTACGATCCATTTATAAACTGGACCCAAATTTGAAGGAGAGGCTAACCAGGCAGATCCAATTCAATTCACATTCTGTCTGTGTGTCTGTTTCCAGCCTGCACCCCCAGCCCACGGAACGCAGCCAAACTGGGGGTGTCCCCCCCCTCGCCGGGACCCTGCAGCTATAGGAACCCCCTGTGAGTACCAGCGACCCCTGATTTCAGTGTGTGTGCGTGCGTGCGTGTGTGCGTGCGTGTGTGTGTAGGGCTGTACTGACTCACTGTGTGTTGGTGAATCGTGTTACTTTCTTTACATGATGTATCGTGTTGTAACACAGGTCTGTATCGTTTGTATTGAAATACACGACCACAGCCCAGCGCATTGTAGTTGAAGAACTACAGCTCCCAGCATCCCTCGCCACTGACGCAGGTCAAGAGGCTTGCTGGGAACTGTAGTCACAGCTAGGGCTGTACTGATTCACTGTGTATCAATGAATTGTGATGCTTTCTCTACATGACATATCGTATTGCAAGTCTGTATTGTTTGTATTGTAACACACGACTACAGAACAGCACATTGTTGTTAAACTACAGCTCCCAGCATCCCTCACCACTGCCGCAGGTCAGGAGGCATGCTGGGAACTGTAGTCACAGCTCGGGCTGTACTGATTCACTGTGTATCAATGAATCGCGATGCTTTCTTTACATGATGCAGCGTATTGTAACAGAGGTCGGTATCGTTTGTATTGTAACACAAGACCACAGCACAGCATGCTGTAGATCACAGAGCGGTCCTTGAATGAAGAACCAGTGTGTTTTAAGTTTTATAGCTGTTATGAATACACACTCTCCTGGTCTCATTTTTAACATTAGGGTATCAGTACAGCCTTGCTGGGTTGGTCTTTTATTTTAACTCTACACAGTTTGAGGATCTAGGGCTCTCACAAAAAACTTCAAGGGTGGTTTTAAGGAATTATTTATTTATGTATTTATTTTTTCCCCCCCTAGAAGAGGTTAAAACAGCTTTTTGAAAAAAAGTGAATCAAACCACCACAAACTTTCCCAAAAAATAGAAAAAAAATTAAAAACCATCCATGTGGTTTTGTGAACAGGCCCCTCATTTCACATGCTGTACATTTCACACAACTCTACACAGATTTGTTGTTTTGTTTTTAAATGGTTTCTACCTAAAACGGCAACAACAGGAAACCATCGGGATTAGCACCCGAGTTTCAAGAACACCAACACCAAGCTGCAGCTTGTATCCTCTTTAAAAATTCAGCACCCCCCCCCCCCGTGTGCTGCTTCCTGCGGTCGACAGCCAGCTCACTGGCCACTCTGTACAGATTTTCATTTTCCTTCCTTCCTTCCTTCCTTTCTCTTTCCTATTCAGCTGAAAAACCAGAAGTCAATGCGAAAAAAAAAAAAAAAAACACCAGTTTGTCTGTTCCAGGAGCTGCAGAAACACAGATTAATTCCAGAATCGTGAGTGTGGGTCTGTGTGTGCGTCTCCTCCTTTTTTTTGTCCTCGTAGAGAAGTTGGAAAAAATAAAAACGACAATTCCCCCCCAAGTAAAAAGTAAAGCAAAGCCAGACAGGTCTGTCCTCTTGATCAGGTCGTGGGCTTAGTTTCTTTTTTTTTTTTTTTTTTATTCATTTATTTTTTTTGTTTTTGGTTTGCACGGTTGGTTGGTTAAACACAGTCAAACCTCTATAAAAGACCATCTGTATACTGTACAGCTGTGGCCAAAAGTTTGGCATCACTTAGAATTTTAGAACTGAGACAAAAAAAAAAAAAAAAAAAAAAAAAAAACTATAGGAACATAATTTAGATCTTTTTATTAACATCATGTAATTAAATTATTTTTACATACATGCCATTGTATGTAAAATAATGTGATATCTTTGTAACAATTGTAAGTCGCCCTGAATAAGGGCGTCTCTTAATAAATAAATAAATAAATAAATAAATAAATAAATAAATAAATAATAAAGAAACTACACAATGATACTGCAAAAGTCTACCAGAAGCCATGACAGTAGTACAGTTTTTCATGTTGGGGAATACCTAGGCCCAGTATTCAGAGCGGCCTTTATTAACAGTTTGACTGTAGCGAACCTTGTCCTAAAGCAGAAGTATCCTTTCGCTTGTTTGTTTTTTTTTTGAAAACGTGATTTACTACAATTGACAACAGCACTGCTAATCTGTTTGCTTTATTCGTTATATTTTTTTTTCCCCCTCTCCTTACCTTATGTACACTTTTGGGTTTTCCAGCCAGGCAAAGTACATCTCGACATAGTTCGAACTAGTCTGCTTGAGGAATGGCTCGGCCGCCCGTCAAAAGGTGAAGCACCTGATTGGCTGAAACGCCCTGGGCGCGGGCCGGCTGTTTGTGTGAATAATTCTGCGAGGCCATAGGGGCCTCAGCCTTGCTGCACAAGTCCTTAAGCGGTGCATGCTTTTGAAAGCTGATAACGCTTTTATGCGTTTTTCCTCTTCAGGCTTCTCCCTCTGCCAGCAGTCTTCGCTCCACCAAGATCCGCCCTCTTTTTTTCTCCTGTAACCAAGAAAATAAATTAGCTTTGTATAATATTATCTTAATTAAAAAATGTGTTACTTTTGTTATTGTGTGTATGTATTTAAATTATTATTTAGTAATTTATGATTTTTATCCAAAGCGACTTACAGAGACTAGAGGGTGAATTCTGCTTCATCAACAACTGCTGCTGCTGCTGCTGCTGCAGAGTCACTTCCAATAGGAGCTCGTTTGTTTTATCTCATTCAAGGACGGAGCACAAGGAGGTTCAGTGACTTGCTCAGGGTCACACACACACACACAGGGAGTCAGTGGCTGGGATTTGAACCTGAACCTCCTGGTGACAAGCCTTTTTTTAAACCACTGGATCACCAGGCCTCCTAGATAAAGGCTTCTAGTCAAAAAGTTGGTCATGAAACTTATTAGGTTTAGAAACATAAGAACATAAGAAAGTTTACAACGCAGGAGGAGGCCATTCAGCCCATCTTGCTAGTTAGGTAGTTAGTAGCTTATTGATCCCAGAATCTCATCAAGCAGCTCCTTGAAGGATCCCAGGGTGTCAGCTTCAACAACATTACTGGGGAGTTGGTTCCATACCCTCACAATTCTGTGTAAAAAGTGCCTCCTATTTTCTGTTCTGAATGCCCCTTTATCTAATCTCCATTTGTGACCCTGGTCCTTGTTTCTTTTTTTTCAGGTCAAAAAGTCCCTGGGTGGACAATGTCTATACCTTTTAGGATTTTGAATGCTTGAATCAGATCGCACAGTAGTCTTCTTTGTTCAAGACTGAATAGATTCAATTCTTTTTAGCCTGTCTGCATACAACATGCCTTTTAAACCCGGGATAATTCTGGTGGCTCTTCTTTTGCACTCTTTCTAGAGCAGCAATATTCTTTTTGTAACGAGGTGACCAGAACTGAACACAATATTCTAGGTGAGGTCTTACTAATGCATTGTAAAGTTTTAACATTACTTCCCTTGATTTAAATTCAACACTTCTCACAATATATCCAAGCATCTTGTTGGCCTTTTTTATAGCTTCCCCACATTGTCTAGATGAAGACATTACTGAGTCAACATAAACTCCTCTGTCTTTTTCATAGTTCCCTTCTTCAATTTCAGTATCTCCCATATGATATTTATAATGCACATTTGTATTGCCTGCGTGCAGTACTTTACACTTGTCTCTATTAAATGTCATTTGCCATGTGTCTGCCCAGTTCTGAATGCTGTCTAGATCATATTGAATGACCTTTGCTGCTGCAACAGTGTTTGCCACTCCTCCTATTTTTGTGTCGTCTGCAAATTTAGCAAGTTTGCTTACTATACCAGAATCTGTTACTGTCTGAATATTTGAGTTGTTATCACTGTTTGCACAGGCCGCAGGGGTGTGGCACCCCTCCCTCCCCTGTGTCCCTCCTGAAACTCCTTGTTCTGTGCAGAATGCACAAATCAACACACACACACACACACACACACACAACCAACAAGCTCAGGTGCGACATCTTAAACTCACAGGGAAACCAGGAATGGATCGCACTGCCATGCAACAGGAGTCTTCTTGCCATCCCTGATGTGTAAACTAACAGCGAGCGTCTTAAACCACAACGCGAGACAGTCGGTCTCGTCTGCATTCGTGGTTTTTAGAGCTTTTACGCTCTTCTCACCGACGGGGTGGGGGACAGGATCCGTAACGATCACGTTACACTAGCTGTACCCTTGAGCAAGGTACTTTACCTAGATTGCTCCAGTAAAAAACCCAACTGTATAAATGGGTAATTGTATGTAAAAATAATGTGATATCTTGTAACAATTGTAAGTCGCCCTGGATAAGGGCGTCTGCTAAGAAATAAATAATAATAATATTAGCTGCTGTGATGCTGCTACTATTTCATGTATTATGCATTTTTTGTTTGTTTGTTTACTGTATATCATGTATGATGCATTTCTCTGTATTTAAAGTATTATGGATTTTCTTGTTGTTACTGCATCTTGTAAAGCGCTTTGTGATGGTGGTCCGCTATGAAAGGCGCTATATAAAATAAAAACTGATTGATTGATTCGTAAATATGGGCGTGTAAAATCAACTGCAGCTTGCTACTGCACAGCGGCTACACAAAAACATTTTCTCGTCTTGTTTCGTAGTTGGTTTTCTCGTCTTGTTTCGCAGTTTTTCGGAGACACAGCTGCGGTTTTGACCTTGTGTGACAGCGCAAGGCTCAACCAAGCACAGCAACGCCGCTCGCCTCGCCTATTCCCGACCAGAATCCCGAAAATGATTGGGCGTAACCTGACGGCAACGCCCACAAATCTAAACGTCCTTGCTTTTGCTATTGGTAACCCCTGCCCGTCAGTTTGTCCTTTCCATGAAGCCGGCAGTACGAAGCATACATTGATTACTGTACAAAAAACAGCGCTGCTAATTTTATCGGCCGCTAAAAAACAAAAACATAATTATGTTTAATGCAAACGTGAGGTAAACTTCCCTCTCTGTCTCTAACGAGCGATATGTAGTTATATAAAACAGTTTCTGCTAAGTTATATGTACACACGACCGTCCGAAGTAAAAAAAGCTATCTAGTTATTTACACAAAAAAACGTGGAATTATTATGATGTTTATGTTTGCGACTGGGTTTATAAAACAGCCCACCACGTTCACCCCCCCCCCCAAAAAAATAAAAAACACAAACGAAGCTTACCTCTTTTATGTCTCCGGCAACTCAAGGTAACGCTTTATTTGAAAAAAAAAAAAAAAAAGAAAAGAAAAATAAATCACAAATAATATAACTTTTTTCGTCTTTTTTTTTTTTATTTAAACAAATCTATAAAATTAAGCTGTTTTCTCTTCTGACTGGAAACGATGACAGCGCGAGCAAAGCGAGAGACGCCCGAACAGCTCGAGACACCGACGTGAGGAGAGCGAGGACGGGGCCTGTTGCGTCACGGCGATCTGACGTCATCCGCGGGGGGAGGAGCGACCGCGCCCTTACGCTGCAGGCGTGACTTTGAAACGCATGCGTTAAATATTTTTTTTGTTATTGTCAGTTTAAAAAAGTACCCCCCCTTCCTTTCTCAAAAGCTGTTACTAGCTGGCACAAAAGCGAGCATCGGTGGGCCGAATGGCCTTTTATCGTTTTGGAATTTCTTAAGCACTCTCCTGTCTGTGTAACAAACAGCTCCCCCACACCCCACTCCAGCGAATGACTGTTTAAAAACAAGGGGGTTCTCAAGTTTTATTATTAACTCTTATTTACTTGTTACAACCACGTTTTAAATCAGGAGGCTGTGTGGTCCAGCGGTTAAAGAAAAGGGGCTTCTTGTTACCAGGAGGTCCCCGGTTCAAATGCCACCAGTCACTGACTCGCTGCCTGTGACCCTGAGCAAGTCACTGAACCTCCTTGTGTCCGTCCTTCGGATGAGACGTCAAACAAACAAGGTCCTACTGAAGTGACTCTGTTGTTGATGAAGCAGAGTTCACCCCTAGTCTCTGTAAGTCCTTTGGATACAGAGTCTGCTAAATTATTATTAAAAATAACAAACAGTTTTTTTTTTTTTTTTTTTACACACTGCTGTACAATCCAGCTAATTACTTCTATAAACAGGGGGTTCTTGAGTTTTATTAATCCTATTTTCTTGTTAATCCCGTGTATTGTTACACACACAGGGTGAATAAAACACTAACAGTACACAGCACTCCCTCATGTTACAGAAGCAGCGAGGACTATGGACTTGCACAGCAGACTTGTTCGTCGCTGCAATCTGTACCACGTCAAAAAAAAAAAAAAAAAAGATCAAATATTTTTTTTTCTAGTCTAGTGGCTGCTTTATGTTTTTGAGCTGGTCCAGGCTTTTACAATAATTCTGTGAACTTGATAATAATAATAAAATAATAATAATAATAATAATAATAATAATAATAATAATAATTACACACCCATTGCAGAGCAGTGTGAGCCAGTCCAGGTTTTATAATCATTCTGTGACCTTACTAATGTTAAATACTCCCATTGCAGAGAGGTTTCAGCTAGTCCAGGTTTTTACATGGTTTACATTCCTCTCCCCCCTCCCTTTTTACTGCTCTGCGGTCTTCTCTGATCACATGTCACATCACATGACGATCCTCTGCAGTTTATTTTCAGCAGCAACGTTTCACTGAGTAGATTTTTATCCCGTCGCAGGAAGAGAAAAAAAAAAAAAAAAGACTAATGCATAAAGCAATGGGATGAAATTAGCAGGTGAAGTTAACTAGAATCCTGCTCTCCATAACATATATAAATAAAACAGCTGCATTCATTATTCACAGCAGAGATGACAAACAGGGATTGTTCAGGTGTCACAGAGTAGAACACGCTTAGTGAATTACTACGAGGGCACAGGGCCCTCATTCTAGAACAGAGAGAGAGAGCGATCAGCTGTCTGTGACTATTTATAGTTAATCTTCTCTAGAGAGAACGTTCAGTACTTGGCCAATTCAAAATAGTGACACACACACACACACACTGTCCAAGTTAGAGAGTTGGAACTGAAACTGGCAAGACATCTCTGCTGGCACATTCAGAAAAACAGACCAAAAAAAAAAAAAAAAAAAATCAATAAATAAAAACGACTAGTCAAAGAGCAATGTGTGTGTTTTATTTTTATTTTTTTCGGACCGCTTTATCTAAACCAGCGCAGTTTTCATTCCAACTTAAGCTCTCAATAAACAGAATTTATCTAATTATTCGTTCAGTTGGACATGTTTTAATATTTTTACAGTTCATGATCAGAAAAAAAAATGCACTTTATTCAAGGTCCGCTGCCTATAAAACATCCTGAGGCCTGGAGAGATGTGTTAAAATGTGTCCCAATTAATCAAACAATTAGACCAATTAAATAATTGAGAGCTCGGGGAACGAAAAGCCATTAGGACACTGTGGCCGACAAGGAACAGAGTTTGACCCCCTGGGTCTGAAGAGTTACAAAAACGTCCACTAGTGCTGCACCCAGTCCTGCATTTCATGACTTGACTAAGGTCACTCTGCCACGTTGCTTTACAGGTTCGTAATCGCAGGTAATTTAACTGTATTGATACGTTTATCTTTAATCAGATGTCACAGAGAGCAAAGTTTAGTTAAAGTTCACCATTTTTTTTTTCTGAATAGAAAAAAAAACAAACACCTCACTATATTATTAATACATCATTTTCTTTATAAAAACGATGTTGACAATGAATAATTACTTAAGCTAGTCACATCGGAAAACACAGAAAGAGACACAACTAAAAATGTTGTGACCTGCTGCTTTCTTTTGTGCACTATAACCAAGAGGAGTCACGGGACTTCAAAAACGTGACCTCTGAAAACAGGTGCCGCTGCAGCCTCTTCAAAAAAAGCCTTTCTCTGGCTGCGTGTTCACATTAAATTGTTAGGCTGGCAGCACGATCTGTGGTCGCATAGGGAGAGGACGATGGTTTAAAACAGAGAGGCGTTTTGTCTGAAAGGGTCGTACGTTGCCAAGCAGTCCTTACAGAGCAGGGGTGCCAAACTCCAGTCCTCCAGGGAAGGCAGGGTCTTGTGGTTTTCATCCCTGAACTTCAGCTCTCAATTAAAACTTACTGGATGTCATTGTTTGTTCAAATCGGACACGTATTTAAAAGGTCTTTTACAGCTGAGGATTTAGAAAATGCACTTGATTCAAGGTACACTTCCGATAAAAACGTTGAGCCCTGGAGAGAAAGTGTTAAACTGTGTCCAATTAATCAAATAATTTGACCTTATATATATATATATATATATATATATATATATATATATATATATATATATATATATATATATATATATATTTATTCACTAAAACATCTCTCAGATAGAAGCCACTACGCTTTGACATAGCTTAAGTAGTTTTCTACTCATTCAACACAACACAGGTTTAAATCTCAGTTTTTGCTTCATTTTGGCTGTACTCCTGTCTAAATACAGATTGCAAACTATTCAAAATCATTAAAAAAAAAAAAAAAACTTACATGGGATACTTCAATAAGCCCAGGGTTGGAAATAAGACTCCCCGTTGTACAGCAGTTTGATCCATTCAAAGAGTTTAATAATAAGATGCACCTGAGCTTGTTACTTAGACACACTGTGGCTGATCAAGCTGGTAGTAACACCTGGAATGGGTGACACTGCTGTGCAATAGGAGTCTTATGGCACAAGAGGCGCTCATTAGGCAGCCCTGGTTTGTAGTGAACGGTTCTTCTACTGAGCTAAACATCACAACGTATTTGAAGCTCCCTGTTGGGTTACAGGGCTGTACTGACTCACTGTGTGTTGGTGAATTGTGTTACTTTCTTTACATGATGTATCGTGTTGTAACACAGGTCTGTATCGTTTGTATTGAAATACATGACCACAGCCCAGCGCACTGTAGTTAAAGAACTACAGCTCCCAGCATCCCTCGCCACTGACACAGGTCAAGAGGCATGCTGGGAACTGTAGTCACAGCTAGGGCTGTACTGATTCACTGTGTATGGATGAATCGCGATGCTTTCTTTACATGATGCAGCGTATTGTAACAGAGGTCGGTATCGTTTGTATTGTAACACAAGACCACAGCACAGCACGCTGTAGATCACAGAGCGGTCCTTGAATGAACAACCAGTGTGTTTTATAGCTGCTACAAATCCTATCCTCTCTCTCTCTCGCTCTTTTTTTCGTGTAGCTCAAAAGTCTGTAAAATAAATAAATAACTTTTTTTTTTTTTTTAATCTAACAGACCAAAGCCTCCATTGCCTCGGTCGAAATCAGTAAGTAGCTGCTGTCAATTAATTAATTAATTAATTAATTAATTAATTAATTAATTGATTTTGTCCATTAGTGTTAATCTGAGCGGTGTTATTAATATCAGTCTCTCTCTCTCTCTCTGTAGAAACTGGAATCCCAGCTTGACGGTACAGTGTCACAACGTTCCTCGTTTTATTTATTTATTTATTTATATATAAAAAAAGAATAATAATTCAAGAATAATCCAAAATAGCTGCTCTTGTGCATGTTTATTAATATGATTTACCACACCTCTCTGTGCTTTACAATGCTTCCCTATGCTTTACCAGACCTCTCTCTGCTTTACAATGCTTCCCTATGCTTTACCAAACCTCTCTGTGCTTTACAATGCTTCCCTATGCTTTACCAGACCTCTCTGTGTTTTTTACAATGCTTCCCTATGCTTTACCAAACCTCTGTGGTAATGCTTCCCTATGCTTTACCAGACCCTCTGTGCTTTTACAATGCTTCCTGTGCTTTACCACACCTCTCTGTGCTTTACAATGCTTCCCTATGCTTTACCAGACCTCTCTGTGCTTTACAATGCTTCCCTATGCTTTCCCAGACCTCTCTGTGCTTTACAATGCTTCCCTATGCTTTACCAGACCTCTCTGTGCTTTACAATGCTTCCCTATGCTTTACCAGACCTCTCTGTGTTTTACAATGCTTCCCTATGCTTTACCAGACCTCTCTGTGCTTTTACAATGCTTCCCTATGTTTTTACCAGACCTCTCTGGTTTTTTACAATGCCTCCCTATGCTTTACTAGACCTCTCTGTGCTTTATAATGCTTCCCTATGCTTTTTACAAACCTCTCTGTGGTTTGCAATGCTTCCCTATGCTTTACCAGACCTCTCTGTGTTTTACAATGCTTCCCTATGCTTTACCAGACCTCTCTGTGCTTTTACAATGCTTCCCTATGCTTTTACCAGACCCTCTGTGCTTTACAATGCTTCCCTATGCTTTACCAAACCTCTCTGTGGTTTGCAATGCTTCCTATGCTTTACCAGACCTATCTGTGCCTAATGCTTCCCTATGCTTTACCAGACCTCTCTGTGCTTTACAATGCTTCCCTATGCTTTACCAGACCTCTCTGTGCTTTACAATGCTTCCTATGCTTTACCAGACTCTCTGTGTTTTTTACAATGCTTCCCTATGCTTTACCATAACTCTCTGTGCTTTTACAATGCTTCCCTATGTTTTACCAGACCTCTCTGTCCTTACAATGCTTCCCTATGCTTTTTACCACACCCTCTGTGCTTTACAATGCTTCCCTATGCTTTTTACCAGACCCTCTGTGCTTTACAATGCTTGCCTATGTTTTTACCAGACCTCTCTGTGCTTTATAATGCTTCCTATGCTTTACCAGACCTCTCTGTGCTTTACAATGCTTCCCCTATGCTTTACCAGACCTCTGTGGCTTTACAACAATGCTTCCCTATGCTTTACCAGACCTCTCTGTTTTTTTAATGCTTCCCTATGCTTTACCAGACCTCTCTGTGCTTTACAATGCTTCCCTATGCTTTACCAGACCTCTGTGTTTTTACAATGCTTCCCTATGCTTTACCAGACCTCTCTCTGTGCTTTACAATGCTTCCCTATGCTTTACCAGACCTCTCTGTGCTTTACAATGCTTCCCTATGCTTTACCATAACTCTCTGTGCTTTTACAATGCTTCCTATGTTTTACCATAACTCTCTGTGCTTTACAATGCTTCCCTATGCTTTACCAGACCTCTCTGTCCTTTACAATGCTTCCCTATGTTTTTACCAGACCTCTCTGCTTTTACAATGCTTGCCTATGCTTTACCAGACCTCTCTGTGCTTTTACAATGCTTGCCTATGTTTTACCAGACCTCTCTGTGCTTTACAATGCTTCCTATGTTTTTACCAGACCTCTCTGTGCTTTTACAATGCTTCCTATGCTTTACCAGACCTCTCTGTGCTTTACAATGCTTCCTATGTTTTACCAGACCTCTCTGTGCTTTACAATGCTTCCCTATGCTTTACTAGACCTCTCTGTGGTTTACAATGCTTCCCTATGCTTTACCAGACCTCTCTGTGCTTTACAATGCTTCCCTATGCTTTAGTAGACCTCTCTGTGCTTTACAATGCTTCCCTATGCTTTACTAGACCTCTCTGTGGTTTACAATGCTTCCCTATGCTTTACCAGACCTCTCTGTGCTTTACAATGCTTCCCTATGCTTTACCAGACCTCTCTGTGCTTTACAATGCTTCCCTGTGCTTCACCAGACCTCTATGTGTTTTACAATGCTTGCCTATGTTTTTACCAGACCTCTCTGTGCTTTTTTACAATGCTTCCCTATGCTTTACCATACCTCTCTGTGCTTTACAATGCTTCCTGTGCTTCACCAGACCTCTCTGTTTTTACAATGCTTGCCTATGCTTTACCAGACCTCTCTGTTTTACAATGCTTGCCTATGCTTTACCAGACCTCTGTGTTTTTTACAATGCTTCCCTATGCTTTTACCAGACCTCTCTGTTTTTACAATGCTTCCCTATGCTTTTACCAGACCTCTCTGTGCTTTACAATGCTTCCCTATGCTTTTACCAGACCTCTCTGTGCTTTACAATGCTTCCCTATGCTTTACTAGACCTCTCTGTGCTTTACAATGCTTCCCTATGCTTTACCAGACCTCTCTGTGCTTTACAATGCTTCCCTATGCTTTACTAGACCTCTCTGTGGTTTACAATGCTTCCCTATGCTTTACCAGACCTCTCTGTGCTTTACAATGCTTCCCTATGCTTTACTAGACCTCTCTGTGCTTTACAATGCTTCCCTATGCTTTACTAGACCTCTCTGTGGTTTACAATGCTTCCCTATGCTTTACCAGACCTCTCTGTGCTTTACAATGCTTCCCTATGCTTTACCAGACCTCTCTGTGCTTTACAATGCTTCCCTGTGCTTCACCAGACCTCTATGTGTTTTACAATGCTTGCCTATGCTTTACCAGACCTCTCTGTGCTTTACAATGCTTCCCTATGCTTTACCATACCTCTCTGTGCTTTACAATGCTTCCATATGCTTTACCAGACCTCTCTGTGCTTTACAATGCTTCCATATGCTTTACCAGACCTCTCAGTCCTTTACAATGCTTCCCTATGCTTTACCAGACCTCTCTGTGCTTTACAATGCTTCCCTGTGCTTCACCAGACCTCTCTGTGTTTTACAATGCTTGCCTATGCTTTACCAGACCTCTCTCTGCTTTCACTATGACAGTATTTTAGAAGGGCAAACATGTCTTCAATTGAAGACATTGAAGAAAGCTGTAGTTTAAAATGTTTGTCTAGGTCACAAGCTCAGGTGTGTCTCATTATTAAACTCCTAGTGAAACCAGGACTGGATCAAACCGCTGTGCAACGGGAGTCTTATTGTCATGTCTGAGCTTTGACACAAGAGCGGGACTCTGGGGTCACTCTGAGTTTGTGTCTAACTGTCCCCGCCCTCTTATTCTCAGCAGCCAATCAGACGTCAGTGAGGTCATCTCTGTCCAGTGGTCCCGAGGTGGGTGTGTCTGTTTGTTTACACTTCCTTCCTGTCAGCTGACACTTGGTGTTGGGGGGGGGGGCTTCGTTTCATTACAGTCTCACACTCCCCTTACCTTTCACAACCCCCTCTCTCCCTCTCTCTCTCTCTCTCTCTCTCTCTCTCTCTCTCTCTCTCTCTCAGGGCTGTGACTGGTTTGCTGGTTCCTGTGATCGCAAGATGGCCGAGTCTCTGCTCTACAAGATAAACAAGGTAACGAGCAGAGAAGGCAGCTCAGCGTACACATACACACACACATACACACAGAGGCAGCTCAGCGTACACACACACACACACACACACACACACACACACACACCGTGTCTCTCTCGGTGTCCCTCTCAGCATGTCTCTGTTTCAGGACGGCTCGTTCCTGGTGCGTCTCAGCTCGGCTCAGGGTTCGAAGCAGCCCTACACTCTGGTGGTTCTGTACAAACACAAAGTCTACAACATCCCCGTGCGTTACCTGGAGACCAGCCGGCAGTACGCACTGGGGAAGGAGGGCAAGAAATCAGAGGAGGTGAGGGGGGAGGGCAAGAAATCAGAGGAGGTGAGGGGGGCAAGAAATCAGAGGAGGTGAGGGGGGCAAGAAATCAGAGGAGGTGAGGGGGGCAAGAAATCAGAGGAGGTGAGGGGGGAGGGCAAGAAATCAGAGGAGGTGAGGGAGGAGGGCAAGAAATCAGAGGAGGTGAGGGGGAGGCAAGAAATCAGAGGAGAGGAGGGGAGGGCAAGAAATCAGAGGAGGTGAGGGGGGAGGGCAAGAAATCAGAGGAGGTGAGGGAGGAGGGCAAGAAATCAGAGGAGGTGAGGGAGGAGGGCAAGAAATCAGAGGAGGTGAGGGAGGAGGGCAAGAAATCAGAGGAGGTGAGGGGGAGGCAAGAAATCAGAGGAGGGGGGGGGGGGGGGGCAAAATCAGAGGAGGTGAGGGAGGGCAAGAAATCAGAGGAGGTGAGGGGAGGGCAAGAAATCAGAGGAGGTGAGGGGAGGAGGCAAGGAGGAGGTGAGGAGGAGGGAAATCAGAGGAGGAGGTGAGGGGAGGGCAAGAAATCAGAGGAGGTGAGGGGGAGGCAAGGAGGAGGGAGGGGAGGCAAGAAATCAGAGGAGGGAGGGGGAGGGCAAGAAATCAGGAGGAGGTGAGGGAGGAGGGCAAGAAATCAGAGGAGGTGAGGGGGAGGCAAGAAATCAGAGGGAGGGGGGGGCAAGAAATCAGAGGAGGTGAGGGGGAGGCAAGAAATCAGAGGAGGTGAGGGGGGAGGGCAAGAAATCAGAGGAGGTGAGGGAGGAGGGCAAGAAATCAGAGGAGGTGAGGGAGGAGGGGAGGGGAGGGGGGGAGAGGAGGTGAGGGGGGGGGAAATCAGAGGAGGTGAGGGGGAGGGCAAGAAATCAGAGGAGGTGAGGGGAGGAGGGCAAGGAGGAGGGATGGGGGCAAGAAATCAGAGGAGGGGAGGGGGCAAGAAATCAGAGGAGGGAGGGGGAGGGCAAGAAATCAGAGGAGGTGAGGGGGGGGAGGGCAAGAAATCAGAGGAGGTGAGGGGGGAGGAGGTGAGGGGGGCAAGAAATCAGAGGAGGTGAGGGGGGGGCAAGGGAGGAGGGAGGGGGCAAGAAATCAGAGGAGGGAGGGGGGGCAAGAAATCAGAGGAGGTGGGGGGGCAAGGAGGGGGCAAGAAATCAGAGGAGGGGGGGCAAGAAATCAGGGAGGTGAGGGGAGGGCAAGAAATCAGAGGAGGTGGGGAGGGGGCAAGAAATCAGAGGAGGTGAGGGGCAAGAAATCAGAGGAGGTGAGGGGGCAAGAAATCAGAGGAGGTGAGGGGGAGGGCAAGGAGGAGGGAGGGGGAGGAGGGCAAGAAATCAGAGGAGGTGAGGGGGGCAAGAAATCAGAGGAGGTGAGGGGGGCAAGAAATCAGAGGAGGTGAGGGGGGAGGGCAAGAAATCAGAGGAGGTGAGGGGGAGGAGGGCAAGAAATCAGAGGAGGTGAGGGGGGCAAAAAATCAGAGGAGGTGAGGGGGGCAAGAAATCAGAGGAGGTGAGGGAGGAGGGCAAGGGGAGGAGGGGGGGCAAGGGAGGAGGGAGGGGGCAAGAAATCAGAGGAGGTGAGGGGGGCAAGAAATCAGAGGAGGTGAGGGGGAGGCAAGAAATCAGAGGAGGTGAGGGGGAGGGCAAGAAATCAGAGGAGGTGAGGGGGAGGCAAGAAATCAGAGGAGGTGAGGGGGGAGGGCAAGAAATCAGAGGAGGTGAGGGGGGAGGGCAAGAAATCAGAGGAGGTGAGGGGGGGAAATCAGAGGAGGTGAGGGGGGCAAGAAATCAGAGGAGGAGAGAGATGGGTGGAGGGGAGAGGAGGGGAGGGGAGGGGAGGGGAGGGGAGGGGAGGGGAGGTGGAGGGTGTGGGAGGTGGAGGGGTGGGAGGTGGAGGGAGGGAGGGGAGGAGGGGGGGAGGGGAGGGGAGGTGGAGGGGGGAGGAGGGGGAGGGGGGGGGGAGGGGAGGGGGGGGTGGGGAGGGGGAGGGGAGGGGAGGGGGAGGGAGGGGAGGGGGAGGGGGGAGGGGGGGAGGGGTGAGGGGGGGGGAGGGGGAGGGAGGGGGGGAGGGGAGGGGAGAGGGGAGGGGGGGAGGGGAGGGAGGGGGGGGAGGGGGTGGAGGGGGGAGGAGGGGAGGGGAGGGGGGGGGGAGGGAGGGGAGGGAGGGGAGGGGGGGAGGGGGGAGGGGAGGGAGGGGAGGGGGGGGGAGGAGGGGAGGGGGGGGGAGGGGAGGGGGGAGGGGGAGGGGAGGGGAGGGGAGGGGAGTGAGGGGAGGGGGGGGGAGGGGAGGGGTGGAGGGGGAGGGAGGTGGAGGGAGGGGGGGAGGGGAGGGGAGGGGGAGGGGGGGGGGGGAGGTGGAGGGGGAGGGGGGGGGGGGGGGGGGGGGGGGGGAGGGGAGGGGGAGGGGGGGGAGGGAGGGAGGGGGAGGGAGGGGGAGTGAGGGGGGGGGGGGGTGTGTGGGTACACAAGTTCACTATGTTCAGTATTAAAGTTGCGAGAAATATAAAATGATGATATTGTTTTAATGGATATTGTTTTAAATAAAATGTTTAATTCCCTCTACCCTCTCCTCTTCCCTCTATCCCCCTTCTCTCTCTCTGCTCCACCTGTCCCCTCCTCCTCTCTTTCTCTGCTCCTCTCCTCTCTCCTCCCCAGCTTTTCTCCAGTCTCTGTGACATCATTGATCACCACAGGAAGAACCCTCTCCTCCTGATTGACAGCAAGAGCAACGCCAAGTACAGCAGCTTCCTGACTCACGCGGCGCGGGCCTGAGCGGACAGGAAGAGACCGCGGAGCTCTAGAGACGCACACAATCACAGGAAGTGATGAGAAGCACCAGGACGGAGCCCGAAAACTAAACACAGCAGCTGCAGATCTCTCACCCTCACCCTCGCATGCATGAATTACTGAAAATAGCAGAAACGAAAAGTAGCTTTGGACACATAATAAATATATTTTTCATGGCAATTTTTTTTTTTTGTTAATTTATATGTGGGGAAAAATGAATGAAATATCAGAAAACTCTGGGGCTCAGCAAGTTCCTAAATCTGTAATAATTCTTATTGTTATTGTTGTTATTTTCAAGTTCTTGTTATTTATTTAAAGCAATGATACGTATTATTTTTATTTCTGATGCTGACTTTTCTTGCGGTGTGTAACTTATTATAAACGATTAAAAAGTGTAATTAAACAAATGAATGAGCAGGTTTTTATTCTCCGCAATTTCACAACGTGTTCACTGGAGGGCGCCAAAGCTTTGAATACCCGGGACAGGACATCACGCCAACCGAGCTCTCAATTACTTAACTAGACCCGTCATTGAACTCATAATTCACTTAATTAGACTGGTTTACTTGTTTTCCGTCCGTCCATCCATCCGTCTGTCCGTCCATCCATCCACTCGTCTGTCCGGACGGGTGGACGGACGGACGGACGGGTGGATGGATGGACGGACGGGTGGATGGACGGACGGACGGACAGACGGGTGGATGGACGGACGGACGGGTGGACGGACGGACGGACGGATGGACGGACAGACAGACAGACAGACGGGTGGACGGACGAACGGACAGACAGACAGACGGACGGACTGGCGGATGGACGGACGGACGGACGGACGGACGGGTGGACGGACGGACGGACGGACGGACGGACGGACGGACGGACGGACGGACGGACGGACGGACGGACGGACGGATGGACGGACGGACGGACGGATGGTGGACGGACGGACGGACGGATGGACGGACGGATGGACGGACGGACAGACGGACGGGTGGATGGACGGACAGACGGACGGACGGGTGGATGGACGGACGGACGGACGGACGGACGGACGGACAGACGGGTGGATGGACGGACGGACGGACGGACAGACAGACGGACGGGTGGGTGGATGGACGGACGGACAGACAGACGGGTGGATGGACGGACAGACAGACGGACGGGTGGATGGACGGACGGACGGACGGGTGGATGGACGGACGGACGGACAGACGGGTGGATGGACGGACGGACGGACGGACGGGTGGACGGACGGACAGGCTTGGCTAATTAGATTGATTATAAGCTGGCTGGCAGTGCCTCATGTATTATATAAACTTATGATGATTGAAAAGTACGGAAATGGTTGAGATTACCGACGAATTTTTTTTCTTACAATTTGTAAACTCAAGCGACAAAACACTAACACTAAGTTACAAAATATATCTATATATAACCTCCACACGCACAGTGTATAGTTATAAATGTGTTCTTTGTTTTGTAAAGTGCATTTTTTCACTTAATATTTTGTAAATTTAATGTTTTTTTTTTGTTTTATATTGTACTGGTTACCTTACATCTCCTTTTTTCATACTTGTATTTATTTGGGTGGCTTCCTTATATATATATATATATACACACACACACATATATGTATATACTGGTGGAGTAACACAAAGTACTTGTATCGAAATTATAGTTAATAAAAAATGAAAGGACCAAGGCTGGTTTCACAGACCCTGATCAGCCCTAACCCTAAACGAGCCTGATGTTATTTTCGATAACCCCAGGATCGAGCTGATCAAGGTATGAAACTAGCCGTTAATACCCCCTCCCGCTTCACTTTGAAACTTTGCAGGGAGATGAAAAGTTTCCATCACCCAGCGAGGAAGGAAAGCCACGCCCCGTGGAGCTATGACATCACACCCTGTACTTTTCCACATATTCCCCAGACCTGGAGGAGGGGGGAGGGGCGAAGCACTGCTCCGCATTGGTGTATTAAACTGATGGAAAGACTGGGGTTCAGTGATGTCTATTAATATTGAAATGATCAGGAGCCAGGAGTTTGTGCAGGGTTAGAAACTCACACTAGCCCTGCTGCTGCTGCTGCACCGTCCGGGGGTTCAAAGCTCCCCTCCATGAAATCTATTAGGCATGTCATATGCAGACAGGCTAAAATAAACGAATCTATTCAGTCTGGAACAAACAAGACTACGCAGTGAACCAATTCAAGCAGTCACACTCCTAAAAGGTATAGACAATGTCGACCCAGGGGACTTTTTCGACCTGAAAAAAAAAGAAACAAGGGCCAGGGGTCACAAATGGAGATTAGATAAAGGGGCATACAGAACAGAAAATAGGAGGCACTTTTTTTACAGAGAATTGTGAGGGTCTGGAACCAACTCCCCAGTAATGTTGTTGAAGCTGACACCCTGGGATCCTTCTAGAAGCTGCTTGATGAGATTCTGGGATCAATCAGCTACTAACAACCAAACGAGCAAGATGGGCTGAATGGAGCCTCCTCTCGTTTGAAACTTTGTTTTTAATATTGAAATGATCAGGAGCTAGGAGTTTGAGCAGGGTTAGAAACTCACACTAGCCCTGCTGCTGCTGCACCCAGTCCTGAGGTTCAGAGCTCCCCTCAATGAAGTCTAGTATTAATATTGAGGTGATCAGAAGCCAGGAGTTTGAGCAGGGTTAGAAAGAACACACACACGCACTGTTCGGTTTGTCATCTGAGCTTTAATTCTTTTCCATGTAAGTTGTTTGTTTCTTTTATACACAATCTGGAGTCCGACCCAAAGAAGCCCGTCGAGTATTCATGGAAAAAAAAAAAAATTATAATAATAATGACGACTCCTGGTAGAACGCAGCAACATCACCTAACTGAATATAAAAAAAAAAAAAAAAAAAAAAAAACCACATGAAGACTGGAGGGGGGTGGGATATCTTAAAAGAAACCCGCAGTGAACGACGTGGCTGTGCTGCGTGCTGGAATTGTGGGTGGTCCCGCGCAGGGGGGGGTGGGGTCAGGGGTCTCAGAACTGGCCGCAGTCCACCACGGTGACCTTGCGAGAGGTCTTTCCACTGGAAGAGCCGTAGCCTTCCACCTTCTTGATGATATCCATCCCCTCCACAACCTGACCGAACACCACATGCTTCCCATCCAGCCTGAGAGAGAGAGAGAGAGAGAGAGAGAGAGAGAGAGAGAGAGAGAGAGAGAGAGAGAGAGAGAGAGAGGATGGAAATCAGAGAGAGATTGCAGAGAGAGAGATCAGTGTCAGCCAGTCCAGGTTTTACTAGCAGCTTGATCAGCCCCAGTGTGTCTAGGTAACAAGCTCAGGTGTGTCTGATTATTAAACTCCCAGTGAAACCAGGACTGGATCACACTGCTGTGTAATGGAAGGCTTATTCCCAGCCCTGCTATAATAAATGGATTATTATAATAATAATAATAATAATAATAATAATAAATAAAGGGATGGGAATCAGACTCCTATTGCACAGCAGTGTCACCCCGTCCAGGTTTCCCTAGCAGCTTGTTTCTCCCCGTGTACACAGGCAGTAATCCCATGCGTGGTTCAGGCCACAGTGCAGGGCGGGGGGGCTCACCAGGCGGTCTTGGCGGTGCAGACGAAGAACTGGGAGCCGTTGGTGTTAGGGCCTGCGTTGGCCATGGACAGGATCCCGGGGCCAGTGTGCTTCAGGCTGAAGTTCTCATCCTGGAACTTGTTGCCGTAGATGGACTTGCCGCCGGTCCCGTTGTGGTTGGTGAAGTCGCCGCCCTGGTGGGGAGAGGAAGAACCAGTTTCACAGCAGGTTTCTCCATTTAAATAGGTTTTAATTTTTATATATATATATATATATATATATATATATATATATATATATATATATATATATAGATATATATATATATATATATATATATATATATATATATATAAATAAAATTCCTTGCTTGGGTTTGATACTGGGCAGCAGTATGGAGTAGTGGTTAGTGGCATGGAGCAGAACGACGCTGCAGACACAGAGCCAGCAACGTTTTGTTACTGAAATACCGTTTGGACTCCCCGCCTGCTCAAGCGTATGAATTCAATACAGATGGACGTAGATGCACGCAAACGCAGTAAAATCAAAGCAGTGGCTGTTGTGTTCCGTCTCCTCAGTACCTGGCACATGAAGTCAGGGATCACTCTGTGGAAGCAGGAGCCCTTGTAGCCAAAACCCTTCTCCCCAGTGCACAGAGCACGGAAATTTTCTATAAAAAAAAAAACACACAAGACTTCAGACACACACATATATATATAACAAACAAACGTGAATCATAAATTAAACTAAACTTCACAGCAAGCATGGAGTAGTGGTCAGGGCTCTGGACCGGAGGGTTGTGGGTTCAATCCAAGGTGGGGGACACTGCTGCTGTACCCTTGAGCAAGGCACTTTACCTAGATTGCTCCAGTAAAAACCCAACTGTATAAATGGGGAATTGTATGTAAAAATAATGTGATATCTTGTAACAATTGTAAGTCGCCCTGGATAAGGGCGTCTGCGAAGAAATAAATAATTGCGATATGTTTGCATGATAATTATATATCGAACAGATCTTACCAGCAGTCTTCGGTACAACATCAGACCGGAGCTGAAAAACAAAACAAAACAAAACAAAAAAAAAGACAGCAAGTTAGGTGTTGCTTCTCATGAATTATTTATTTGTCAGATGCCTTTATCCAAGGCGACTCGCACAGGTGTTCCAGGGCAGCACAGGGTTACAGTGCAAGCTTCATATTTAAACACAGTGTAGTTTACAGTCAGTGCAAATAATAATAATACTACTAGAATACAATATGAACTAGGATGCAGCCAGTTAGGATCACAGCAAGTTATATCTACAGTGACATGTTAGCAGTGCAATAGTGCAAGGATAGCGCATCAGGTGAGGATTTGCTGAGCGTGTTGTTGTAAGTTTGATGGATTCTCTGCTCAGAGATCCCATTGCAGAGCAGTGTGAGTCAGTCCAGGTTTTACATTCATTCTAGGAGCTTAATAATAATAATAATAATAATAATAATAATAATAATGACTCCCTTGCATAGTAAGTTATTATTATTATCAATTTCTTAGATGCCCTTATCCAGGGCGACTTACAATTGTTACAAGATACCACATTATTTTTTACATACAATTCCCCATTTATACAGTTGGGTTTTTAATGGAGCAATCTAGGTAAAGTACCTTGCTCAAGGGTACAGCAGCAGTGTCCCCTACCAGGGATTGAACCCACGACCCTCCGGTCAAGAGTCCAGAGCCCTAACCACTACTCCACACTGCTGCCCCATCATTATCATTACTATCATTGTCATTGTTATTATTGTTATTTATTATTATTATTAATAATATTATTTGTCAGATGTCTTTATCCCAGGCGACTCACAGGTGTTCCAGGGCAGAACAGGGTTACAGTGCAAGCTTCATATTTTAAACAGTGTAGTTTACAGTAAGTGCAAATAATAATACTACTAGAATACAATATGAACCAGGATGCAGCCAGTTAGGATCACAGCAAGTTATATCTACAGTGACAGTGCATAATGTGTTTTGAAATCATGAGATCTTGAAACGTCTTTTTAGAGGGTGAAATGCTGTGAAAACACGTCTAATTTCACTGCGACGGGAGAAATAACCCTGAGATCAGCGACTCCTGCACCCGACAGGTCCCCTGCCGCGCCTCCTCATGAGGAGAGACAGCTGCATAAGAGAGGGAAGAGAGGAGGGGAGGAGGAGGAGGGGGGGACCCAGGTGAGCCAATACACAGCTATGGACTAAAGAACTGCATCATCTAGAATTAAGACAGAGACAGACAGACAGAGACAGACACACAGACAGACAGACAGACAGACACAGACAGCCTATATCTATCTATTTATCTATATATCGGTGCTGGGACATATCTGAACGAATATTTTGGCCTGTATTCAGATTCAAAAAATCAGATGTTCATATTCAATACAAAATGTCAAATACCTGCCACTTACCGTCTCAAGAATTTGCGCAACATTTATTAAAAATAAATAAAATTATGAAAGAGCGCTCCGCGTAACATGAGATATTTCTAAAACAAACGCAGGCTCAACACAGCCGCTCTTGAGCCTCTATAAAAAAGTTTTAGGAAGGCAAAAAGTAAACAATCCGGATTATGTGAGCGCTACGGAAAGCCAGCTGGGACAAAAAAAAAAAAAAAAACACGCTGTGCTGCTTTAGGGCGAGACAGTAACCAGGCAAGCAAGTCTTTCTGAAACGCCTCACGTCACCAGCGCCCTGAAAACACTGTGCAGGGATTTATACAGACAATTAGATATTGTGTTGTGACTTGTGTGGAATGTAATAAAACGACAACCAAAAACTGACGCCGCCACGCCCTTCACAACATCATTCGGTTGTTTTAATTGAAGTGTTTTTAAAAGTTACAATTTCAGTTTTCGTTTGCTCGTTCAAGCTACAAAAATAAACCTGGTTACTTCATGAACTCGTCGCGGTTTACGGTTAAGAAATGGAAATGGCATGGAATGAAAAAACATGAGAGAAATAATGCATTGCCAGCTTCATATACTATATTTTGGGAATAAACAAAACCACGTTTAACTTGAACTGCTATTTATCATCCTTAGTTTTGTTAATTCACTGGGTAAAGAGTCCAACACAACGTGTTTTTTACTCATGGATACATTTCCACTTCTAAAAGGCGCACACACAGGGCCACGCCCCCTGCTATGCGATCCATCTAAAAATCAGCTCTAAAAACGATAGGGTGCCTACAGTTTTAAGTATTAGCTGTGTATATATATCCTGCACTGTACTCCACTCACAGGGTGAACATGCAGTATTTAGATTTTGAAAACGTGAAACTGTGACGCTGTGTCCGCCATTTTGGCTCTAGGGCTCCACAGTTTACTGCACAAAGCAGATCACACTAGAGCCGCCATGACGCCGGTTTCTCAAATCTTAAACAACGGCAGGTCAATCTGGACCGAAGCAAAACGCCTTTTATTTGAACCCCTACTTGCTGACCATCAGCGCCTCCTTTCACCCGTTAACTTAAAACGGCCACCATGCAGCTGTTCTTCTGTAAGTCGCCCTGGATAAGGGCGTCTGCGAACAAATATTTAAAAATTCTTAAAATTGTTATGATCACGTTCATTGCAAGCCGCAAAACAACCCTGTCTCAATAAAGTGTGTGATTACCCCACCCGCGCCTGATGCTGGTATTTTTACACACACACACACTGCCAACATCCCCCACAGTACTTTCAAAACCAGGGTGTGGCGATGATGTATTGCTTTTAAAAACACACACACCCTGCGGTTTAAGGCAGAAAATTTCTCTTCTGCCGGAACTGCCGCTCCGAATGCGATCCGCCCGGGGGCGTTCCAAATGGGAGGGGCTACCGACACCCACGTTCTGTGCCCCGCCCCTCACCTTTGCGAGATTACACACCTGCTTTATAAAACGGTTAAAACTATCTACATATCCCCGTGCAGCGATCTCGCATTTATTTTTAAAATATAACCCGATTTTAAAAATAGCTTTTTTCCCTAGCATTGATGCAATTAGACTGCGATCATTTAAATGGCAGTGTGTCAAGAGTTTTCGGTAGCTCTTCAGCACGACAGAAACGACAGACAACGGTAAAAGACAGCTCGTTAAATTACACACACTGCAATTTATTCAGCACGGACACCGGCAAACGAATTAATTGGGGGGGGGGGGGGAATTAATGTAGTAATTGACAAAACTGAACACTCGGCGTTTATCCTGTTGGAATCGGATTCTCCTCGGACAGGAGACCAGTTTGCTGTATTTATTTGATTTTTAATTCTCTTTAAAAACACAAGACTGCCGAGTCGTGCCAAGCCACGCCTTTTAATTGGCGCGGCGGGCATTTGCACGGACACCTTATTTGGGTACGCATGAGTATTTTAAGATTTTAAAAAAAAGGTAAGCGTTTTACACAGGCAAGAACCCCCTCCTAAACCAATACGTCATACGTTTCTTGACGCACGCCGGCTGCCGCTGCACGCAGCGTGGTCCGCAGTACCGACTGCAGCAGCAATGCGGACCGCTTGTTTGCAGCGGTTTTATAAAACGGGTACCACCCGAACCGATCGTGCAGCATTAGACAAATACATCTATGTAGTTACAAAGCGTTGCCTGCAGTTGAAATGCATCAGTTTTAATATCACGTTCAGTGGAATAAAATTACGCATCCTACACCGGCGCTTCGATTGGGTCTAGATTTATATATAATGATTAATGTACAATATAATATAAAGCTTGCCTCCCTTCCTCGCCCACGTGTAGATCAGCTAAACAAAGAGGCGCGCCCTGCCGGGGACGCGCAGCGCGCACACGCACGCTTAAACAGAACGGTGGTTTATATAGTAATTAAATACAGAAAAGTGTGCGGTTTACACACGAGATGTCTCTCTCTCCCCTTGCAAACAGCATGAATTAGCGACTGAATAAAAGCTATAATTAAAGTAAAGCGTGGCCCGGCCTTGCATACAGACAGGAGCAAGAAATATGGGGGATAAAAATGCCGATACTTCCGCTGGAAAAACGACATCCACGTCCCACCCTCGCATCGATGGTGCGTTAACATATTTCAACAAAACATTGTGAAATTCGATCTTATTTTTTAAACGAAGGCATTAACGCGATGCATCATAAATGCGGCATATTTCTACAGTCAGCCAGAGAAAAAGGACAAAACACCCGACTTCCGAGCATTATACAAAAAAAAAGTCATAAAACTAAAAGATACAATTTATCCCCCCCGTCCCTCGGTTTACACAACGACTTCGTTTATTTATAGCACGCGGTTAGTTCTGCAATAGTTCGCTGCGGCGCAGTCCCTCTCTCGCACGCAATTAAATATATAAATTATTAAAAACCATGAGATTTCTACATCTACCCCAAAATGGCCTCTCGATTCTCCGACTCGCAAGATGACAATGAAATGGCGGCAGTAAAACAGACCGAGGAAAATCAGACTTTCTCGTGAAAAATGCACACGCGTGTTTTTCCCACAACAACTTTACACTAATTATATACCCAAATCACTCATTTAATTACAAGCAATTCTTTACCGATACACATAACCTGCCATTAATAGTTTTTTTTTTCAAAACCGTGCCCCAAAACGTGGCCTAACAACTCCACGCAAAACCGATACTTTTGCACAAGCGTTTCTTTCAAATACAGTACAGCTTTAAAAAAAACACGCAGCTCTGCACCAAGCAGCTTCTATTTGAATCTGATCGATGCACGCCCGTGTGTCGCTACAAATAACTGGACAAAACAAAACGCGTCTAACGGTAAGTAATGCAATCGACAGCGTGTTTAACTATCACTTTGAAAAACCGTTTCGAATATAAAAAAACGTTGCTTTTAAATAAAAAAAGCCACCATTTATCGTTGCATTATTTTTTTTTACACCTATTGTGACCTATTGTACAGATTTGAGTATTTTAATTATTATGGATGGGCCGATGCAGTAGGAGGCATACCGGCAATTTGTTAAATAAAGCAAAGCCAATACACCTTAGCAATGCAATATTATCTTTGCATTCTCGTTTTTAGACTTGCGTTTTCAAAAAAATGTTATATTTACAACTGCGATTACCTCCATAATAACTCTGCCGATGACCTGGCCGTCAATTGCCATGTCGAAGAAGACCCTAGGTAAAGCCATCGTGTCGGATTTGAGTCTCTTGGTCTCGGTGCTAAAGCGTGCTGAATCAACCCTGTCCTAACCGGCTCAGGTTTGGAACAAAAAAGGTTTCGAATCCTGTGGACACGCTTTTATACGGCGGTAAGGCACCCGCAGGGAGCGTCCCAGCCAATAGAAGGGCCAGGAATATCGAATGACACCAGAGCGGACCAATAAAAAGGCGAGCCGCCGCATTTTTTTTTTTTTTTTTTTTTTTTTAAACGATAGGGGTGTGGTCATAGCAGAGGGGCGTAATCGACAACGAACGTGGCCAGTAAGCAAGAGATTTGGAACGCTTTTGCCGGGAATTTTAATCCAATTAGGGATCAGAAAGCAGTAATGGGCGGTGCTTGTAAACCGCCCACTCCCTCTCCGTATACAGAAGGTAATGAAACTGTGTCGCTTTGTCCGCCACGTTGGATCTAGAGCTCTATAGTTGACTGCACAAAGCAGACCGTATTAGAGCCGCTATGGCGCCAGTTTCTCAATAGTCTTAACCCCACGGTAAATGCGGACGATTTTTTTTTCAATTCATGTAGTCTGGCTTTTATAACTTAATATTGGTTTAATAATGCAAGAATATACAGTCATTTATAATGGTGTAATCGGGCCGGCTCAAACTGGCAGTCTTAGTATTATTATTATTATTATTATTATTATTATTATTATTATTAGGGTTCCAGGCTGGCTTGGGAAGCCGGTTGTTATTGTAAAGATGTTTTACATTTTTTTATTTATTTTTATTTTTATTTTATTTTATTATTGTCCTTTTTCCTCCCAAAACTTTAAACGGCTCCAATCAACCAACCAAATAACCAAACAGCATGAAACTCGGCAGGTATCATCCCGTGTAGCTTACAGTTCAGATGCAAAAAACTAACAAACAAACAAAAGACATTGACGCATTTTTTGGGAAAGCCTTTTAAAATCTTCTCCTTGGAAAGCGGTGAACCGATTGATCTGAAACCTGGACTTTGTAACAGACAGCGCTCGCCCATTTAAACGTGAAACTCGACCTTATTCAGGTCGGGTGTAGAATTACATTGCTAGCCTTGTGACACAGTCCCACCCTCGGAAATGAAGGACTACGCCTCACAGTAACCTGAGACGGACCGCATCTGCACCCGGCTCCATAGCTCCGTCACTGCTTCAAAACCTATGCTAGCCTTGAGCAAGACCTCTCTACAGCGCCTTTCCAGTTTAACCCGTTCCAGCAGCGCCCCCAGGTGGTCGTCAGGTGTAATTGCACTTCAGGTTGGTGTGCGCGTCTGCTCTCGGAGGACTCTGTTACAGTGACGTCAGAAATGTCGTTCTCTCCCTGTCTCTCTGATTGCGTACTGAGAGTTAATTTAAAAAAAAAAAAAAACACACACCTGAGCTTGTTACCTATACACACTGTGGCTAATCAAGCTCATAGTCTAACCTGGAGTGGGCAAAACTGCTATGCAATAGGAGTCTTATATCAATCCCTATTGTAAATTATGACATGTTTGGAAAGTAGACTCACAATCCACAGCAGTTTGATACATTCCTGGTTTCACTGTGATTAATAATAAGACACACCTGAGCTTGTTACCAGATTATCATCCTACACAAGAGTCCCGCTCCAGTAATGCCTTTATCTTCAGGGTATATATATGTAAATAAAAATAGGATAGCAGTGTGGAGTAGTGGTTAGGGCTCTGGACTCTTGACCGGAGGGTCGTGGGTTCAATCCCAGGTGGGGGACACTGCTGCTGTACCCTTGAGCAAGGTACTTTACCTAGATTGCTCCAGTAAAATCACAACTGTATAAATGGGGAATTGTATGTAAAAATAATGTGATATCTTGTAAGAATTGTATGTTGCCCTGGATAAGGGCGTCTGCTAAGATTATATGTATATATATTAATAAAGTGTTCTTGTATTGTTTGTTTCTGAGTCCTGCTCGACTCGGGTCTCTCTCTGTATTAGTGCTGCATGGCCCTGCCTGGGGCACGAAGCGAAAAATAAATACAATCAAATACATTGAAATTCCAGCAAACAATTCTGCTGTCACTGTAATGGTAATTCTTATTGATTTGTTGTGCATTTTCTTCTGTGTTTAAATCAAGCCTGGATTATATATATATATATATATATATATGAGGCTGTGTGGTCCAGGAGGTACGGGGTTCAAATCCCACCTCAGCCACTGACTCATTGTGTGACCCTGAGCAAGTCACTTAACCTCCTTGTGCTCCGTCTTTCGGGTGAGACGCACTTGTAAGTGACTCTGCAGCTGATGCATTGTTCACACACCCTAGTCTCTGTAAGTCGCCTTGGATAAAGCAGGCGTCTGCTAAATAAACAAATAATAAATAATAATAATAATAATAAATAATAATAATATATATATTGAAGTGAGCACAGCTGAGCCCGTTACAAACAGACACCAGAAGGTTTTTTGTTTTGTTTTTTTACACCAATTATCTTTAATAATAAAAAAGAGGAGTATGACACACACTTTATATATTTATATATATATATTATATATATATATACCTTGAAATGACACACACTAGCATAGTCCTCCAGCATGTCCACTAAACCACGCCCCTCTAGAGATCCTCATCATCATCATCATCTTCATCTTCCACACTGTGAATCAGGGAGAGTCACAGGCAGCCCTAATGCTTCATTTAGAAGGGCAGCAGTTATAAATAATGAAAGTCATTTTACAAGAAACAGGCAAGCTTGTCACTGCCATTCTAAACGTGTGCGTGTCGGTGTGCGTGCGTGCGTCAGTCAGTTTGCGTGCCTGTGTTTGTGTGTCAGTGCATCTGTGTCTGTGTGCGTGTCAGTGCCAGTGTGCGTGTCAGTGTGTATCTGTGTGTGTGCGTGTCAGTGTGTATCTGTGTGTGTCAGTGCGTATCTGTGTGTGCGTGCGTGTCAGTGCGTATCTCTGTGTGTCGGTGTGTATCTGTGTGTCAGTGTGTATCTGTGTGTGTCAGTGCGTATCTGTGTGTGCGTGTGTGTCACTGCGTATCTCTGTGTGTGTGTGTGTGTGTGTGTGTGTGTGAAGGATTGCAATAGTGTTTATTCCAATTCAATATTTACAAGGAGCAAACACATTGTGCTTTTTTTTTCTTTCGGGATTTCCACTTTCTTAAAAAATAATAAAAATAATAATAATAAACTTCACCTTTTAATTTCAATATCTTTTCATTCTCTCCAATGCAGAGAAAAATCTTTTTTTTTTATATCAAACACCATAGATCCAACACTTAGCTTGCTTTGTACAGCATCAGAGGATGAGAACAGCGTTAATGTCCATTCTGGAACAAAATCTACCATTACAAGTACATTTTGAAGGGGGGAGGGGCTTATCAGTCTCTTTTTCATTGTCGACCAACTACAGAAACCCACGAGGGTCAAAATGCACAACTCAAAATGCACAACTCTGTGGTCCCAAGTCACTGCAGAGGAATGACCTCACCAGCAAAAACAAAACAAGGCCGCCAAGCACCCCGGCTCCTTTTTAAAATGCTGTTATAATAAATAAAAACGGTCCGAGAGTCATTTAAAAATTCTTCTGCGCGTCCTTTTAGATACAAGACCGAAAAAAAAAAAAAGTTAAAAATTAAATAATAAAAAAAAAAGACGCACGAAGCCGTCCACTGCCCCCTACTGTCCAGCACCAGGTACTGCACCTCGCACCCTGGCTCAAGCTGCGAGGGGCCGGGGCTGGGGTGAACCCCGGTCTCGCCGATTCATTCTTAAAATCCATTCCCAATTCATCAATTCCAAACCCATCACTGATCACAATCGATGGTCCACATTATTTCTCGAATAGAATTTAAAAGTTTATTAAAAAAAAAAAGTGGGTTATTTTTGTTTCTTTACTTTGTTGAGATTTATAATTCCTAGGCTTCCTCCATCCCTCCCTCCTCAATTTAACTTCACTTCCAGAACTGCAGAACTCTCAGTAAGACCAGACGCACTGTGCTCTGAGTGCTGGGTGCCTACGCTGGCCGCCTACGCTGGCCGCAGGGGAATCTGGGAGATGGAGTTTCTCTGTCGGTTCTCACAGAGACAGACAGGAGCTGTGGATATCCGCTTTAGCCCTCAGCAGTGGTGCGCTCTGGGACTTGTAGTTCCTGTGTTGTCTATAGGTGGGCTCTGGATATTGTGGTCTCCTGGATGCTGGGAGTTGCCTGTCTGTAGGCGTTGTGCAGTGGACGCTGGGAGTTGTAGTTCCTCTGTAGGCGTGGACATTGGGAGTTGTAGTTCCTCTATTGTCTGTAGGCGTGCTGTGCAGTGGACGCTGGGAGTTGTAGTTCCTCTGTAGACATGCTGCGCAGTGGCTGCTGGGAGTTGTAGTCCTAGTTGTTCTCAAAGAGCGAGAGCAGGTCCTCGCTGCTGTTGCTGGGCAGGTCGGGGGGGGCCGAGGTAAGAGAGGAGCTCATCGGGATTCGTCAGCTCCGGCAGCAACTAGAGAGAGGGAACGAGGGGGAGAGAGAGAGAGAGAGAGAGAGAGGGAACGAGGCAGGGAGAGAGGGAACGAGGGAGAGAGAGGTAACGAGGGAGGGAGAGAGAGGGAACGAGGGAGAGAGAGGGAACGAGGGAGGGAGAGAGGGGGAACGAGGGAGAGAAGAGAGGGGGAGGGAGAGAGGGAACGAGGGGGAGAGGGAACGAGGGGGAGAGGGAGGGAACGAGGGAGGGGGAGAGGGAACGAGAGAGAAAGAAAGAAGAGGAATTAGCACAAGCAGAGTCAAAATCATTCTAAAAGCCCACAAACTAGTCTTAAATAATTCTTAAACTGGCAAATCTCTCGGGACCGTTTCAAAGTCTGGATGGTGCAGAGACCAGAGCACTCTAACAACCGAGCAAACTGACAAGAACGAGAAAAACAACCATGCTATTAATAATAATAACGCTAATAATAGCAATGCTAACAGTATCAATGCTGATTATCCCCCACGCAGCTCTGCAGTGGAGTGCAATGCAATACCAATTCCAAGTACCTGCTGTTCCTCACAGCACCTGGAACTCTGAACCGCTTCTTCATTTTTAAATTCTACTTGTAGTTTGCATTTGTATTCTGGTTCCGTTGCTTTGCCTTCGCCTCCTACAGCTCGGGGTTTACTTGCTAAACAACCTTAAAAGAAGGACTGACTGACTGACTGAACGTTATAAAATCACAGGAACGCTCACCAGCTGCACAGCAGTCAGGCAACAGGTGGCGGGACTGAGCTTTCCTCTCTCATTCCCCGACGCCAAACCCTGTGTGTGTGTGTGTGTGTGTGTGTCTCTCTCTCTGTGTGTCTCTCTCTCTCTCTCTCTCTGTGTGCGCATGTGTGTGTCACTGGGTGTGCGTGTGTGCGTCACTCGGTGAGTGTGTGTGCGTGTGTGTGTGTCACTGGGTGGGCGTGTGTGCGTGTCACTGGGTGTGCGTGTCTGCGTCACTGGGTGGGCGTGTCTGCCACCTGCTCTTCCTCATCTCAACCTGCAGCGGGTCTCTCTTGCTGTCTTATAAAAACTGCCATGGAAGCCTGATGCCTTCCGTCAGTCACACTGCTACATCAGCAACAGCTTCATTGTTTCTACCTATTTTTAGATAGACCTGTACCATCAGTGGAGCTCTCTTTCCTATAGACCTCCATACAGCTCTGCAGTGTTGAGTGGAGCTCTCTTTCCTATAGACCTCCATACAGCTCTGCAGTGTTGAGATCTCTTTCCTATAGACCTCTATACAGCTCTGCAGTGTTGAGAGTGGAGTTCTCTTTCCTATAGTCCTCTATACAGCTCTGCAGTGTTGAGTTCTCTTTCCTATAGACCTCTATACAACTCTGCAGTGTTGAGTGGAGTTCTCTTTCCTATAGAGCTCTATACAACTCTGCAGTGTTGAGTTCTCTTTCCAGTAGACCTCTATACAGCTCTGCAGTGTTGAGAGGGGAGTTCTCTTTCCTATAGAGCTCTATACAGCTCTGCAGTGTGGAGTTCTCTTTCCTATAGAGCTCTATACAGCTCTGCAGTGTTGAGAGTGGAGCTCTCTTTCCTATAGAGCTCTATACAACTCTGCAGTGTTGAGTTCTCTTTCCTATAGAGCTCTATACAGCTCTGCAGTGTGGAGTGCAGTTCTCTGCTTCACACTAACCCTATATAATTAGTTATAGCAGACTGTCTTTCTGCACTAATTAAAGGTAAGACTGATTGAATGATTTGGGGTTGCTTACATCGAGGGACGGCTCAGGCACCTCTCCCGCCCCCCCCATTCCAGGCCCGGGTCCAAAGGACCCCTCGGAATGCCCGTGGGGGCCCGTCCCCCCGGCAACCTGCTGCAGCCGGGCATTCTGGGAAGGGTTACGGGAGTGGAGGGGCGGGGCCTGGTTGCCAAGGTGAGGGTTGCCTTGGAGACCCTGGTGGTGCTGCTGCTGCAAAGCATTGTGGGACTGATCCATCCTCCCAGGGTGAGACATCTGAGGAGAGGAGAGGAGAGATTTAATGTGAAGCAGAAATACAATCCATCCTGTATTTGATTTTATCTTAAGATACTGTAGGCTGGATTTCAAACACTGCACTGTCCGTCAGTATTCTCTATTGTGATAAAGCGAAAGAAACAAAGAGAGAGAGAAAGAAAGGGAGTAAAAGAAAGAAAAATGGCAAGTCCATCCCTCACTGTCCTGCCCTGTCCCTCACTGTCCTGTCCTTTCCCTCACTGCCCTGTCCTGTACTGACCTGTCCAGGCATGGTGTGGCTCCCAGGTTTCTCAGTGGTCAGCAGGCCACTGGGCAGGTCGGACTGATAGGAGAGGGGGGGCGGCCCAGGGGCGAACTCCCCCAGAGGCAGGGGGGCGCCGGGGGGGAAGTCGGTGAAGCCGGGCTGGCTGGGGTACCCCGAGTCTGCAGGGAGCGAGAGGGGAGTCAGAGAGAGTCAGAACTGAGGAGCACTCAAACACTGAAACAAACTGAATACATACACTGAGGCCGAGAAAGACTTCCACTGGAAACGCGTGCCACTGAATCTACACTGAAGACGCTGAGAAAGACTTCTAGTGGAAACGTTTGCCATTGAATTTACACTGAAGACGCTGAGAAAGACTTCTAGTGGAAACGTTTGCCATTGAATTTACACTGAAGACTCTGAGAAAGACTTCTAGTGGAAACGTTTGCCATTGAATCTACACTGAAGACACTGAGAAAGACTTCTAGTGGAACGCTTTTGAATCTACATGAAGAAGACTATATAAAGAGCCCCTGATAGACTCTGAGAAAAGACTTCACTCTGGGAAAGCTCGCGTTTGGCCATTGAATCTACACTGAAATCACAGAGACTATATCGGGCTCAAAGAGCCCCTGGGCCCGCAGCTCCTCTTGATATCGGGCTTGATTAAAGCCTCCTCTCACTCTGGCCAGGGTAGTCTGCAGAGAGGTCCACTGCCCCATGATGAATGAGAGATCCATCACCCTGATCAATACAATAGAGATCCAGTCCAATCAGAGGGTCGGCAATACTACAGAGATCCATCACCCATACCATAGGGCAGGATCACCTGATCAATGAAAGATCAATCGTCAGAGAGAGCACCCTGATCAAAACCAGAGATCCATCACCATGATCAATAAGAGATCCCTCACCCTGATCAACACCATAGAGACCCATCACCCTGGCTTCCAGATCACACCGGATCAATCACTGATCTAAGAGATCCTCACACTGATCAACACCATAGAGAGCCATCCTGATCAACCCGATCAACACCATAGAGACCCATCACCCTGATCAATAAGAGATCCATCACCCTGATCAACCTGACAAGAGATCCATCACCCTGATCAATACCACAGAGACCCCTCACACTGATCAATACTACAGAGATCCATCACCCTGATCAACACCATAGAGACCCATCACCCTGATCAACACCATAGAGACCCATCACCCTGATCAATAAGAAAGATCAATCACCCTGATCAACACCAGAGATCCCTCACCCTGATCAAAACCAGAGATCCATCACCATGATCAATAAGAGATCCCTCACCCTGATCAACACCATAGAGATCCATCACCCTGATTAATGAGAGATCCCTCACCCTGATCAATACCAGACCCATCACACTGATCAATAAGAGATCCATCACCCTGATCAATACCATAGAGACCCATCACCCTGATCAACACCATAGAGACCCCCATAGAGACTCACCCTGATCAACACCATAGAGACCCATCACCCTGATCAACACCATAGAGACCCATCACCCTGATCAACACCATAGAGACCCATCACCCTGATCAATACCATAGAGACCCATCACCCTGATCAACACCATAGAGACCCATCACCCTGATCAACACCATAGAGATCCATCACCCTGATCAATACCATAGAGATCCCTCACCCTGATCAACACCATAGAGATCCCTAACCCTGATCAACACCATAGAGATCCATCACCCTGATTAATGAGAGATCCCTCACCCTGATCAATACCAGATCCATCACCCTGATCAATACAATAGAGATCCATCACCCTGATCAATACCACAGAGATCCCTCACACTGATCAATACTACAGAGATCCATCACCCTGATCAATACCATAGAGACCCATCACAGATCAATCACCCTGATCAACACCAGAGATCCCTCACCCTGATCAACACCTGACCCTGATCAACACCATCACCCTGATCAACACCATAGAGATCCCTCACACTGATCAATACCATAGAGACCCATCACCCTGATCAACACCATAGAGATCCATCACCCTGATCAATTCCATAGAGACCCATCACACTGATCAATACCATAGAGACCCATCACCCTGATCAATAAGAGACCCATCACACTGATCAATACCATAGAGACCCATCACCCTGATCAACACCATAGAGACCCATCACCCTGATCAACACCATAGAGACCCATCACCCTGATCAACACCATAGAGACCCATCACCCTGATCAACACTGCAGGGGTCAATCACGTTAATGGATTTAAACAGACATGAGTGAGTGTGGGCCCCACGGCATCACAAGCCTGGAAGCAGCTCCACTGTTTGTTTTCAAACACACTTTCCCATGACAAAGTTAAACGTGCCAGATGGTTGGGAAGACGTCTCTCCCGAGCAAAACCACTACATCCCGGCACAGCGCTCCGGACAAAAACCTACAGGACTCGGGACCTTTCACTGAACATCAATGCGAATCAAAACAAACTACAAAATATTACAAAAAAATAAAATAAAATAAAGTCTACCGGAAGCCAGAATAGCAGTACAATGGCATTTCGTGTTTAGATTTAGAAAGGTCACATATTTTTTCACGTCAGTTTTTCTGTTAAGTATCTGGAAAGCTACAGAGCGGTGTGCGATTCAGTATGTTAGCGTCACATTATTCAGCAGCTTTCATTCCACTCTATGAAGCACAGAGAGTTCATTCTATGCAGAGGGTGATGCAGTTTTTAGAAGCTCTATGCAATTCTTACTTCTGGATGTAAATAAGGATTCCCAGCATGTACTGGTCCACTTCCAGTCCTTCCAATAAAGCCGTTTTACTGGAAGAGAGAAAAAAAAAAAAAGTTAGTTTATGTGGGAGGGGCCCTGGGACAGGGTAAGCAGGGTCACTAACCCAAACCAGATCTCCTGATCCGCCCCTCCTACTCTGCACTGGACTCTCCTGACCTCAGCACCACGTTACTGGATCCTCAGCTGATGCACTATCCTTGCACTATTGCACTGCTAACATGTCACTGCAGATATAACTTGCTGTGATCCTAACTGCCTGCATCCTAGTTCATATTGTATTCTAGCAGTGTTATTATTATTTGCACTGACTGTAAACTGCACTGTGTTTAAAATATGAAGCTTGCCCGATTTCTGTCTGGTGATGAAGGCACTGTATGAAATATATTCTCGTTGAAAACTACAGTGTTTATTTATTTAGTTATTTATTATTTTAATAAAACCAGTATATAAAAAGGTTTCGCTTACTTGCACACAGGACAACGCCACGTTCCTCTCTCACAGTTCAGCTGCAGGTAGGACTCCAGATCAAAACACTGCGAGAGGAGAGAGAGCGAGAGGAGAGGAGAGAGAGAGAGAGAGAGAGGAGGAGAGGGGAGATGAGAGAGGGGAGAGAGAGGAGAGGAGAGTAGAGAGAGAGACAGGCAGGTTATTATCACACAGCTCACAGCACAAACACAAACACACACCTGAGCTTGTTCCTTATACACACACTGTGGCTAATCAAGCTTCTAATAAAGCCTGGAGGAACGGGCGACGCTGCGCTGCGATCGGAGCATCCCTCCCTCCCCTGGAGGAACGGGCGACGCTGCGCTGCGATCGGAGCCCCGCCTCTCTCACCTGTATGTGCCGGCAGTCATGTCCCCGGGCTGGCAGCTGGATTCTGCGGAAGGTGATGGGACACTTCAGAGACACCTTGATGGCCGTCTGCTCCACCCCGTCCTCCCCATTGAGACCGGGCGTCCCCGGGATCGTCCCATTACTGAAGTTCCGCTTGACTGGGGGGGTGGGGGAGAGGTTAGCTTCTCAGTGACACAGGCTAGTCAGTGTGTGTGTGTGTGTGTGTGTGTGTGTGTGTGTGTGTGTGTGTATATGTATGTATGTATGTGTGTGTGTGTATATGTATGTATGTATGTATGTGTGTGTGTATATGTATGTATGTATGTATATATATATATATATAGTAATGCAATCTCTTACTCTTGGTGATGCAGTGTGTCTCTTACTCTTGTTGATGCAGTGTGTGCAGTGCGTGCAGTGTGTCTCTTACTCTTGGTGATGCAGTGTGTCTTACTCTTGTTAATGCAGTGTGTGCAGTGCGTGCAGTGTGTCTCTTACTCTTGTTGATGCAGTGTGTGCAGTGCGTGCAGTGTGTCTCTTACTCTTGGTGATGCAGTGTATCTCTTACTCTTGGTGATGCAGTGTGTGCAGTGCGTGCAGTGTGTCTCTTACTCTTGGTGATGCAGTGTGTCTCTTACTCTTGGTGATGCAGTGTGTGCAGTGCGTGCAGTGTGTCTCTTACTCTTGGTGATGCAGTGCGTGCAGTGTGTGCAGTGTGTCTCTTACTCTTGGTGATGCAGTGCTCGGCAGGCAGCAGACGTTTCTTCATTAACCCCTGCAGCACCGAGCGGACAGAGGGCCTGTGAACCAGCTGCAGCACGAAGAGGTGAGACTGCGAGAGGAGAGGAGAGGAGAGGAGGAGTGGAGAGAAAGAGAGAGAGAGAGTCAGTACCCCAGCACTCCAGCGGTTCAGTAACAGTGGCTGCTTGATCAGCAGAGCTGGACTCACACAGCAGCAGGCGGTGACGGTGATCTGGATGGTGTTCCGGCCCGGCTGGCACACCTGCTTCAGGTACAGCGGCTTGTGGGAGGTCTTGTTGTCTCCGCGCTCGATGGACAGGGGCGTGGCGTTCACGCTCACCTGCACCGACGACGGCCAGTTCGTGTTCATCTGCCGGTCCTCGTGGTGATAGCACTTGAACTGCAGCTCCAGATCCGGCCTGCAGGGGACGAGAGAGAGACAATGAACACGAAACTGGAACTCAGATCATTCTCTGACAAGCGTTTCGAAAACTAGAAGACGCTGAGAAAGACTTCTAGTGGAAACGTTTGCCATTGAATTCACACTGAAGACACTGAGATACTTCTAGTGGAAACGTTTGCCATTGAATTCACACTGAAGACGCCGAGAAAGACTTCTAGTGGAAACGTTTGCCATTGAATTTACACTGAAGACACTGAGAAAGACTTCTAGTGGAAACGTGTGCCATTGAATTTACACTGAAGACGCTGAGAAAGACTTCTAGTGGAAACGTTTGACAATGAATTCCCTGAAAGCCTGGTTCAGGGGTTCAGGGGTTCACTGGTTCAGGGGTTTAGGGGTTCACTGGTTCAAGGGGTACCGTGGTTCACTGGTTCAGGGGTACAGTGATGCAGGGGTTCCTCTCGGCTCCTCACCTCAGCATGAGTGTTTTGTACACGGAGTCTCGGAGCTGGAACACGTGGTTGCTCACAGCCAGGTTGTGCTCCAATCGAAAGGGCTCGAGCACCACGCCATCCCGCACGGGGAAGGTCAACCGCAGGTCATCGCTAGGGTTACCTGGGGGGGGGGGGGGGACAAATTATTATTATAATGTTTTGTTTTTTTACATTCTCCCCTCCGGTCGCTGTGTGTGTGTAACTGGACCAGCTTCAGGTTCCTATCTGGGTATCTATTTTATAATGCAGGCATCTTGGGGTCGGGGTCGGGGTCGGGGGGGGTCGCCCCCTCCCCCCCCCGAACTCCATAGAGTTCATGCACAAATGTTTAGAGAGGAAAGTGCTAAAAATAAACAAATTAGAATAATTAGGACCAGGATGATTACTCTGTACTTAACTGTGTGTGCAAAACCACCAACAGTGTGTGTGTGCGTGCAAGTGTGTGGGCAGGGTCTCTGGTGTTGATAGGGCTGATTCCCCGTTCAGAGTGAATTAAGAAACAGCTGCTTAGGTTTGAGATGATCGCTGCATCCCTTCAGACTGTGTGGAGATCAGAGACCCACACAAACCCCAGCAGCTGTCTCTTCTTCACTCAAATGAATTAGCTTGAACCCAGGTCTGGCAGACCGCCCCAGTTTCACACTGGGAGCCAGTGGAGGCGGCAGGCTGGTTTCTGCCCTGGGTTCGACAGTAGAAAGTGAATCCTGCCCGCAGTCCTGCGTCTCACCTGAAGGGGGCGGCGGAGGCGGCAGCGCGTTGATGTTGGGCTTGAGGTCGGGCAGGAAGGGCGACTTCACATCCTGTCCGGGGGACATGTAGGGAGCCATATTGCTTCCTGGGGTCATGGGCGGAGTGGGGTTCCCTGGGAGGGGAGAACTGGGGTACCCCGGCATCGCACGACCAGGCTGGGGGGAGAGAGAGAGAGAGAGAGAGAGAGAGAGAGAGAGAGAGGAGAGAGGAGAGAGAGAGAGAGAGAGAGGAGGAAGAAAGACAGATAGACAGAGAAAGAAAACGATAGAAAGAGAGAAAGACAAACAGAGATAGACAGAGAAAGAAAGAAACAAACAAACGAGATAGACAGAGAGCAAGAAAGAAAGGAGAGTGTGAGAGGTCATCTATTTAAAAAAAACAGTGTGTGGTCTAGATGAGTTCAATTATTCATTGGTAAGTTTCATTAAATATAAATATAAACATATTATATATTCCACACACACACACACACACACACACACACACTGACACACGCGCACGCACGCACGCCCCTCTATCTGGTGCAGGCAGTGAGTTCTCTTACCCCGCTGGCTGGCTGCTGGGTGAAGCTGCTGTACCCTCCTCCTCCCCCTGCCAGGCTGCCTCCCTGTCCATTGAAGTGATCACCTGACTGCGGGAGCACAGCGCAGTTATCACCACATCACATTAAGAACATAGGAAAGTTTCCAAACGAGAGGAGGCCATTCAGCCCATCTTGCTCGTTTGGTTGTTAGTAGCTTATTGATCCCAGAATCTCATCAAGCAGCTTCTTGAAGGATCCCAGGGTGTCAGCTTCAACAACATTGTTGTTTCTACTTCTTTTAATTCTGTCTATATCACAGGGTGCTGCAAAAACACATTATTTTTTACATACAATTCCCCATTTATACAGTTGGGTTTTTACTAGAGCAATCTAGGTAAAGTACCTTGCTCAAGGGTACAGCAGCAGTGTCCCCCACCTGGGATTGAACCCACGACCCTCCGGTCAAGAGTCCAGAGCCCTAACCACTACTCCACACTGCTGATCCTAAAAAAAGCTTACTAAATAACAAACTCTGGAGCGGTTTGAGAGCTCAGCATTATATTTAGTTTTACCAAACCAACACATGCAGACAACTCAGGCCTGTGATAAAGGCAGCGGTGTGGAGTAGGGGTTAGGGCTCTGGACTCTTGATCGGAGGGACGTGGGTTCAATCCCAGGTGGGGGGGACACTGCTGCTGTACCCTTGAGCAAGGTACTTTACCTAGATAGCTCCAGTAAAAACCCAACTGTATAAATGGGTAAGTGTATGTAAAAAATAATGTGATATCTTGTAAGGATTGTAAGTCGCCCTGGATAAAGGCGTCTGCTAATAAATAAATAATAATCATAATAATAATAATAATAATAATAAAGACTTTCAATTATTATTCAGCAGATGCTTTTTATCCAAAGCGACTCAGAGACTAGGGGGGGTGAACTCTGCTTCATCAACAACTGCTGCTGCAGTCTCACCTCCAATAGGAGCTCGTTTGTTCTGTGCACAGACGGCTCAGTCGCCCCGCGGCGCTGCGGAGTTGTGGGACTCACCTTGTAGTACTGCGCGGGGTTCGGGGGACCGGGCTGATACTGCCCCTGCTGCAGGGGGATCCTGTGACCGGGGTAGGAGGGGGAGGGGGCTGAGCGCTGGGGGGGGGTGCTGTGGTACTGCACTGGCTGGCTGGGGTACGGCACGGCATTGCCAGGGCCAGCGCCATACTGAGGAGCGGGGTACCCCTGGGGGAGGGAGAAAAACATATTAAAACACGGTTTCTTTTTATGTGTAAGCTGTACTCATACTGTGTGTTTATCTCTCTCTCTCTCTATATATATACACACACACACACACACACACACACACATCTAATCTCCCCTCCTCAGTGCTGTAGGTGCTCTTGAGCCCCTGCTGTCCACGGGGGCCCATCTGCTGATTATAGTATAAAATGTGTGTGTGTGTCTGTGTGTGTGTGTGTCTGTGTGTAGTGTTTGCATCTCAGTGCCTCTCTCTCTCTCTCGCTCTCTGTGTCTCTCCCTCTCCCTCTCTCACCTCAGTGCTGTAGGTCCTCTTGAGCCCCTGCTGTCCACGGGGGCCCATCTGCTGGCCCTGGGGGGGGCCCCGGGTAGCCGGGGTGCTGGGGGAGCCGCTGCCCCTGAGCCGCTGCGTACATGGGCCCCATCGAGGGGGGGCGGGAGGGGCCCATGCCCATGGCAGCCATGCCAGCGTGGCCCATCCCCCCTGCCATGCCTGGGGGCCCCCGGGGCCCGGAGTGAGGCATGAACTGACTGCTGTAGGAGGAGGGGCCGCCCATCTGAGAGAGAGAGAGAGAGAGAGAGAGAGAGAGAGAGAGAGAGAGAGAGAGAGATTATTACTTATTAGGATTTGTATGTATTTACAGGGTGCTTTTTTTATAATATAAAAGACCCGTGTGTGTTTGTTTTGTTTTATTTTAACAGACGCCTGCTTTATCCAAGTCGACTTACAGAGACTAGGGTGTGTGAACTATGCATCAGCTGCAGTCACTTACAACTACGTCTCACCTGAAAGACGGAGCACAAGGAGGTGAAGTGACTTGCTCAGGGTCACACAGTGAATCAGTGGCTGAGGTGGGATTTGACCTCCTGGTTACAAGCCCTTTTCTTTAACCACTGGACCACACAGCCTCGTAGCAGCTGCAATGGCACTGACTGACCAGCAGAGGGAGGCAGAGCAGCATGCTGTCCCGTGCTGTGCTGTGCTGTCCTGTGTGCAGTGTTCTGCCCTGTGCAGTGCTGTGTGTGATTGTGTGCAGTGCATTGTAATGTACTGTACTGTTCTGTATTGCACCCGGTCCGGGACTCACCGGCCCGTACTGGCCCAGCTCCTGGTTCTGTTTCTCCTGCAGCGCGGCAACCGTTGCCGTGGCAGTGGCTGTTGCCGTGGCCGCTGCTGCTGCTACTGCCGCGGCGGCGGCCGCCTGCGTGAAGTCTGAGGGGGGGCGGGACCCATGCTGCTGGTGACCCATCGAGCCGGGGCCACTGGGACCCCCGGGGTAACTGAGGAGAGAGAGAGAGAGAGAGAGAGAGAGAGAGAGAGAGAGAGAGAGAGAGAGGGGGGGGTGATGATGGAGAGGAGAGAGAGAGAGAGAGAGGAGAGAGAGAGAGAGAGAGAGAGAGAGAGAGGGGGGGTGAGGGAGAGGGGGGGAGAGAGAGAGAGAGAGAGAGAGAGAGAGAGAGAGAGAGGGGGGGGGGGGGGTATTGAGGAGAGAGAGAGAGAGAGAGAGAGAGAGAGGGTGAGGGGTGAGAGAGAGAGAGAGAGAGAGAGAGAGAGAGAGAGAGAGAGAGAGAGAGAGAGAGAGAGAGAGAGAGAGAGGTCTTTGATTATTATTTATTTATATTTATCATTAACAGTACTATTTTCCCATCAATTTTATCACTTTTTTACTGTACTTTATAAATCAGTTTGTTTATATACAGTATTGTGCAAAAGTTTTAGGCAGGTGTGAAAAAATGCTGTAAAGTAAGAATGCTTTCAAAAATAGACATGTTAATAGATTATATTTATCAATAACAAAATGCAAAGTGAGTGAACAGAAGAAAAATCTACATCAAATCAATATTTGGTGTGACCACCCTTTGCCTTCAAAACAGCATCAATTCTTCTAGGTACACTTGCACAAAGTCAGGGATTTTGTAGGCATATAGTCAGGTGTATGATTAAACAATTATACCAAACAGGTGCTAATGATCATCAATTCAATATGTAGGTTGAAACACAATCATTAACTGAAACAGAAACAGCTGTGTAGGAGGAATAAAACTGGGTGAGGAACAGCCAAACTCAGCTAACAAGGTGAGGTTGCTGAAGACAGTTTACTGTCAAAAGTCATACACCATGGCAAGACTGGGCACAGCAACAAGACACAAGGTAGTTATACTGCATCAGCAAGGTCTCTCCCAGGCAGAAATTTCAATGCAGACAGGGGTTTCCACATGTGCTGTCCAAGCTCTTTTGAAGAAGCACAAAGAAACGGGCAACGTTGAGGACCGTAGACGCAGTGGTCGGCCAAGGAAACTTACTGCAGCAGATGAAAGACACATCATGCTTACTCCCTTCGCAATCGGAAGATGTCCAGCAGTGCCATCAGCTCAGAATTGGCAGAAAAAAGTGGGACCCTGGTACACCCATCTACTGTCCGGAGAAGTCTGGTCAGAAGTGGCCTTCATGGAAGACTTGCGGCCAAAAAAAGCCATACCTCCGACGTGGAAACAAGGCCAAGCGACTCAACTATGCACTAAAAACACAGGAACTGGGGTGCAGAAAAATGGCAGCAGGTGCTCTGGACTGATGAGTCAAAATTTGAAATATTTGGCTGTAGCAGAAGGCAGTTTGTTCGCCGAAGGGCTGGAGAGCGGTACACGAATGAGTGTCTGCAGGCAACAGTGAAGCATGGTGGAGGTTCCTTGCAAATTTGGGGCTGCATTTCTGCAAATGGAGTTGGGGATTTGGTCAGAATTAATGGTCTCCTCAATGCTGAGAAGTACAGGCAGATACTTATCCATCATGCAATACCATCAGGGAGGCATCTGATTGGCCCCAAATTTATTCTGCAGCATGACAACGACCCAAAACATACAGCGAAAGTCATTAAGAACTATCTTCAGCGTAAAGAAGAACAAGGAGTCCTGGAAGTGATGGTATGGCCCCCACAGAGCCCTGATCTCAACATCATCGAGTCTGTCTGGGATTACATGAAGAGAGAGAAGCAACTGAGGCTGCCTAAATCCACAGAAGAACTGTGGTTAGTTCTCCAAGATGTTTGGGCCAACCTACCTGCCGAGTTCCTTCAAAAACTGTGTGCAAGTGTACCTAGAAGAACTGATGCTGTTTTGAAGGCAAAGAGTGGTCACACCAAATATTGATTTGATGTAGATTTTTCTTCTGTTCTCACTTTGCATTTAGTTAATTGATAAATTTAATCTATTAACATGTCTATTTTTGAAAGCATTCTTACTTTACAGCATTTTTTCACACCTGCCTAAAACTTTTGCACAGTACTGTATATATGTATTTATGATGCATTGTATATATGCATGTATGTATTGTATAATTGCTTTGGCAACACATGCTATTGTAAGTCATGCTAATAAAGCACCATTGAATTCAATTGAATTGAGAGAGAGAGAGAGAAGAAAGAGGGGGGACAGAGAGAGAGAGGGAAAGAGACAGACACACACACACACACAGACGAACAGACACAGAGAGAGAGACACAGACCGACAGAGAGAGAGAGAATGAATGAAAGAAAGGACACAGAGAGAGACACACACACACGTACACACACACACACACAGTCTTTGCTGCTCACCTGCCCCCCCCCATATCCCTGCGAGGTGGGGTACCCCCCCCGGCTGTACATGTTGTGCTGCAGGTACCCCTTGTTGGGCACGTGTTCGGGGTACCCCTGCTGACCCATGAACTGCGGGGAGTTCATTCCGGGGCTGCTGCCGGGCAGCATGTGACTGCCCCCCGAATTTCCACCCGGACCCATCGGGTTCCCCAGAACCTGCTGAGAGAGACGAGGTGAGGAGGTGAGGGGAGGGGAGACGAGGAGAGGGGAGGGTAGGAGACAAGGAGAGGGGAGGGAGAGAGATAGAGGAGAGGAGAGGAGGAGAGGGAGAGTTTTAATGTCACTCCTGTTTTCGTACCATTTTTTAGGTGCAAAACACATGATGCATGAACTGCAAGCACCATCAACACACACACACTGCAAGCACCATCACCACACACACACTGCAAGCACCATCACCACACACACACTGCAAGCACCATCACCACACACACACTGCAAGCACCATCAACACACACACACTGCAAGCACCACCAACACACACACACACTGCAAGCACCATCACCACACACACACACTGCAAGCACCATCAACACACACTGCAAGCACCATCACCACTGACACTGCAAGCACCATCACCACAAACACTGCAAGCACCACCAACACACACACACTGCAAGCACCATCACCACTGACACTGCAAGCACCATCACCACACACACACTGCAAGCACCATCAACACAGACACTGCAAGCACCATCAACACACACACACTGCAAGCACCATCACCACAGACACTGCAAGCACCATCACCACTGACACTGCAAGCACCATCACCACTGACACTGCAAGCACCATCACCACTGACACTGCAAGCACCATCACCACTGACACACTGCAAGCACCATCACCACACACACTGCAAGCACCATCACCACAGACACACTGCAAGCACCATCACCACCACCATCACACTGCAAGCACCATCACCACAAACACACTGCAAGCACCATCACCACAGACACTGCAAGCACCATCACCACACAGACACTGCAAGCACCATCACCACAGACACACTGCAAGCACCATCACCACTGACACTGCAAGCACCACCAACACACACACTGCAAGCACCATCAACACAGACACACTGCAAGCACCATCACCACTGACACTGCAAGCACCACCAACACAAACACACTGCAAGCACCATCACCACTGACACTGCAAGCACCATCACCACAGACACTGCAAGCACCATCAACACTGACACTGCAAGCACCATCAACACACACACACAGACAGAGACACACACAGACACACTGAGACAGAGACACACACAGAGACACAGACAGACACACTGAGGCACAGACGGAGACACACACACACACACACACAGACGGAGTTGCGCCCCCACCTGGCTGGGCGAGCTATTGGTCACCCCCCACACAGTTGTCACCACAGACAGAGAGCCAGGGGGCTGGTTGGCGCCTTGCTGCCAGGAGACAGGATCATACGTGTACGAACCGTCACTGCAAAACAACGAGAGGGGCGTGAGAGAGGGGAGAGGAGAGAGGGGAGAGAATGAGGGGCGAGGAGAGGAGAGAGGAGGGGAGAGAGGAGAGAGGGGAGAGGAGAGGAGAGGGGAGAGGGGAGAGAGGAGAGAGGGGAGAGAGAGGGGAGAGAGAGAGAGGGGAGAGGAGAGAGAGGGAGAGAGGGAGGAGAGGGGAGAGAGGAGGAGAGGGGAGAGGAGAGGAGGAGGGGGAGAGAGGGGAGAGGAGAGAGGAGAGAGGGGAGAGGGGAGAGGAGAGAGAGAGGAGAGGAGAGAGGGGAGAGGAGAGGAGAGGAGAGAGGGGAGAGAGGAGAGAGAGAGGAGAGAGGAGAGGGGAGAGAGAGAGGGGGGAGAGAGAGGGGGGAGGAGAGGAGAGAGGAGAGAGAATGAGGGAGAGGAGAGGAGAGAGGGAGGGAGAGGGGAGAGGAGGGGGGAGGAGGAGAGGGGGAGAGAGAGGAGAGGAGAGGGGAGAGGAGAGAGGAGAGGGAGAGAGGGGAGGGGGAGAGAGAGGAGAGAATGAGGGGCGAGGAGAGGAGAGAGGATACGAGCTATCACTGCAAAATGAGAAAGAGGCGAGGGGGGGTTAGACGGGGCTAGGGTGAGAAATGAACAAAAGAAAAGCAGTGAGGGAGGGGCTAGAGGAGAAGAGGGCGTGTCGATCAACGAGACAGTCAATGAGACGGACAGATTTCACATTTCAAGAGTTCAGTGCAGCTTGGATTTGAAATTCATTCAATGCACATGGATCAATGGTAACAACAGCAGCAACATTACATATTAATATCCATATAAATAATACAAACATGATACAAAAAACAAAAACAAATGCAAGTGCTTGAGGTTTAAAGAAATGTGTCGGACTCTCTGTGTGTACAGTGTGCGTGTGTGTGTGTCAGTGTGTGTGTGTGTCACTGTGTGTGTGTGTCACTGTGTGTGTGTGTCAGTGTGTGTCAGTGTGTGTCAGTGTGCGTGTGTGTGTGTGTGTGTGAGGGGAGTCAATGTGTGTGTGTGGTCTGTGTGTGTGTGTGTGTGTGTGAGAGGTGTTCTTGAGATCATTTACAAAATGAGAACATGTTCCAGCTGGGGTTAGACAGGGCTGTTGCCATGGAGAAATGAACAAAAAGAAAGCAGTGAGGGAGAGGGAGAGAGGAGAAGAGGCGTGTCGATCAACGAGAGAGGTCAATGAGACGGACAGAGAGAGCAGGAGAGTGATTTCAAGAGTTCAGTGCAGCTTGTTGTTTTTGGGGTGTTCAATGCAGTGGATCTCTCTCTCGTTGTTAGGGGTGCAACATTACATATTAATATCCATCTAAATCTACTGCTGTTTGTTGATACAAAAACAAAACAAATCTCTCTCTGCTTGAGGTTTAAAGTGTCTCTCTCTCTCTCTCTCTCTCTCTCTCTCTCTCTCTCTCTCTCTCTCTCTGTTTGTGTAGGGTGTGTGTGTCTGTGTGTCTCTCTCTCTGTCTCTCTCTCTCTGTGTGTCTGTGTGTGTGTTAGGGTGTGTGTCAGTGTGCGTGTCAGTGTGTGTCAGGGTGTGCGTGTGTGTCTCTCTGTGTGTGTGTGTGTTAGGGTGTGTGTGTCAGAGTGTCTCTCTCTCTCTGCTGTTTGTTGTTAGGGGGTGTGTGTCAGAGTGTCTCTCTCTCTCTCTCAGTCTCTGCTGTTTGTTGTTAGGGTGTGTGTGTGTCAGAGTGTCTCTCTCTCTGTGTCTCACTGTGTTGTTGTTAGGTGTGTGTGTGTGTTCTCTCTCTCTCTTTACAAAGGGTGTGTGTGTTCCAGCTGTCTCTCTCTCTCTCTCTCAGTCTCTGCTGTTTGTTGTTAGGGTGTGTGTGTGTCAGAGTGTCTCTCTCTCTCTCTCGTTGTTAGGGTGTGTGTGTCAGAGTGTCTCTCCTCTCTCTCTCAGTCTCTGCTGTTTGTTGTTAGGGTGTGTGTGTCAGAGTGTGTCTCTCTCTCTCTCTCTCTCTCTCTCTCTCTCTCTCTCTCTCTCGTTGTTAGGGTGTGTGTGTCAGAGTGTCTCTCTCTCAGTCTCTGCTGTTTGTTGTTAGGGTGTGTGTGTCAGTGTCTCTCTCTCTCTCTCTCTCTCTCTCTCAGTCTCTGCTGTTTGTTGTTAGGGTGTGTGTGTCAGAGTGTCTCTCCTCCCTCTCTCTCAGTCTCTGCCGTTTGTTGTTTTTCACCAGCGGGAGCAGAGCGCTTCCTCTCCACAAACCACAGGAAGTGAGTCAGCGAGCGACGGGAAGTCAGGCCGGATGGCTGTGTCCTGAGGAACCCCCGAGTCTCCCAGCGTGAACCCAGAGAAGAGAGAGAGGCGAAGCAACCCCCAGCATGGGCCGTGTGCGTGCGTGTGTGTGTGCGTGTGTGTGTGTGTGTTACCTGTGTGGGGGTGCACTGTGCTGTGCAGTGTGTTACCTGTGTGGGGGTGCACTGTGCAGTGCAGTGCGTTACCTGTGTGGGGGTGTATTGTGCAGTGCAGTGCGTTACCTGTGTGGGGGTGTATTGTGCAGTGCAGTGCGTTACCTGTGTGGGGGTGTATTGTGCAGTGCAGTGCAGGGCGCTACCTGTGTGGGGGTGCACTGTGCAGTGCAGTGTGTTACCTGTGTGGGGGTGTATTGTGCAGTGCAGTGCGTTACCTGTGGGGGTGTATTGTGCAGTGCAGTGCAGGGTGTTACCTGTGTGGGGGTGCAGTGTGCAGTGCAGGGTGTTACCTGTGTGGGGGTGTATTGTGCAGTGCAGTGTGTTACCTGTGTGGGGGTGTATTGTGCAGTGCAGTGCGTTACCTGTGTGGGGGTGTATTGTGCAGTGCAGTGCAGGGTGTTACCTGTGGGGGTATTGCAGCAGTGCAGTGCAGGGTGTTACCTGTGTGGGGGTGTATTGTGCAGTGCAGTGCAGGGTGTTACCTGTGTGGGGGTGTAGTGTGCAGTGCAGTGCGTTACCTGTGGGGGTGTATTGTGCAGTGCAGTGCAGGGTGTTACCTGTGTGGGGGTGCAGTGTGCAGTGCAGGGTGTTACCTGTGTGGGGGTGTATTGTGCAGTGCAGTGCAGGGTGTTACCTGTGTGGGGTCGGAGGCAGGGAGGGTTTCATGGGGTTCATGGAGTTCATCGGACGGCCTCGGGGTGCAGCGATGAGCCCCCACACTCAGCAACCGGGCGAGCGGGCAGGGGGGGGCTGTGAGGAGAGAGAGAGAGAGACAGAGAGAGAGAGAGAGAGAGTCAGAGAGGCTTCAGGGCATATTCATACTCCTATAGGCGCCAGTAATTAGTTTATTTTAGCAGACGCCTTTATCCAGAGACTAGGGTGTGTGAGCTATGCATCAGCTGCAGAGTCGCTTACAACAGCGTCTCGCCTGAAAGACGGAACACAAGGAGGTTCAGTGACTTGCTCAGGGTCACACACACACAGCGAGTCAGTGGATTTGAACCCGGGACCTCCCGGTTCAAGCCCTTTACTTTAACCACCGGAAACCCCACAGCCTCTTCTAATCATATAAAACACAAGCAGCTATCATCCCTGTCCAAACACACTCACACACACACACAGACACCCTGCAAACACACACACAATGCAACACAGTTAACCCTTACACCACCTCAACCACACTATCAAGAGACAGACAGACAGACAGACAGACAGACAGACAGACAGCTGGCTGCATTAACTCAGCGCGTCTCATCAGCGCAGCAGTGGAAGGGAGACTGTCTGTTTTGGGGAGTCCCCGTCCTGCAGCCCCTCCCTGGTACAGCACACTGGAGGAGAGGGGGGGGGGGGGAGCGGGCCAAAAAAAAGAGCTAACCCTAACCCTCCCTCCTCGGGACAGCAGCCCAAATAAAACACCCCAGGAAGGGGAGGGGGGGGGCAGAAAGCAACATGAAAATAGAACAAATAATATCACAAACTAAAAAACGAAATTTAAAATGTGCTCCATACCCAGACTGCAAAGCGCTTCAGAATTAAACATACAAGTTTATTCACACACACGCACACGCACACGCACAAACACGCACGCACACGCACACGCACACACACGCACGCACACACACGCACAGCTTGACTAAATGAAGAGGCACTGAGCCACACAATGTTCAATATTATTATTATTTATTTCTTAGCAGACGCCCTTATCCAGGGCGACTTACAGTTGTTACAAGATATCACATTAGTTTTACATACAATTAACCATTTATACAGTTGGGTTTTTACTGGAGCAACCTAGGTAAAGTACCTTGCTCAAGGGTACAGCAGCAATGTCCCCCACCTGGGATTGAACCCACGACCCTCCAGTCAAGAGTTCAGAGCCCTAACCACTACTCCACACTGCTGAGCAAAAGGAGTGTAGGCTATACCCTAATGTCACGAAACGAAATCACCAGGGCTGGGAATCAAAGTCCTGTTGCACAGCAGTGTCACCCAGTCCAGGTTTTACTACCAGCTTGATCAGCCCCAGTGTGTCTAGGTAACAAGCTCCGGTGTGTCTGATTATTAAACTCCCAGTGAAACCAGGAGCGGATCACACTGCTGTGCGACGGGAGTCTCATTCCATCCCTGCACCACTGTGATTTTTTTCTATAACAGTATCAACCGGTCGTTTCTGGCAGCCCTGGCTCTCTGGAGGAGTTTGAAGAGCTGCTGCATCAGGGTAAACTAAAGCATACTACAACCATGAAGGAGTAACTGCAAAACTACTGTGCAAACTGTGGTAAAAAAACTTTAATAAGAGAGCATGCACGCACACACCCACACAGCGCAAGCTGAAATGTCACCTCTTTAGTAATCTCTCTCGCTGATCAGACGGAAAATCGGGGGAGGGAGGAGCTGCATGCAAATACTGTCTGCGACTCGGATCAACTGAAACCGAACCCAAAGCAACACCAAACAGCTTCATTTGGCAAATCTGAATCTGAATCTGAAAACAGAGCCAATCTACCACTTAGGGAGATATTCCTGCATCGTCTCTAAACAAATCCGTGGGGCGCCAGTGGTGCTGGCTGTGTGCATCACTGACACCCCCCCCCCCCCCCCCCCGTCCATTAAAACTGGAAACCAGGCTGGGAATAAGACTCCCATTGCACAGCAGTGTCACACATTCCAGGTTTTCCTACCAGCTTGATCACAGTGTGTCTAGGTAACAAGCTCAGGTGTGTCTGATTATTAAAGTCCTAGTGAAACCAGGACTGGATCAAACTGCTGTGCAGCGGGAGTCTCGCTTCCATCCCTGTGAATGAAGGAACGCTGTAAATGAATGGAATCCAGCGAGGCGGTGTTGTTGTAGAACCCTCCTTCCTCTCTCCGTGTCACACACACAGGGAAGGGTACGTTCTGTTCCAGGACTGGAACGAGGAGCCTGGCAGCTGAACACACAGTACTGAGCTCTCCCTTAAACACACACCCTCCCTCATACACACACTGAGTCATACACACCCTCCCTCACCCACACACACACACACACACTGAGACACACACACACAGAGACACACAGAGAAACACACAAACACTCTCCCTCACACACACACACTGACACAAACACACAAACACACTCCAACACACACTGAGATACACAAACACCCTCCCTCACACACACACACACACAGAGACACACACACACAGAGAAACACACAAACACTCTCCCTCACACACACAAACACACTCCAACACACACACTCCAACACACACTGAGATACACACACACACACACCCACAAACACCCTCCCTCACACACACACACACACCCACACAGTCAGGAGTGCTGTGATGCAGCTACAAGAGCGACCCCTGCAATGATTTTGCTGCCTTGCTGTAACCACAGTTCTCTCACGTCTGGTGGGTCGGTAGATTGCTGTATATATATTTTTTCAGTTAAACAGGTTTACCAGGCATGTCAAGAAGACTCCTGTTGCATAGCAGAGTCACCCAGTCCAGGTGCTTGATCAGCCCACAGCGTGCGCAGGTAACAAGCTCAGGTGTGTCTGCTTATTAAACTCATAGTGAAACCAGGAGCGGATCAGACTGCTGTGCAACAGGAGTCTCATTCCATCCCTGGTTTTCTGTTTGTGATTAACTGTACTGGGAGGGAGCCGTCTGTAAAAAAAATTACACTACATAGCTACTTACAATAATAATTACAATGCTGAGTCAGCATTCAGACATGCTCATCCGATGTCATGACATCATGCAACGCATCATGTGATGACATCATCATCACCACAACATGCGTTGCAATAGGCTGCGTATCCTAGCAACCGGCACAACATTACAGGTATTGTGACCCAAATATCAATATCAGGGTCTAGCGCTGTATATTATAAAGACATTTCAGAGGGCTGGATGGCATCAATATCAGGGTCTAGCGCTGTATATTATAAAGACATTTCAGAGGGCTGGATCGCATCAATATCAGGGTCTAGCGCTGTATATTATAAAGACATTTCAATATCAGGGTCTAGCGCTGTATATTATAAAGACATTTCAGAGGGCTGGATCGCATCAATATCAGGGTCTAGCGCTGTATATTATAAAGACATTTCAGAGGGCTGGATCGCATCAATATCAGGGTCTAGCGCTGTATATTATAAAGACATTTCAGAGGGCTGGATCGCATCAATATCAGGGTCTAGCGCTGTATATTATAAAGACATTTCAGTGGGCTGGATCGCATCAATATCAGGGTCTAGCGCTGTATATTATAAAGACATTTCAGAGGGCTGGATCGCATCAATATCAGGGTCTAGCGCTGTATATTATAAAGACATTTCAGAGGGCTGGATCGCATCAGGGATCTGCTATTGATTAAAAATAGATATTGTAAAATACAAACTATCTGGGCCATGCATTGATCCCTGTATGTGGGAGCGAGTGAGAGTGGGGAGAGAGAGAGAGAGAGAGAGAGAGAGAGAGAGAGAGAGAGAGAGAGAGAGAGAGAGATTTCTTAATTCAATTAAACGACATCACTTTACCCCCCCCTCCCCCAATCCTGTCCAATTACAGCGCGGGAGGGAGGGAGGGAGGGAGGGAGGTTAACCCTTTGTTTGCCAGCAGATGAATAACGAGTTTAAGAACAGCTGAGCCTCTCTCCTGTGTTTCTGGGTAACACAGTCCCTGACAAAGACAAGCGAAGCTCTGCTGCTGAACTGCCCCCCCCCCAAAAAAACACATTGTCCAGGGAATTACAATGGGGGGGGGGGGTCCAAGACATTATCACTGAAGCCCTCCCTCCACCCCACCCTCAATTGAAAACGGCTCTCGTCAGAATCCCTGCTGTTTGCTCCTTGTGTGTTCCTGTGGAATTAGCTGGGAGGCATACGGGGGAGTTATTTTTTGGGGGGGGGGATTAAAACTAGGGGTGGTTGCACCCAAAAAAATAAAAATAAATAAAGCAAATACTGAACCCAACCCCCTCATCAAGCCCACAGGGATGGGAACACGACTCCCGCTGCAGAGCGGTTTGATCCGGTCCTGGTTTTGAGTTTAACATATGCTTGAAACCTCTGCCGCCCCTGAACGCTGCGTTTCCATGGTTACCGAGCCGACCCCGCATTGGTTGCCAATCGCAGCAGCTCCCGACTTTTCTCGCACCCTTTCCCAAAAGCGGGACGGGTGGAACCAGCGACCGGAGAACCTCAGGACCGCTCCGTCTCTCACTGCTTTCCGTTCCGCCTCCTCCGAGACCCCCGTTTACTCTGCGCTTGTAGATCTCCTGCTCCGCCCCTCCTGCTCTGCACTGGACTCGCCTGACCTCAGCACCACATTACTGGATCCTCAGCTGATGCGCTATCCTTGCACTATCGCACTGCTAACATGTCACTGTAGATATAACTTGCTGTGATCCTAACTGGCTGCATCCTAGTTAGTAGTTTAGTTTACTGACTGTAAACTACACTGTTTTTAAATATGAAGCTTGCATTGTAACCCTGTGCTGCCCTGGAACACCTGTGTGAGTCGCCTGGGATAAAGGCGTCTGCCAAATCAATAAATAATAATAACAGTATGTCACAACACTGACCAATCAAGCGACGAGGGGGCATAAACACTGAATCCGCATCCGGGGTGAGCAGGCTTCTCTGGGTTTTGATATTATTTTAATATTTGTTATCTTTTATTTAGTAACAAAAAAACCTCCATAAGAATAGAGTCACAGAAAGCAAAGCAATCGCCTTCATCTTTTCGGTTTTGGTAAACAAATGAACGCGACCTTAGCTGCAAAGCCTGCTGGGAAAGAACCGCCAACATCCGACAAGGAACTCGGAGGAGGCGATCCACGGGGCGGGGGGGGGAACCCGGATCAGCTGTCAATCCGTGATCGTGGAAACCAGGTACAAGACACACCTGAGCTTGTTAGCTAGACACACTGGGGCTGATCAAGCTGGTAGTAAAACCTGGACTGGATCACACTGCTGTGCAATAGGAGTCTGATTCCCATTAGTAGTAGTGGTAGTAGTAGTAGTAGTATATAATAATACTAATAATAATATAGGAGGCTGTGTGGTCCAGTGGTTAAAGAAAAGGGCTTGTAACCAGGAGGTCCCCGGTTCAAATCCCACCTCAGCCACTGACTCATTGTGTGACCCTGAGCAAGTCACTTAACCTCCTTGTGCTCCGTCTTTCGGGTGAGACGTAGTTGTAAGTGACTCTGCAGCTGATGCATAGTTCACACACCCTAGTCTCTGTAAGTCGCCTTGGATAAAGCAGACGTCTGCTAAAAACACACATTTTTATTATTATTTATTTATTAGCTGACGCCCTTATCCAGGGCGACTTACAATTGTTACAAGATATCACATTCTTTTTTACATACAATTCCCCATTTATACAGTTGGGTTTTTACTGGAGCAATCTAGGTAAAGTACCTTGCTCCACACTGCTACCTCCATACCTATGATGATGACGATGATGGATGATTATTATTATAGTGATGGTAATAAGACTCCTATTGCACAGCACAGTTTGATCCATTCCTGGTTTTACTGTAAGTTTAATAATAAGACACGCCTGAGCTTTGGAAGTTAGAAATGAAAAACAAGAATTCACCCCCGACCCCCCGCTAGCCAGCAGAGAGAGAGAGAGAGAGAGAGAGAGAGATTCAGCAAAGCAAGCCTCAGTCCATCACTAACTGATTCATAAAGGGTAAAGGTTAAGAAAACGCTGCACAAACACAGATAAAGAAACTGAAGAAGAAGAATCGAGAAGTCCTTCTGTACGCCAGCGTCGCTGAAACGAGTTTCGATTCACACACCTGCCATGTACATCCTTGTCGAAATGATTGGCAATGATTGATTGATTAGTTATTTGGTATTTGGTATTTCTTAAATTTAACACAATGCAAGAAACCAAAAAAAAACACACATACAATGTTTGGCAAGGATTGCTTGCAGCTTCTCTTAGCATTTCTAAATTTAACACAACGACAGGCACAACATGAAGCAACAAGACTCCAGGTCGAAACACTTGGCATTGATTGATTGATTGATTGATTGATTGCTTGATTGAAGTATATTTTACATTTATCACAATGGGCACAATGCAAATATATATGTATATTTTTTTTAAAAGGTAAGACTTCAGGTGGAAAAGGTTTCACGTCCCTGAGTTCGTTTCCGTTTGTGTAGCTTGTGTTGCTGGATTGCGCTGTTATTCCAGGGGGCTGTGCAGCTCCACAGAGCCACAGGGAGGTTGTGGATCCGGATTCTTTCCTGCATGGAGCACACCCTGACTGGGGTCACTCAAGGACAGCCAGACAGCAAGCGAGAGAGCGAGCCACTGTAGTGTAAGAGTCTAGGCGAGGGTGTAACACTGCCCTGAAAATATTCTACAGTTTAAAATGTGTCGCACGGTTTAAAATATTATAGGAATGGAAATAAGACTCCCGTTGCAGAGCAGTTTGATCCATTCCGGGTTTTTACAATGGAGTTTAATAAGACACACCTGAGCTTGTTACCTGGAACGGATCGAACTGTCATGCAATGGGAGTCTTATTCCCTTCCCTGTGGTACAGCTTCACATCCCAGCATTATTCAGTTCAAACAAGTGTCCACAGATGCTGTCGATCGGGCTGATTTACAGTTCAGAGTGAAACAGAAAAAGCTGCTTAGGTTTGTGTGGATCGCTGATCTCCAGAATCTAAGAAAAAGCAGCGATCATCTCAAATCCGAGCAGCTGTTTCTTAATTCACTCTGAATGGTAGAAAATCAGCCCCGACCCTCCCCCCGATTGTCGGAGCCCCTGGTTTCTGTGGAGCGCTCTGTCCCAGTAATCCAACATTCATTTTGTGCCGCTCTGCGGTTCAGCAGTAAAAAGTCAGAGCTGCAAAATCGTGATGCTCTGCATGCATCCCCCCCCCTGGTCTCCAGGCCTGTCTCAGCCCCAGCATGTCGGAGGCTCGCGTGGGCCGGGATGATGCATTGCCCAGCAGTGGAGGGAGGGTCTTAGTCACTTCGATAATTTGTTTCACAAGCAGCTCCGAGTGTCTGCTGGGGGGGCTGGAGACACACACAAACGCACGCACGCACACACAATGCTTTTGCATTTACTGTAAATTCACTTGCATTTCCAGCTTTGAGACAGCTAACCTGGCTGCAGACTCCCGTTGCACCGCAGTTTGATCCGCTCCTGGTTTCACTAATATGAGGTTTAATAATAATACACATCAGAGCTTGTTACCTAGACACACTGTGGCTGATCAAGCTGGTAGTAAAACCTGGAATGGGTGACGCTTCCGTGCAATAGGAGTCTTCTTGCCATCCATCGATACACTGCATCTAGAATGAATTCCTCAAGCACATCCCTGCAAATCGAGGAGTCTTTATACCTCGCACTGCTAAGTGATCACAGTGTCGTTTTTAAACTAGACTAGGTGTCTCTCTCTCTCTCTAAACGCCTCCGAGTTTAATCCAAGCCTTTGCACAGGCTGTGGGGGTACAAGCGGTGTTCACTGCACCCCTTATAACAGAGTCCGAGCACAGCAACGTGTAATAAAGCATAGGGAAGCATTGTAAAGCACAGAGAGGTCTGGTAAAGCATAGGGAAGCATTGTAAAGCACAGAGAGGTCTGGTAAAGCATAGGGATGCATGGTAAAGCACAGAGAGGTATGGTAAAGCATAGGGAAGCATGGTAAAGCACAGCGAGGTCTGGTAAAGCATAGGGAAGCATTGTAAAGCACAGAGAGGTCTGGTAAAGCATAGGGAAGCATTGTAAAGCACAGAGAGGTCTGGTAAAGCATAGGGAAGCATTGTAAAGCACAGAGAGGTCTGGTAAAGCATAGGGAAGCATTGTAAAGCACAGAGAGGTCTGGTAAAGCATAGGGAAGCATTGTAAAGCACAGAGAGGTCTGGTAAAGCATAGGGATGCATGGTAAAGCACAGAGAGGTATGGTAAAGCAAAAGGGAAGCATGGTAAAAGCATGGTAGGGAAGCACAGAGAGGTCTGGTAAAGCATAAAGCACAGAGAGGGGAAGGGTAAAGCACAGAGAGGTCTGGTAAAGCATAGGGAAGCATTGTAAAGCACAGAGAGGTCTGGTAAAGCATAGGGAAGCATTGTAAAGCACAGAGAGGTCTGGTAAAGCATAGGGAAGCATTGTAAAGCACAGAGAGGTCTGGTAAAGCATATTAATAAACATGGCAAATCAGGGTACACTATGATAAGTGCATTGGAGAAACTGCAAACATGTGATCCACTTTTATAAAGGCACACACAGGGATGAAAGCTGGTCTGGGCTGAGCTGCTCCCAGCACTGGCTGAATGAAGCTCATTTTAAACAGCCCCACATCCTCTGCTTCAGACAGTCAGTAACCTTTGTGACACATTTCAGACTTGCTTGCTCACCTCATCCCCCTCACTGACAATGACTCTGCAGGAACTCTGCACTGAGACACCAAGCGAGGAGCAGAACCACACACACACACACACACACACACACACACACACACACACAGACACCAAGCGAGGAGCAGAACCACACACACACACACACACACACACACTGAGACACGAAGTGAGGAGCAGAACCACACACACACACACACACACACACACACTGAGACACGAAGTGAGGAGCAGAACCACACACACACACACACACACACACACACACACACACACACACACACACTGAGACACCAAGCGAGGAGCAGAACCACACACACACACACACACACACACACACACACACTGAGACACACACGAGGAGCAGAACCACACACACACACACACACACACACACACACACACACACACACAGAGGAGCAGACACACACACACACACACACACACACACACACACACACACACACACAGACACACACACACACACACCACACACACAGGAGCAGAACCACACACACACACACACACTGAGACACCAAGCGAGGAGCAGAACCCCCCCCACACACACACACACACACACTGAGACACCAAGCGAGGAGCAGAACCACACACACACACACACACACACACACACACACACACTGAGACACCAAGCGAGGAGCAGAACCACACACACACACACACTGAGACACCAAGCGAGGAGCAGAACCACACACACACACACACACACACACACACACACACACACACACACACACACACAGCGAGGAGCAGAACCACACACACACACACACACACTGAGACACACACACACACACACACACACACACACACACACACACACACTGAGACACAGGTGAGGCAGAAGCACACACACACACACACACACACACTGAGACACCAAGTGAGGAGCACACACACACACACACACACACACACACACACACTGAGACACGAAGTGAGGAGCAGAACCACACACACACACACACACACACACACTGAGACACCAAGCGAGGAGCAGAACCACACACACACTGAGACACCAAGCAAGGAGCAGAACCCCCCCACCCCCCCACACACACACACGCTCAAAGATTCAAATCACAGCCCTCTGCCTCTCCCCATCAATGCAAATAGGCCGTGAATGCAGCCGCAGCTGTTATTGATAGAGAAAGCCCCCTTGCCTGCCTGCCTCCCTCCCTGCCTGCCTGGGTGCTGGAGCTCCTGGCTCTAGGCAGCACGTGGGTTTTTAAACATGTTATTTCACAATGTCAAGGCACATTGCAATGTTCTTTAACTGCCGTTTGACAGACAGACAGTTAGAAACTAAGTTATACTAACGAATAAGGACCTGGTCATTAAAATCAATTTCTAAGTCCCATTGCATTTTAATCAATTCCAACATCACCGATCAAAGAAAAAAAATGGCCGTTTGTTTGTTAGTCCATTAAACTGAGCTTCGAAACCAAAGCAGCTGCAACAATCGCCACAGTTACTATGGCGTCTCCAACACAAATTCCTTTGAAGGAACTGGGAATCGATTTAAGAAAGAATTAAAAATCTGAAAAAAAAACAGGGCGAACCGACCCCCAACCCCGATTCAAAGCGGCGTTGTTTCAGTCTTCTGGATAAATCATTAGACCCCAAGACTGGTGTGCTATTCACACTGCCTATAGAGAAAGTGTGACCCCAAGACTGGTGTGCTATTCACACTGCCTATAGAGAAAGTGTGACCCCAAGACTGGTGTGCTATTCACACTGCCTATAGAGAAAGTGTGACCCCAAGACTGGTGTGCTATTCACACTGCCTATAGAGAAAGTGTGACCCCAAGACTGGTGTGCTATTCACACTGCCTATAGAGAAAGTGTGACCCCAAGACTGGTGTGCTATTCACACTGCCTATAGAGAAAGTGTGACCCCAAGACTGGTGTGCTATTCACACTGCCTATAGAGAAAGTGACCCCAATTTGAGTGTCAGGTTTCAATGGGTGTTGATTGCGCACGCAGTGATGAGAAGTAGATTAAGAAGGGGGCTGTCGACTGCTCAAATTCCTCCCTGTGTGTGTGTGGGGGCTCCCTACCCAGTGCAATTATTATTTATTTCTTAGCAGACGCCCCTATTCCAGGGCGACTTACAATTGTTACAAGATATCACATTATTTTGACATACAATTACTCATTTATATAGTTGGGTTTTTACTGGAGCAATCTAGGTAAAGTACCTTGCTCAAGGGTACAGCAGCAGTGTCCCTCACCTGGGATTGAACCCACGACCCTCCGGTCAAGAGTCCAGAGCCCTGACCACTACTCCACACTGCTGCCATCAGAACGAGGTGCACGAGGTGAGATTTGGGGGGGTGGGTGACCCCTCTTCAGTGACACGTTTCCTCAAATCGGCTCAATGGCAGCCTGTGACCAACAGCAAAGGCAACCGCAGATGGCAGCCAGATTAGCAGCAGGGATGCATTGGAAAGATTTACTGCAGCCAGATTCAGGGATGGGAACGAGACTCCCGCACAGCAGTGTGATCCAGTCCTGGTTTCACTGCGAGTTTAATAATCAGACACACCTGAGCTTGTTGCCTAGACACACTGTGGGCTGATCAAGCTGGTAGTAAAACCTGGACTGGGTGACGCTGCTGTGGAATAGGAGTCTAATTCCCTTCCCTGGGATTGCAGCAAAATGCTGTTCTCAGCAGCCTGGTAAAGCAGGTGGTGGGTGTTAGCAAGGCACTGGAAAACTGGATTTTTGAACTCAATACTTTGTTTTTAAAAACACGAAGGCTGCACTGTACAGAAATGCAGACGGCATTGCAAATCACAGAGTGGGACGCAGAACGTGGGGAAAAGGCAAGAATCTGCTGGCAGGGAAGAGATATCCGTGCAGAACAGGAAAAACAAACTGAATCCAAATTAAAAAGAAAAGAAAGGCGCAGAGGGGGGAAAAAACAAAAAAAACAAGCACAGTGTGTTCCTGGTGCAGATCTCGTATCACTCGCAGCACACTCAGCTGCCAGGAAGCATGGCACGTGTTTTTCATGTTCGTTCTTTCAATTGGAAAGTACAGTCTGTACCACAGAGCAGCCGGGATGGAAATTTCACTCCCGTGAAACAACATTACTGGGGAGTTGGTTCCAGACCCTCACAATTCTCTGTGTAAAAAAGTGCTTCCTATTTTCTGTTCTGAATGTCCCTTTATCTAATCTCCATTTGTGACCCCTGGTCCTTGTTTCTTTTTTTCAGGTCGAACAAGTCCCCTGGGTTGACATTGTCTATACCTTTTAGGATTTTGAATGCTTGAATCAGATCACCGCGTAGTCTTCTTTGTTCAAGACTGAACAGATTCAATTCTTTTAGCCTGTCTGCATACAACATGCTTTTTAAACCCAGGATAATTCTGGTTGCTCTTCTTTGCACTCTTTCTAGAGCAGCAATATCCTTTTTTTTGACCAGAACTGAACACAATATTCTAGGTGAGGTCTTACTAATGCATTGTAAAGTTTTAACATTACTTCCCTTGATTTAAATTCAACACTTCTCACAATATATCAAAGCATCTTGTTGGCCTTTTTTTATAGCTTCCCCACATTGTCTAGATGAAGACATTTCTGAGTCAACATAAACTCCTGGGTCTTTTTCATAGATACAATAAGCAGGAGGCTGTGTGGTCCAGTGGTTAAAGAAAAGGTCTTGTAACCAGGAGGTCCCCGGTTCAAATCCCACCTCAGCCACTGACTCATTGTGTGACCCTGAGCAAGTCACTTAACCTCCTTGTGCTCCGTCTTTCGGGTGAGACGTAGTTGTAAGTGCCTCTGCAGCTGATGCATAGTTCACACACCCTAGTCTCTGTAAGTAGCCTTGGATAAAGCAGGCGTCTGCTAAATAAACTAATAATAAATATGACGTTTAAAATAGCAATACATACATTAAGACTAATGGGTCAGGACCTTTGGCGTGAAACGTTGAGTGAAACGCTGTTATATTCGGTCAGCGCTTATCTCCATACAGCCAGGGGTGCGTTTTGACCGCAACAGAACCGGGTTAAGTGACTACTGCTGACCAAGAAACCGTGAACACAACGCCAGAACGGACCCGGTCATTAAAACCGGCGGAGGCTGAGAATGTAGTCGCAGCTGCCTGGAGTGTTATCGATGAACCAGCAGGTTGGTTATGTGTATAACACTGCCTAAATATCACGGACAGGTCTGTCAGAAGTTCAATACCAATACACCATGCAAAATATATCTCTAGACGTCTCCGCCATACATGTTACACTGCATTGCTATGGAAACGGACTATTGGCAGTTTGTTCCAAGTGCATTAAATTGTATTTCACTCAAGTATGTGTGTGAAATTTATATATTATATATATATATATATAAAATTCCATTATTATACGTGACTTTAAATCTACACAGGCCATCTTGCATTCAAATATTAAACACATTTACACAATCGTCTCCACTCAGCCTTTTGTGACTCTATGAAATCTAACATATATGCAGTAAACTACAAATGACACGTTTTTATTTTTTGGGGGGTATATCAAAGAATTCTTCAGTGAAACTTAAAGCCGCCTTGAATACGTTTTTCCCGCGCTTGTCCATCTTTTTTCAGAAACGCGTACAGAAACAAGCGTCGCCATCTTGACAGGAAACCTCTACTCCACAATACCTCTCTGGTTAAAGCTGAAAAGTTTATCGATTTGGTTATTTAAAAAAAAAATTGTAAGATCGACAAGAGTAAAATAACGGTTACCGAAGAACAATTCAATAATTAAAAGAAAAAAAATAAATAAAAATAAATACGGTGGTGAAAGAAAAACAGATAATAAAATTATTAAAAAATAAAATGACAACATGGATAGATTGATGAATAAAAATCAGGATTCAAAATCTAATCTTAAAAAAAAAAATTAAAAAAAAATGTAACCTGGACTTAAAAACATTACGCGAGTCGTGCGTCCCTGACGTCAGATGGCAATCTTTTCCACAGCCTTGGTATATTTAATCATATTTAATCATATCCTGATGTAACTATCACTGACGCTGTTATCTGCTGTATTATTGAATCGGATTTTGTCACACTTGTACTTGCTTGAACCAAAGTCATTGTATTTATCTTGCTCTTAATTGTATTATTACTTGTACTGTGATACTTGAAATGTATTTGCTTACGATTGTAAGTCGCCCTGGATAAGGGCGTCTGCTAAGAAATAAATAATAATAATAATAATAATAATAATAATAATAATAATAATATGAAGGTGAAAACTCTTGCGCCTTTTCTCTCTTTCTTTAGACTAGCAAGAAGGACAGAAGCGGCTGACCACGGACCACGGAGAGGTTCGGGGGAGGTTATTCCACGTGGTTACAACCATAAACCGTGCCACAAACCCGGTTCAGTAGACCAATGACCGCTAGGTCCAGTGACCTGACCGCGAAAACACACGACCCGACGACCTGGTCATAGCGCGAAAACGCACCCCTGGTTTATAACCCCATACTGCTGCAAGCAATAGCAGGAGCGCGCAGGTGAGGAGGCAGGAAGCGACGATCGAGGGGGAAAACGATCTTGAGTCTCTGAATGTAAACAACATGGGCCGTCAACAAGGTTCACTCACTGTAGAACCTGATCGTGGGACACTGTCTGTCTGTCTGTCTGTCTGTCTGTCTGCAGCACCCTCAAACTAGGTCTCCCGGGGGTCTCCTGCAACCAGGTTTCAAGCCGCTGTTCCTGAAAAACTGGATTTGAGTTCAGGAAGGGATAAGCATGGTGTCAAACTGAACCAGATGCAGGAGACTCCTATTGCATAGCAGTATCGCCCATTCCAGGTTTTACTAGGAGCTTGATCAGCCCCAGTGTGTGTAGGTATAACAAGCTCAGGTGCGTCTTATTGAATTCACAGTGAAACCAGGGACGGATCAAACTGCTATTCAGTGGGAGTCTTATTGCCCTCCCTGCTGTGGACAGGCTCAGTCTGCAGCTTTGAGCTCCCAACAGGCTCTCTGCTTGCCTGCGGTAGTTAATAACCTCACATCACAGCCAGCGAGCCCAGCTCTGCTTACATAGCTTCTGGGTTTGCTAACTAATCTCCACAAGATAACAAAGCTATTCTGAATACGGGATAGAAACATGACTCCCGTTGCACAGCAGTCTGATCTAGAGGTAATACGCTCAGGGGTGTCTTTTTAAAACTCACAGTAAAAACCGTGGAACGGATCAAAACTACGATGCAGTGGGACACTTCGGGATTCTTCTCATCGCACAGCAGGCCTTGTCCACGCTCCAGACTGTTTACATTCTCTCCAGCGAGTTTGTTTTTTTAGTGCCCTGGGGTGCTTGCGCATGAAGGGCGCTATATAAAATTAAATTGGCATCGCGTAGTATGGTAACTGTTGAGACAAGCAGGTCACCTTTTTTTTTTGAAAACATGACCTTCCAGGGATGTAAATAAGACTTATTTAATAGGAGATTGAGCAGTCACAGCGTACAGGTAACAAACTCAGGGCTATGCAATGGGAGTCTTATTCCCATCCCTGTTTTCTATAAATTTGGGGGGAGGTGGGGAGGGGTAGGCATACAGCAGGTACGGGCTCCCACACAACACAAATATCTACACTGTCATTCTCCAGTTTATTTTATTTTTTTACTGAAGGGCGGTTGTGTGAGACGCTCTCTTTCTCTCTCTCTGATTTCTGAAAAAGCGGGGGTCGTGTGGTAAAATGGCAACCAGACAGCAGCGATACCGGTGGCTTCAACTGCCCTTGAACGTTTTTTTTTTTTCTTCAAATTTTATAAATTTTCGCCGTTTTTGAATTCCAACCGCCACCCCAGTCAGTCTCACCCAAAAGCACCCCCTGTTTTGAATTATAATTACTACCGTCCCGTAGCAGCTCAGAATTGGCTTGAATCAGGCAGTCTCGCGCAGACGAGTTCATTTCTTTCAGATAAGGGGCGGACGCAAGTTTGTTCCCGCGGTGGTTTGAGGTAAACAGACATCCACAAACAACTTAGATGGTTATTAGAGTGATTTAAATATAGAAGGAAATGGCTTCTCACAAAACAGTTTTATCAGGTAAAAGAAAGGTCAGGCGAAGAGAAACTGTATCCAACATGGATAAGTACTGTGAGGATGACTATCGCGAAAAGGAAGGACAATACTGGCTGGAAATTTTATTAAAAGACCCAATGTCAAGGAGCGAACTGTCATAAGAATTGGTGCTGAAGAAGGGAAACGCCACGAAGAAACGGGGACAACGTTTACTACTGTGAGGAAAACAGGATAAATGAATTGGATGGTTTTCACAAGTGTGTTGCGATAAGAGAAACTCATCGTCTTTACATGCCGAGAGAACCAGGGAAGCGGCAACCGTCAGGAAGCTACGATACGAATTGTTATGCCATAAGATTTGATTTCCAGGTAAAAACAAATAAAAACCAATCAACTATTCAAATTTAGATTTTAGATGGGGGGGAAAAAAATGTAGGTCCAGTGGAAATATATTGGAGTGTACAAATATTATTGAACTGTGAAGCGGGGGTTTCGTGTGGCAAGATAGCCACCGAATGCAACGTCTTCTGGTGGCTTCAACTGCCGTGGAACGTTTTTTTAAATTTTAGAACGTTCCCATTTTTGAATTTCAACAGCCAGCACTCTCAAACAAACCGACCCCCTGTATGAATTACGAAACAGCTAGTCAAAATCTCATTGATTAACTATAGCAGACTCTCGGAGGATGCTGTTGTATTAGTTTGACCGAGCCATGATACAGATAGCTAATGTACTATGAATGAAAAAGCACCCCTAAAGATAAGACACTGCGCTATTTACAGCGTAACAGGACTTAAAAACTTCAAATTTCTTACTTAGACTTAAATCCATGCGGCCTTGTCTCTCCAAATCACGATTCTTAAAAATGTACTGCGGTTTACTTGAATAGTACATTAAACATTAACCATGGTTATACTGTAATATTAAATCCCGGGGCTACAGTTCATAAAATCATAAGCAAGTTTGGTAGCCATTAGTTCCAATCAGTATCGTTATAAAAAAATAGCCTATTGGACGAGCATCGTTCGTAATGTTTTATAAAAATGCTTTAAAAGTAGCGCTAGTGTAATACCAAACACACACTCGGGGCACGTTCACAATACAAAAGCTGTGTTTCGTTGTGCGGTATTTAAAAACAGATTAATAAAAACACAGACATGATAAACCGCGATACAGGTATCGATACTACACCGAATAAAGAAATCAAAATAATGGTGTTATCCGCAATAACAACAACGACGACGACTCTTACAAAACGCCGCAAGTAATTCGAAACACCATCCCTCAACAACAACAAAGAAAATGCAAATTACTTTTTTTTTCAAAAGCGAAAATACACCACGGTCCAAACGCTCAAGTACAGGCAGTGCTTTCCCAATGAGGTGAAACAGCGGCAGACATTTTGTATGTAGTGTGGTACAGTCTGCACTACGAGAGTACCGACAGAGGCGCCTACAACAAATAATAATAATAATAATAATGAGGATACATCAGCATTGCCGCACGGATCCTGCTCGCTTAAAACCACCAATAATAAATAACAACAAATAATAATAATAATAATAAATCTCTGATGCCTGGCTGCATTCCACCGATCATTAACCAGCCCCCTTTCTCGTTAGGATACATTTACTGTATATTACAACCCCCCCCCCCAGCACAGCGCTGACCACCGACCAGAAAAATAAAACACTCTGGCTGTCCTCCATCAAGCGGCCGAACCTCTTCAGCATGACAAAGCCGAGCTGCAGGAGACGCTGGCCAGCGGGCGATGGTAGGTAAGGCAGCCCGGGGCGGCAGCGGGGCAACCCGGGGCAGAGAACAACGAAACAGCAAAAGCGGCGCTTACCTTGACTGAAGCCGCCTCGGCCGGTCCACACCACACGGATCCGGTACAGAAACGCGTCTCAAGCAGGCGTTATCAAGCAGTTTTTGCAACCCTAGCTGGTCCACACAATACTAGCCCCCCTCCCCTTTCTTTTCCAAAAAAAGGGGGTAGTGCTTATGTTATAGTAGAAATATTAATAATGGCCTCCATTTCTTTTTTTAAAACAAAAGACTACCATCCATGCACACGTTGGCAAACGCTGTGGTTTTCAGTGCAGTAGCAGCTGCTAGCCCCAAGTCTCGTTGCATCTGATAAAAAAAATGACTGCGGTGCGACTGCAAGGAAAAGTCTCCCAGCTGCTGCGCTCGCCTCGCTGGATTGCTCCTCTGCGCTCCGATACTACGGCTATGAATCCAGGTTTGGTGGTTGCACAATGGGCTGCGATAATTTATTCATGAGGTCGATGGTGCTGGATCGGAGAAAAGGACAAGGCAGTCAGGTTTTTTTTTTTTTTTTTTGCCTGCTGCTCGCTTGTCTTCGCCCGCAGACTGGAGTAACTGAGAGCCTATCGCGATAACGCTACGACTCAGAGACCCGCCCACAAAAGGAGGGGCTTGTTGGTTCTTTTTTTAGAGAGAGAATTGACCGGCTGGTGTGAAACTCACGTCATTTTGGCTCCAACATGTAGCCTTTGCCGTATAGTAAAGTACCGGACCCGTGAGCCGGAATGGCGTACAGCGGGACACAGTTTCATAATCTCTTATTCGCTGTTTTTATGATAAACCTCCATCCGTTGGACGTTATTTTCCTCTCTATCGACTGCACTTTGGAATAATTAAGACCTCAAAACGCCATGGCTACCGTATCTGCATAGCAGCCCGATTCTAAACACAATGAAGTGATGCACTGAAATGAAATCCAGTAGCAATTAAGAGAACCGTTTCAAGGACAAATCTGTTTGAGTGTCTTCAACTTTGCTGAGCTTTTACCGGGGGGAGGTCAAAGCAGTAAACTTTGAGAGTGGGCTAGAAGGAGGCTGGTGCATTCTCTGTGCTTTACTACACTTTGAGAAGGGGGCTGGTTCAGTCTCTTCTCTGCTTTACTACACTTTGAGAAGGGGCTGGTTCAGTCTCTTCTCTGTGTTTTACTACACTTTGAGAAGGGGCTGGTTCAGTCTCTTCTCTGTGCTTTACTACACTTTGAGAAGGGGCTGGTTCAGTCTCTTCTCTGTGTTTTACTACACTTTGAGAAGGGGCTGGTTCAGTCTCTTCTCTGTGTTTTACTACACTTTGAGAAGGGGCTGGTTCAGTCTCTTCTCTGTGCTTTACTACACTTTGAGAAGGGGCTGGTTCAGTCTCTTCTCTGTGTTTTACTACACTTTGAGAAGGGGCTGGTTCAGTCTCTTCTCTGTGTTTTACTACACTTTGAGAAGGGGCTGGTTCAGTCTCTTCTCTGTGTTTTACTACACTTTGAGAAGGGGCTGGTTCTCAGTCTCTTTCTGACTACACTTTGAGAAGGGGCTGGTTCATTCTCTTCTCTGTGTTTTACTACACTTTGAGAAGGGGCTGGTTCAGTCTCTGTGTTTTCTCTGTGTTTTACTACACTTTGAGAAGGGGCTGGTTACTACACTTTGAGAAGGGGCTGGTTCAGTCTCTTCTCTGTGCTTTACTACACTTTGAGAAGGGGCTGGTTCAGTCTCTTCTCTGTGTTTTACTACACTTTGAGAAGGGGCTGGTTCAGTCTCTTCTCTGTGCTTTACTACACTTTGCGAAGGGGCTGGTTCAGTCTCTTCTCTGTGCTTTACTACACTTTGAGAAGGGGCTGGTTCAGTCTCTTCTCTGTGCTTCTTTACTACACTTTGAGAAGGGGCTGGTTCAGCCTCTTCTCTGTGCTTTACTACACTTTGAGAAGGGGCTGGTTCAGTCTCTTCTCTGTGCTTTACTACACTTTGAGAAGGGTCTGGTTAAGTCTCTTCTGTAGTAAAGCACAGAGGTGATAATGAACCAGCCTCTTCTAAAGGAGTTCTATTTTGGTTTAAAACTGAACACGACACAGAGGAATCGGCAGCTTTAAATACATTTTGCTAATTAAATGACCGCATTGTTACTCCACCTTAAACACCCCACCCCCTACTGTGTCGTTAAGCCACTGAGTCAATAAGACACTTAGCCAAGCAAGGACAGTACGGGCAGCACCACTGCGTGAGCAGGGAGGGGGGCGGATCAGAACATTGTAACACCTGACCTTATCTTTTTTTTGGAGTTTAAAAGGAAGAGACACTTTTGCTAGTCTCTTCCGCAGATTTATACACTAAATATTACAAACGAATTCTTCAGGTATTCCGGATTTTTGAAGGGTTTCGACTCTGAGTTTTGTCCCCACCTCTCCCCTGCCTGTACTTGAGCTGCCCTGTCTTTGAGTCGCCCATCATGCGAATTAGTCAAGGCAAAAAATAAAACGAGTTTTGGGTTCAGATAGCAGCAAAGGAAGCACCAAAGCCTCTTGTTTTAAGGGTGGTATTCGGAAAGCATCAACTCAGGAGTTATTTAAAGAATGCTGGGGTTTTTTCTTCTGTTTTTGATGAATTTCATAGAAAAGTTTCACGAGTATCAAACGAACTGCGTTGAATTCATATAGCGGCGGAACTAAAATAAACTCTTTGACAAATTTGTATTTTTATAGTTGTGGGTGAATTTTATTCATAAAACAAAAACAAACACAAAAACATTTAGGCCACGTTAGTAATAATAATAATAATAATAATAATAATAATAATAATAATAATAATAAAGTCTTGCTTTCAATGCAGAATTCATTTCAATATTAGACCATCTCTGTTAACCCATCAAGTACCAAAGACATCTTTCTGTGTAAACAATCCGCACGCAAGCTGTATGTACGGATGTCATTTGATGCGTTACATTGAGACGTAACTTTTGTGGTTAACAAAATTAGAGTAAGTTATCAAAACAGTATAGTTAAAGAGAAAGGAAGTGACGATGCATTTCAGTTGAGTATTCCCGGAGCTCACTGCTAACTTTTTCAAATCAAATCCGCTCTGACCTTGGCATCTCTTTGCTTTTTTTTCTATAAAGATGTGTGAGCCGCGCCCATCCCTAGTACAGTGTGTGTTTAAAATGTGACATAATTATAAACACCTGCAATTATATCGTTTAGGCAATACAGCATGACACGTGGAAATAGCGATGGGTGTAAGCATTGCAGTTACTATTATGTTTTAAATAAGGTTAGGTAATCAAATAAATGCATGTATATATGTATGCATGCATGTATGTATGTACGTATGTATGTATGCATCCATGCATGTATGTATTCATGCATGTATGCATGTATATAATCGCTGTTCGCGGTGCGTGGCTGTCTCACTGTCGGGCTTTCAGGCTCATTAGCGCGCCCGAGGCAGACACCCACGTTGCTGTGGAAACAGACACAGATCCCGCCGCCGCTTGTAACTTCAGATCGGTGCCTGATTCCCCTCCCTCTGTCTCTCTGCAGTCATTAAATACAGTAACAGACTGGACTGCAATGCGAGGCTTCTTATTAATATTATCATTAAAACACTGATACACACACTGATACATACACACTGATACACACTCACACTGATACACACACACTGACACACACACACTGACACTGACATACACTGATACAGACACACACACAAGGCTGAGAGTTGCTTGCGTTTTGCTGGCCTTTTTAAGTCAATCTTATGTTTTGGGTTCAGCGCAGTGCATTCCATTGCAGTGACTGCGACACTCCGCGCAGCCAAGAACATTCCTGGGCAGCCATCGGCGTCTGAGGGGGGGGGGGGGGGGGGGGGGGCTGCCTACTCCCTCCCCTCCTCTCCTCTCCTCCTTTCTCTTTCAGTCCATCTCTCCTGCTCCTCTTGTCTATTTAACCCAGTCAAACATAATTTACCCACAATGCCATGCCACGCGGCAGCATATGGGTGGCACTGGGTTGCGGTTTGACCTTTGACACTATTATACCCCCCCCGTTTTTTTTCTCTGTTGTTTTTCTTTTTGGAAACAGAAACACATGCCAACCGAGCGCCAACTATCAGAACCTCAATCCGTCCAGCCGCGTTACAAACAGATCGGACAGAACCTCAATCCGTCCAGCCGTGTTACAAACAGATCGGACAGAACCTCAATCCGTCCAGCCGCGTTACAAACTGATCGGACAGATCCAGCCGTGTTACAAACAAACAGAACCGCTATCAGAACCTCAATCCGTCCAGCCGCGTTACAAACAGATCGGACAGGACAAACAGATCGGTTACAAACACAGAACCTCGATCCGTCCAGCCGTGTTACAAACAGATCGGACAGAACCACGATCAGAACCTCAATCCGACCAGCCGTGTTACAAACAGATCGGACAGAACCACGATCAGAACCTCAATCCGACCAGCCGTGTTACAAACAGATCGGACAGAACCTCAATCCGTCCAGCCGCGTTACAAACTGATCGGACAGAACCGCTATCAGAACCTCGATCCGTCCAGCGTTGTTACAAACAGATCGGACAGAACCGCTCTCAGAACCTCAATCCGAACCGTGTTACAAACAGATCGGACAGAACCTCAATCCGTCCAGCAAACTGATCGGACAGAACCGCTATCAGAACCTCAATCCGTCCAGCCGTGTTACAAACTGATCGGACAGAACCGCTATCAGAACCTCGATCCGTCCAGCCGCGTTACAAACAGATCGGACAGAACCGCTCTCAGAACCTCAATCCGACCAGCCGTGTTACAAACAGATCGGACAGAACCGCTCTCAGAACCTCAATCCGTCCAGCCGCGTTACAAACAGATCGGACAGAAACCATTTGCACGTCAAACGAATCTGTTTCGTGTAAGTGTGTGCTTCGTGTTTTGTAACCGCAGGGTGTATTTTGTACCTGTATATTTGTTTTCCAGTGTACACATTAGACGCGCACGGCAGCAATTCACGGAATAGGTTCATTTTTTTTTTTTAGCAGCTCGCGTAGATCAGCTTTCTGCTTACGTCACTGCAGCAGTAGAGACCGGTTGTGACGAGAATAAAGATCACCATGGCAACGTGCAATGTGTAAATTAGCAGAGATACAGTCGTCTCGTATTACACACGCACAGAGAGAGAGAGTGGTGACGTGTGCTATGTGATAGAGGTGAACATGTTAACGATATGCATGCTTCAAATGATAGGAGAAAGAGAGAGAGAGTGGTGACGTGTGCTATGTGATAGAGGTGAACATGTTATTATTATTATTATTATTTATTTCTTAGATGCCCTTATCCAGGGCGACTTACAATCGTTACAAGATATCACATTATTTTTACATACAATTACCCATTTATACAGTTGGGTTTTTACTGGAGCAATCTAGGTAAAGTACCTTGCTCAAGGGTACAGGAGCAGTGTCCCCCACCTGGGATTGAACCCACGACCCTCCAGTCAAGTGTCCAGAGCCCTAACCACTACTCCATACTGCTGCCCCTATGTTAACAATATGCATGCTTCAAATGATAGGAGAGAGAGAGAGAGAGACAAACAGCAACATTGATCAGTTATTTTTGTTTGCCTCCTGTTTTAAGTCTTTGAAACCTTATGAGAATATATTATATAAAGAAGATGAAAAGTAAACTCATACAATAACAGCTCACTATTTTAATAATTTAAATAGCTCGCCATTAAAACAGAGAGCTTCCAGTTTATCAACGGCTTTTCTTTGTGAAGTATTTCTAGTGATTGATGAGCATCCTGCTGGATCCCGGTTCTCTTGGGACAGTTTTTATTTATGGTATAAGATATATAAGAAACAAAAAACATTGACCAACTAGCTAATTTCCTGCTAGGCCAGGCTAAACTGACTGTGTAGAAAAGCAGGAAAGAAAGTGAATGGGGAGGAGGATGAGAATGTCATGACTGTGTTTAACATGCTGGTGAAATGCAGAGTTCAGTTGGATTATAATCACTATAAATTGATGCAAGATCTGGAGAGTTTTGAGGAGGCGTGGTGTTTTAATGATGTTTTGTGTGAATTAGATGGAGAGCGACTGAGTTTTAATTTCTAAAAATTAAAAACCTGAAGTTGATTTGTGTGTATGGTTAAGGGTTTTTTTGTATAGGGGGGGGTTGTGTTATTTTGATTTATTGTGTGTTTTGTTTAATTATATGAAAATTAAGTAAAATTAAAAGTCAAGTCTTCTCTCTCTCTCTCTCGCACGTGCATTCATTCGAGCCTATTTGAGGCAGATACTTTTTAACACGCTATTTATGAAATTCTGAATAATGCTTATGAACATGGAATATTGTTATTCATAGTGTCAGTTCAGAATATGTATATATCATTTTAATACATATAAATTATATATTTATATTAGAATATTGTAACTATTTGCATGACTATTTATTTTTTCCCCTTTTTCGTAATCATATTTAGAATATATTTTAAAATGTGTAGAATGCAGAATTGATCAATCAGAGGCTTTTCTTTTTCATTGCATTTCCAGTCTCAATCGATACGGGTTTCAGGGATCGGAACACTGGAGTGTGGCGCCACCTAGTGTCTTTGTGTTGAATTCCATTGCCCACAATGTCAAAGAAAAACAAAGTGTTGGGCGAGGCGATCACACACACACAAAAACAATTAAACCTGCAGAAATATCCCGCAACGCAATGTGACTGAAGAACGCATTCAAACACCACCCCTTGCTGTCTCCGACATCCTCATTTCAGAGCAGTTTCTGTTTTTTTAGTTTTTAAACCGCATCACTCAAACTAACGCGCTTCAGCAGCTTGCTGTGCGCTCGACCAGATCACAACGAAAGCAGGCAGACCTTGTTCACAGACCAGCTTCTACATACAAATGCATCGGGACACGAACGTGGTTTCTTTATGATCACTGCTGCAGTGATAAGAACACATTCAAGTCCAGTGAAAACAGAACAACAACGCTTTAATTTACCCGCCGAATCTCTATTTAGGAGTTAATGTAGATGTCCTGCCTGTTTCTACATACACGCTGTAATATAAACAGGTTATTATGGCGCATGTCGTTTCTCTTTCAGTGTTGCCCGCTGACCCTGCTCTGCTATTGGCTGAGCGCTCCTCTCACACTCTCGGTAGGGCTGGTGCTTGCATTGCAAAGACGCTCCGTGTTGGTGGCAGTAAAAGTTTCGCTTCAGGAAAAACCTGGCATATTTTAGTACAAACTGCGCTTGTTTTAGTAAAGTTTGTCGTGTTTGGAGGCGGCCGTGCACGCCCAGCCTAAAAGGACGTTCTGCGAAACTAAGAACCAGGTGCGTATGCAATAATAACGCAGGTAGAAACAGACTCGAGTATAGAGAATTATTATTATTATTATTATTATTATACGCATTCGGTAAGTGCTAGTGTTTAAGTGGCGCTATAATGTCACAAAACTAAGCAGCGTTTTTTTTTTTTTTTTTTTTCTTTACTTCAAAAAACAGCAACGTTGAGTTTCGTGGAAAATGAAACCGAAAGTAATTGAAAACTAGTTCCATGAAATGGAGCGAGAGAGACAGGCAAGTCGAAGCAATTTGACGTAATTTTACAAATACAGGGCGGTGCGTTGATGTAGTAAACTTACTTTCTATTATTATTATTATTATTATTATTATTATTATTTATTTATTTCTTAGCAGGGCGACTCACAGTTGTATACAAAAAATACATCTCAAGAATTACAGTACAATTAAGAACAAGATACAAAATACAATCACTTCAGTCCTAATAAGAGCAAATATAAAACACAGTATGATTTGATATGGGGGCAGCTCAAGAGCAGATAACAGTGTTGATAGTTACATCAGGGTTAGATACGAGGGCAGGTGAAATACAAGATACTACAGATTGGGTTCAGTGCAGGATTAAATACATTGAAATAGGGAGCAGATAAGTTAAAGTGCATTAAAGGCAGAGTGCTATATTGTCCAGAAGGGAACAGCACATGCATACATATGTGAACAGGAAGGGGTTCAATTCATTAAGTGTAAAGACGATTTATACGCACCCCCATTTATTTATTGCAGGGTGTTACAGACAAATCCCTTTTTCAGCTGAGTCGAAACAGCAGTAAACACAGTGCAGTTCACTTGGGAACCTCTGGGAAGAACATTTCATTTTGACAATCATTAACCACAGAATTCTTGAAGCATACCAAGTGTACCGCCCCTTTCCTTTCCACACAGCTGAAGGAGAGCTTTTGTCCTAAATGTCCTGATATCGTTTTTTTTTTAAATCAGTTATTCACATTGTTGTGTTCCTGTATTACCTTATTCTTGTAATATTTATATCATGATATCTTATTTTAAGCTGTTGCTATGCAGGTAAGTATTGCCAGGAGAGAAAGACAGCATCTATGTGCACGTGTTTATTTGTTTGTTTACTTTGTTGGTGTCAGGTCTTGTAAATGATATATATAACCCCCCACCGCTGCAAGTTTAGTATGAAAGTGCTGATTGAAACTTGAAAAGTGATAAAACTGGTTGATTTTTTTTTTTTACAGGAATGTCTTTGAAAAACATAAGAGACAGAAACGACAGCAGCCAAATGCGGGACTCGTTAACCCACGCACCGTCGTCCGGGCCCCAGGAGCCAGGGGATTTACCAAGGGGAGAAAACAGCAAGCCATCCCCAAAGGAGTCCGCTGCTGAAAAGGAGAGCGACAGGGACAAGGAAGAGAAGAAAGGGGAAGAGGAGGGGGAGAGGAGGGGAGGGGGAGGGACGAGGGGAGGAGAGAGAGAGAGAGGGGGAGGATCGGACGAGAGAGAGGGAGGAGCGGACGAGAGAGAGGGAGGAGCCGACGAGAGAGAGGGAAGAGCGGACGAGAGAGAGGGAGGAGCCGCGGAGAGAGAGGGAGGAGCCGACGAGAGAGAGGGAGGAGCCGCCGAGAGAGAGGGAGGAGCCGAGGAGAGAGAGGGAGGAGCCGAGGAGAGAGAGGGAGGAGCCGAGGAGAGAGAGGGAGGAGCCGACGAGAGAGAGGGAGGATCCGAGGAGAGAGATGGAGGATCCGACGAGAGAGAGGGAGGAGCCGAGGAGAGAGAGGGAGGAGCCGCGGAGAGAGAGGGAGGAGCCGAGGAGAGAGAGGGAGGAGAGGAGAGAGAGGGAGGAGCCGAGGAGAGAGGGGAGGAGCCGAGGAGAGAGAGGGAGGAGCCGAGGAGAGAGAGGGAGGAGCCGAGGAGAGAGAGGGAGGAGCCGCGGAGAGAGAGGGAGGAGCCGAGGAGAGAGGGGCAGGAGCCGAGGAGAGAGAGGGAGGATCCGACGAGAGAGAGGGAGGAGCCGAGGAGAGAGAGGGAGGAGCCGCGGAGAGAGAGGGAGGAGCCGAGGAGAGAGAGGGAGGAGCCGAGGAGAGAGGGGGAGGAGCCGAGGAGAGAGAGGGAGGAGCCGAGGAGAGAGAGGGAGGAGCGGATGGAAGTGGAGGTGCCCCGGGGGGGGGGGGTCAGCCCCAGCGGGGGGGGCAGTGTGGCTGGGGGAGGAGCTGGCGTTGATGAGGAGAGGCCTCGAGTACAGAGAGGACCCAGGAGAGCTGCAGTTTGGACCCAGGCACACCGTGCTCATCAACGTAAGGCATTCACTGAGTTAGCTTACCATCCAATACAGCCACCCCACACTCGAGAGTCTGCTATATATTTTATATTGTTAGCGAAAGAAGGGACTAGCCGAAGAGTTTGTCTACTTGACTTAGTTTCATTGACATGGTAGGCTAACACAATATTATTCTGCACGTTTCTAAATGGTGGCCAATCAAGTTGAGAGTGTATTTCGTTCTACCAGCCAACCCACACCTACAAACGTATTACAGGTCATTAAATCTGAATAAAACACAGACGAAGGCTGATGTGAACACACTTCGATTCTGCTGTGGTTTAAACGTTTAGAATCCCTTGTCATTCTGAGTGCAGATCTACCCTCTCAACGAAGCACACAATATAAGGCGTCACCTCATTAACATATACACCACAGCGATTCCGCAATCCTGTTGTGCTCCTGAATGTTTTTTAGACCTGCTCAGATAGTGTGAGCAGCACTGGAGACGGTGAGGGAAGCAAGGAAAGACACAAAACCAAAAAGCCAAGCCTGATAGACAAGCATATAGACACAATTCATGACTACATACACACATACATAAAATAAGGGGTGTGCTGTGGAAATTATTGTGACGCTATTGAGGTGAAAACAATACGGCCCAGGCTGTGAGAGAGAGAGAGAGAGAGAGAGAGAGAGAGAATCAATTTATGAATGTAAATGTCAGATGCCTATTATGTGCAAAGCATAGAGAAATTTTAGTCAAAGCTTGCAGTTCCATGTGACTCTACCAAAAGTAGCTTTTCTGAATTGGGTCGAATGCCAATATGAAACTGTACAATAAGGAGGTTTATACACACACCACATAGATATACTTATTCATTCACCCATGTTTGATGTACATTCCTGAAGTGAACTGTACGTATAGCTTATGCTGTTACTATTAATGTCAAGTTTGTAACAAACAAAAAGAAAAAGGCCTATGGAAAGTGATTTCTACAACTGAGTGAATGGCAACCAATCAAAATGCTTACATGTCACAAGAACTCTTTGCAAGCTGTAAAGTTGCTTGCAACTTCTAGTTATTATTATTATTATTATTATTTTTTTTTTGCCTGGGCAGCTTCTGGATTTCAAAAAGGACAAGAAGCTGCGGCCGCAGCCTGGATCCAATTTGTGGAACAGTGACCACGTTAAAATGCCAAACTCCACGAGGAACACGTTCAACAAGCAAGGGATGGTAGGAGAGTCACGCAGCGATCGAGAAGTCACAAACTTCTTCAGGGTTGGAAAACTGTCTTTCAATACGACATCTTTTCGTCTTTTATCCTTTTCCTTTTAGTTTGGGAGTGGCGAAAAACTTCGTTGGGATTTGATAAAAAAGAAGCTCAGCAAGCTGTCAAACGTCACTAAATCTGAAACCATCGAGGTAAGAGAAAGCAACGAGGGAGGGAACGGTTCATTTACCAGAATAGAACCCAGAGGAAGCTGAAAGGCTGGTCTAGTGCAGTAACATTAACCCACTAGCGCCACCTAGCCCCCCAGACTGGAACCCAGGCCTCCAGAGGAAGCTGAAAGGCTGGTCTAGTGCAGTAACATTAACCCACTAGCGCCACCTAGCCCCCGAGACTGGAACCCAGGGCTCCAGAGGAAGCTGAAAGGCTGGTCTAGTGCAGTAACATTAACCCACTAGCGCCACCTAGCCCCCGAGACTGGAACCCAGGGCTCCAGAGGAAGCTGAAAGGCTGGTCTAGTGCAGTAACATTAACCCACTAGCGCCACCTAGCCCCCCCAGACTGGAACCCAGGCCTCCAGAGGAAGGTGAAAGGCTGGTCTAGTGCATTATTCCAGGTCTTCATGTTAGTTTTGTATTTTGTCTCATTGGACTGTCTTCTGCAGGAGGTGATCAAGTCCTACAATGTGAATTACAAGAACGAGTGGAAGTTTGATGCTCTGCACAAATATTTTGAGGTTGGTAGCATTAGAAATTTTTAAACATATTAAATTCAATGACTAACGTTTTGACTAGAAGTCTTTCTCCATGTTAAAGTGGGCAGCAGTGTGGAGTAGTGGTTAGGGCTCTGGACACTTGACCGGAGGGTCGTGGGTTCAATCCCAGGTGGGGGAACACTGCTGCTGTACCCTTGAGCAAGGTACTTTACCTAGATTGCTCCATTAAAAAACCTAGCTGTATAAATGGGTAATTGTATGTAAAAATAATGTGAGATCTTGTAACAATTGTAAGTCACCCTGGATAAGGGCGTCTGCTAAGAAATAAATAATAATAATAATAAAGTCATTCAGTTCAATTCAGTTCCTCTCCCTCTCTCCACAGACTGAGGAGCCTAAGCGTGAGCTGTTTAGAGTTGTGAAGGCCATGGCTGAACTGGCTCTCAAGCTACCAGACATCTGCCCCAAAGTAACATTTCACATGTTTCATTTTCATTTTGTGTCCTATTTATATACTGATTTATATCTCCATCTGTATCTCACCCTCTCTCTCTCTCCCAGGCTATCCCCCTCCTGAAGCAGGGCACGTCTCACTCCCTCACCCTGTCCCAGGAACAGATCTCCTGCCTCCTGGCCAACGCCTTCTTCTGCACCTTCCCTCACCGTAACTCCACCCACCCGCGAGCCGAGTACAGCAACTACCCCGACATCAACTTCAACAGGTCAGAGACAGCGAGACGCCAGCCTTTCAGCTTCCTCCAGGGCCTGGGCTCCAGTCTTGGGGGCTAGGTGGCACTAGACCGGCCTTTCACCTTCCTCCAGGGCCTGGTCTCCAGTCTGGGGGGCTAGGTGGCACTAGACCGGCCTTTCAGCTTGCTGCAGGGCCTGGGCTCCAGTCTGGGGGGCTAGGTGGCGCTAGCGGGTTCATGTTAATGCACTAGACCAGCGTTTCAGCTTCCTCTGGAGGTCTGGGCTCCAGTCTCGGGGGCTAGGTGGCGCTAGCGGGTTCATGTTAATGCACCAGACCAGCCTTTCAGTAATGCAGTGCACTGTATGAATAAAGAAAATCTTTCTCAACAGGCTGTTTGGAGAAAGTTCAGAAAGGAAGCAACAAAAACTGAAGACAATCTTCCAGTACTTCAGGAGTGTTACAGGTACTGCACAGCACAGTGTAATAAACACAGTGAAAGCATGGCACAGTGTAATAAACACAGTGAAAGCATGGCACAGTGTAATAAACACACTGAAAGCACGACACAGTGTAATAAACACAGCGAAAGCACGGCACAGTGTAATAAACACAGCGAAAGCACGGCACAGTGTAATAAACACAGGGAAAGCACGGCACAGTGTAATAAACACAGTGAAAGCACGGCAGTGTAATAAACACAGTGAAAGCACAGTGTAATAAACACAGGGAAAGCACGGCACAGTGTAATAAACACAGGGAAAGCACGACACAGTGTAATAAACACAGTGAAAGCACCGCACAGTGTAATAAACACAGGGAAAGCACGGCACAGTGTAATAAACAGGGAAAGCACGGCACAGTGTAATAAACACAGGGAAAGCACAGCACAGTGTAATAAACACAGGGAAAGCACAGCACAGTGTAATAAACACAGTGAAAGCACAGCACAGTGTAATAAACACAGGGAAAGCACAGCACAGTGTAATAAACACGGAAAGCACAGCACAGTGTAATAAACACAGGGTAAGCACAGCACAGTGTAATAAACACAGTGAAAGCACAGCACAGTGTAATAAACACTGAAAGCACGGCACAGTGTACTAAACTGTGAAAGCATGGTAAATAATAGGTTAAGCACTGTGAAGCCCAGATAGGTGTAGTAAAGCATATTAAACCAGGGTAAACCAAGTCACAGTAACCATGGGAAAAGCATGTAGGAAAGTTACAAAATGACCCTGCACATGTATTCTGATTCTAGGGGCCAGACCAGTGAACTGACCCTGCTTGTGCTTCCTCTCTCCTCTCACATAGAGGAGCCTCCGCAGGGTCTGGTGACGTTCGAGAGACGAAGCCTTGCGGGACGATGTGACTGGAAACAGTGAGCAGCGAGCCTCGTGTCTTTCAAGAACTGCCTTATGTTATTAGTAGTGGTTGTAGTCATAGTATTTTACCACCTCCTTCTTCATAAATACATTGGCTTCGTCAAACAACAGGTCAGGCAGGATAGAACACTTTAATGTCATGTTTATATCAAAATAATAAATACAAGATTTATTCCCATTGGCATTGCATCAGGCCCTGGGGTCCAGTTACAATTGGAATTGTGTAATTTGTAATGGTAGTGGAGTCTTGGCACACCTGCATAATTGGAATTGCAATGAGACCACATGACTGATGGACTGCAGTTCAAGCACACCCCTTTCCAAGCTGAATCATTCTCAGTCCCATGTGTGTCACACCGAGCGATCCTCCTTCTCGTCTCTTCAGCCGCTTTCAGTGACCCACCCCTTCTGTCATTGCAATTGTAATGATAATTGACCTCCAGGTCTGCATTACATACTAATATACTGCTCAGCGGAGATAGAGGTCCTGATACGGCAGCACACTGTGTCTGTCTGTCTGTCTGTCTGTCTGGTTAGTGGTGGGTTTTTTCTTTAGTATGTCAGTATAGGGAAGGGGAGATGCCGTTTATTCTAATGTTTTTGTTCCTCCTCTTTCAGCTGTGATTCCAAGATCAGTAAACTTCACATCACTTCAAAGGGCACAATTGAGAAGGATGGGAAGGGAATGCTCCAGGTGAGTGAGAGAGTGTGGGTGTGAGTGTCTGGTTCTGGGTTCTGTTCTGTTGCAGGTTGATTTCGCCTGTGCGATGGTCGATGGGGGTGGTTCTGGCTCTGTGTTCTGTTCTGACCCAGTCTGTCTGTGTATCGGTTCGGTTCTGTTGCAGGTTGATTTCGCCTGTGCGGTGGATTTGGTTCTGTGTTCTGTTCTGACTCGGTCTGTCTGTGTCTCGGTTCGGTTCTGTTGCAGGTTGATTTTGCCTGTGCGATGGTCGGCGGGGGGGTTCTGGGTTCTGGTCTGATTCAGGAGGAGATCCGGTTCCTGACCCACACGGAGCTCATCGTGTCTCGACTCTTCACTGAGAAGCTGGGCGATTGGGACGCGCTGTGCATCACCGGTACAGCTCTGCTAGAGGGGGCAATACCCTCTGTGTGTGTGTCTGTCTGTCTGTCTGTGTCTGTCTGTGTGTGTGTGTGTGTGTGTGTGTGTGTGTGTCTGCTTCTCTGCCTGCCTCTCTCTCTCTCAGAGTCTTTGTCTCAGTGTTTCTCATCTCTCCAGGGCCCCAGTGCTACAGCAAGTACTCCGGCTACAGCGACACGTACAGCTGGGACGGGCCTCACACAGACACCACAGAGAGGTAAACACACTTCTCACTATCCCTCCCTAGTGTGCGTATGTACCTCTGTCTGTGTGTGTAGTGTCTCAGTGTGTGATCTCTGTCTCCTCTTGCTGATCCACGCAGGGACAGGTGGATGAGACGCTGCACTAAGATTGTTGCCATCGACGCCATCAAATTCAAAAATGAACAGCAGCAGTTTGAGATGAGAAACGTGGACAGAGAGCTCAACAAGGTGGGGCTGCGGGCCTCTGTGACGCTTCATACAGAACTTAATATATCCAGCCAAGCCTGTCTCTTATATCAGTGAACATGTCCAGCCGACCCTGTCTCTTATATCAGTGAACATGTCCAGCCGACCCTGTCTCTCATATCAGTGAACATGTCCAGCCGACCCTGTCTCTCATATCAGTGAACATGTCCAGCTGACCCTGTCTCTCATATCAGTGAACATGTCCAGCTGACCCTGTCTCTCATATCAGTGAACATGTCCAGCCGACCCTGTCTCTCATATCAGTGAACAGTGAACATGTCCAGCCGACCCTGTCTCTCATATCAGTGAACGCCGACCCTGTCTCTCATATCAGTGAACATGTCCGGCCGACCCTGTCTCTCATATCAGTGAACATGTCCGGCCGACCCTGTCTCTCATATCAGTGAACATGTCCGGCCGACCCTGTCTCTCATATCAGTGAACATGTCCAGCCGATTGAGAGTGTCTGTGTTCTGTAATGGACCACGTGCTGTTCTTGTGTTTGTCTCTCCCAGGCGTACTGTGGGTTCAAACCCCGAGTTCAAGCACAGTGCTACCTCCCTGTGGCGACTGGGAACTGGGGCTGTGGAGCCTTCAATGGAGACATCAAGCTGAAAGGTGCGGAAGTTTCAGCACATATATATATATATATATAAGGAAAATAAATGGATGAATAGACTCAATACCACGATGCCTGAAGGCAGATTGTTACATCATTGACTATGTAGTGAATGACATCACAAGCACGTTAATGGATTTAAACAGACATGAGTGAGTGTGGGCACCACGGCATCACAAACACACTTTCCCTTGACAAAGTTGTCTCTTTCGAGCAAAAACTCATGAACATTGATTGAGTTGTGCAGTTATTCCACACGTGAACCTAAATCAGAAACACTACAAGAAACTAACATTATTTTTTTTTTTCTCAAAGTGTCGGCTAAGGGAAACGTTTGTCATTGAATTTACACAAGTCTCTCAGCGTCTTCAGTGTAAATTCAATGGCAAACGTTTCCACTAGAAGTCTTTCTCAGCGTCTTCAGTGTAAATTCAATGACAAACGTTTCCACTAGAAGTCTTTCTCTGTGTCTTCAGTGTAAATTCAATGACAAACGTTTCCACTAGAAGTCTCTCAGTGTCTTCAGTGTAAATTCAATGGCAAACGTTTCCACTATAAGGAGGCTGTGTGGGTCCAGTGGTTAAAGAAAAGGGCTTGTAACCAGGAGGTCCCCGGTTCAAATCCCACCTCAGCCACTAACTCATTCTGTGACCCTGAGCAAGTCACTTAACCTCCTTGTGCTCCGTCTTTCGGGTGAGACGTTGTTGTAAGTGACTCTGCAGCTGATGCATAGTTCACACACCCTAGTCTCTGTAAGTCACCTTGGATAAAGGCGTCTGCTAAATAAACAAATAATAATAAGTCTCAATGTCTTCAAATGAAGACACTGAGAAAGAACTTCTAGTCAAACCATTTGCCATTGAATTTATTTAAATTCAGCGCTGTTGAGTGTTTAATAGTTACGTATGTTAAGCCTAAAATCAGAACAGCAGAATTCAGCAGAGACTAACTTTCCTGAGATGAAGCTCCTCATGTCCTTTCAGCAACATGATGGACTGGTCTTTCTGCCCTCTTCCTCCAGCTCTCATCCAGATAATGGCCGCCTCCAAGGCGAGCAGAGACATCGTGTACTTTACCTTCGGCAACGAGGAGCTGGTGCAGGAGATTTGGAACGTGCACAACTTCCTGCAAAAACAGCACTTCACAGTCGGTAAGCCAAACTCAGAGAAGGCATGTGGTGTTCTGGGGGGGTCTGTTGCTGTAGGTGTGGAAACACTGACAGTGTCAGTGGATACAAGAGTCTGCTTCGAATGTCATTTATTAAAAAAAAAATGTGTTCTTCACATTTCCCTTGATATAAGAACATAAGAAAGTTTACAAACGAGAGAGGCCTTTCAGCCCATCTTGATCGTTTGGTATAATCATTCTGCATGGTTGTGGCTCCTGCTACTCCAATAGTCATACCTTGTCTGTCTGTCTGTCTGTCTGTCTGTCTGTCGTCCCGTGATTTGAATAGCATGAGGAAGGATGTTCAGTGCCCTGGCTTGGGGTTCTCCAGACAAGCTCAAAGCAGCTCTATAGAAAACAAAAATGTAATAACTCACCGTTGGAGCAACAGAACCGCTCTGAAAGACTGCTAGCTCCATGAACTGAATTAGAGACGTGAGCCTTGTTACTCTTATAGGACTTACAACACAGTACTCACCCCCCACCCCTCTCTCTCGCCCTCTCTCAGGTAAACTCTACAGTGTACTGGAGATGTACTGTGAAAGAAAGCGCTCCCGTTCAGCAGGGGACCTGTATGATTTTATCTACAGCTTCTACGCGGATTTGAAAAGCAAACATTAAAACAGCAGGCAATCCCAGCCAGCAAGTTAACACGCAGCCTCTGAATGCCAGTGTCTGGGTCTGGGTTTGATAACTGAACCGGGGGGTCAAGTGACCCGACCAAAAGGGTTCGACGAGGTCAAAAAGAAATGGCCTGAAAGAACATTTAAAGATACAGCTACTCCCTGATAACCCTAAACTACTTCCAAATTTTAAACCGGTATGATTGACTGGGAATAAATCATTAAAAAAGAGGGGGCAATATTAATATATAATGAATGATTATTTTAAAACCTGAATGAAGGAGAAGAAATAACAGATAATGCATACATGACTATGCAGTACACAGAGAGACAGGATGCTTTTGATTTTCTGTTCATGTTACATTTTATTCTTTGATATAAATATATATAAATAAATACTAATATCCACTAACTTCCTGATTTAATGAAGCTTCTTGACTTGTATTGCTTGGAAGGGTAAGGTATAGGGAGGATGCAGATTCATTTTCTCAAGCGATCACTGCCTCCAATCAACTACACAGAACTCCTGTATGTGTGTAACTGTGTGCTGTACACTGTGGTGTTATCCATGCAAATAAACAACACTGTGTAAATACATGCAGCCTCATTCTCTCTGCATTTTTCTGTAAATACACTCTCTGAGGGGAGGTGTTTAATTAGCTAATTATTGGTATACAATATCGACAGTAGCGCAAGACAAATTCACACGGATGCCGTTGGAGAAGATAATGCCTTTATTGAATGAAGCAACACACAAAAAAAAATAAAAGGAAAAAGAATTACAATTAAAAAAAAACAAAGAAAACACCTTTAAATCACTTATATATGAAAATAAATAAAATCAGCTTTTATCCCAGAGAGATCTTTTCATAACACGAGTGGTGATTATTTGATATCTTTTATTTTCCTTTAAAGCCGCCCTGTTTAGTTTGTCTTGGGTTTGGCACAGGGGCGACACTGAGGACAGACACACAGAGCTGTACCGGTGATAAACACACGCTGTGAACCGCTCTGTAACCCAGACCTCAAATCAAAGCCGTCTTTAAGCATGCAGGCAACGGCACAGCTCTTACAGATTCGAAAACCTCTGTTTATTTTTCCTTTGTTTTGAAAGCGCCGGTTCATTTTTCCTCTTCCGCTCCATGGCAGCCGTGCTGCACGGATTTCAATCCAAGCCCTCGCTACAAATCCTGTCAACTCAACTCTTCTACTTTTTATTTTTTATTTTCTTTTCTGTTTTTTTGTACGAGTTTTCTATTTTGCACTCGAATAAAAAATTCCCTAATTCACAAAATGTACAAACTGCACTCCGAAATATAGATATCTCTATATATCCATCTATATACAGAAAGCTCTCTCTCTCTCTCTATCCATTCGATAGATATAGATAGATAGCTAGATTTGCCTGTTAACAGCTCACGTGTACTCTGTGTGTGTAAATGCATGATCTTCCATCATGAAAACGATGCGTTTCAGGTCGTGGAAGGAGAGGCAGCAGGAGACACCTCTGCCTGCCCAGTGGCCGGTCTGTTCGTTCTAACCTTCACATGATTTCTTTTTTAATGTATTGTTTTTTAATTCTGCATTGGTCGATTTTAATGACTGATTGATTTGCGAAAAAAGTCTTATCCATCTGTCATATTTTCTTTGGGGTTTTTTCGTGCGTTTTTTTATTTTTTTTAATTCTATCCCATCGTAATATATATTTTGTTTTTGAAAAGAAAGCAAACAGAACAATAATATCAATAATATTAATACAGATGATTCACGAGCAGGATGTGAGAAGTCAGCAGCATGCACAGACTACAGTGCTGATGTCCCATAGGCTCTAGAGGCAGCAGACACTGTCGAGGGGAACGAAACCGAAGCTCCAAGAGCTTCAAATCACACCTTAGGTCTTCGTTTGCAGTTTTATTTTTTCTGGGCGGACGGACAGGCTGACAGGAGCAGTGGAGGCGAGTTTGCAGAGTGTGGAGAGTGTGGGGGGGGGGGGGCCCTCGAAGGCCCCCCCGTTGAAGACTGAGCGTGGACAGTGTGGGGGGGGGGGGGGGGGAACCCCTCTAGGACAGCCCCTTGAAGGCCTCCATGTTGAAGGTTGTGTCCAGAAAGCGCTTCAGCTCCTGCAGGTGAGTGTGTTTGTTACCGGTGGCAGGGGCCGCGGCGGGGTCACGACCTGCATACCTAAGGACGAAACGAGAGAGGAGAGCGAGAAAGGAGAGAGGTGTAAGTAATAACAAAATGATATAACCCTTAGCGGTCCTTTTATTCAGCGCGTCAGGTCCAATTTATTTTCACACGCGCAGTTTATTTTAGACGCGCTGTTTAAAAGTATTTTTTTCCCCCCACAGTAAAACAGGTTTAAAAGGCACTGCATATCAACGGGACACTCAGTACTGCATCACCAGCCCCGCCCCACCCCGTTTGCTATATTTTTCAAATGCCTCTTAATAGTACATACCGATAAATCATCTCTTGATCACTCGTTTTATCACCAATCTCCTCAATAATGCGATCCAAGTCGTTATTTTATTACTATAACATCTAAAAAAAGCTCTGCAAATGTCTGTGATGTTCTTTGAGCGCTGGATGCGGAAGCAGCATCTTGTTTGTTTATGTCCGTGTTCTCTATGTGGTGTCGGGTCTATCAGTATTCATGAGATACGCCCTTTATTTTTATTTTTTTTCGGCTTCTCAGTTCCTATCGGTCTCACTCGGCCATTGAATGGTTTTCTCGGCTTTTTCCGGAGAAAAAATGACTAGAGACCTGTTTTTTGCGTCTTTTTGAAACAGTTAATACTAACACAGTAAAAAAAAAATAATTATAACACTAATCGCAATGATGCTAGCAATACCAATACAACCCCCAGCAATAGCAGCAGGAGGAGGAGGAGGAGGAGGAGAATAAGAAAGCAGGGCGGAGTTACCAGACGGGCCGCTCGCGGTTGATGGTGGTCCGGATGCGCGGCTTCACGTAGTCGTAGTATCCCTGGTTCTTGTGCTCCTCCTGGCACCACACCAGCTCTGCATTGGGGAAGCGCTCAACCTCCGCCTTCACCAGATGCAGACAGCAAGCACAAAACACTGCAGACAGCACACACAGTCGCACTGCAGACACAAGGGTCACTACTGCAGACAGAAGGGAGACAGCTGCAAAACAGCAAGCACACACAGTCACTACTGCAGACAGCAAGCACACACACGTCACTACTGCAGACAGCAAGCAAACGCAGTCACTACTGCAGACACACAGTCAGTACTGCAGTCACACAGTCACTACTGCAGACAGCAAGCAAACACAGTCACTACTGCAGACACAGTCACTACTGCAGACAGTCACTACTGCACAGTCACTACTGCAGACACACTGTCACTACTGCAGACACACGTCACTACTGCAGACACACGTCACTACTGCACAGCAAGCAAACAGTCAGTACTGCAGACACACGTCACTACTGCACACAGCATGCACACGTCACTACTGCAGACACAGTCACTACTGCACACTGCAGACACAGTCACTACTGCAGACACACTGTCACTACTGCAGACAGCAAGCACACAGTCACACTGCAGACACTATCAACTGCAGAACACAGTCACTACTGCAGAGTGATCCAGATCAAGTCAATCACTGCAGACACACAGTCAATCAATCAATCTACAGTCACTACATTACTGCAGACAGTGCAGTCTTCATAGCAGACTACTGAACCACTACTGCACAAAAGTCACTACTGCAGACACAGTCACTACTGCAGACACACAGTCACTACTGCAGTCACTAATAACAAGAAAAACACAGTCACTACTGCAGACACACAAATGCAGACAGCAAACAAACAGTCAACTGCAGACACACTGTACATGACACATATCACTACTGCAGACAAACCATGCATAGCAAACACAGTCACTACTGCAGACACACAGTAAACAGTCAATCAATGACTACTGCACAGCAAGAAGTCAACTGCAGGTCACTACTGCAGCAGTCACTACTGCCAGTCACTACTGCAGACAGCAAGTAAACGCAGTCACTACTGCAGTCACACGTCACTACTGCAGTCACACAGTCACTACTGCAGACACACAGTCACTATCAATCAATCACACAGAGTGATCCGATCAATCAATCAATCAATCAATCAATCTATTTTATATAGTGCCTTTCATAGTGAACCACTATCACAAAGCGCTTTACAAGATGCAGTAATAACAAGAAAATCCATAATACTTTAAATACGAGAAATGCATCATACATGATATACAGTAACAAACCATGCATAACACATGACAGTAGCATAATAAACCAATCAATGAACGGAATAATGGGCTGGTGCAGTAAACCTTCAGGTGCAGAACTGCAAGACCCTCGATCCTGGCGATGGCGACGTCGGCCTCCATGCCACGGGCCGTTCGCTCGCGATTCAGCTCATAGTCCCTGTGGAGAAACAAACAAACAAACATTATTATTATTATTATTATTATTTATCAGGCAGACGTCTTTATCCAAGGTGACTCACAGGTGTTACAGGGCAGTACAGGGTTACAATGCAAGCTTCATATTTAAATACAGTGTAGTTTACACTGAGTGCAAATAATACTACAAGAATAAAATATGAACTAGGATGCAACAAGTTAGGATTACAGCAAGATATAGTTATATCTACAGTGACATATTAGTGCAATAAGTTTTACTAGCAGCTTGATCAGCCCCAGTGTGTCTAGGTAACAAGCTCAGGTGTGTCTGATTATTAAACTCCTAGTGAAACCAGGAATGGATCACACTGCTGTGCAGCGGGAGTCTTACTCGCATCCCTGCTGGCGGTGATGGAGGTCGTGCGGCTCACCTGAGTTCATGTCGTTGAAGCTGGACTTGGCTTCAGGGTGACGAAGCAGAGACTTGGGTGTGAAGATGATGAGCTGGAAAAGAAAAACTATGTAAAGACACTTCCAGAAATTTAGTGACGTCACGCCCCCCATTGGAAACTATTGGCAGCAGCTCCACTAATAATGTTGCTGTGTGCACACAGCTGGGCCAAAAGTTTAACATCCCCTAGAATTTTAGGATTGAAAAAAAAATAATTACATGACACAATTTAGATCTTTTATTTAACATCATGTAAATCAAAGAGAAACTACAAAATGATAAAATCGCAAAATGAAAAAAAAAAAAAAAAGAGTCTACTGGAAGCCACAGTAGTAGTACAGTAGCATTTCATGTTAGATTTCGAAATGTCACATTTTTGTCAGTTTTCTGTTTAGTATATGGGAAAACTGCAAAGCGGTGTTTAATTCAATATGTGAACGTAACGTTATCCAGCAGGTTTCATTCGACTTCATGAAGCAGAATCACTTCATTCTATAAGGGATGCAATGCTTTTGGCCAGAGCTGTACTCGTGAACTTACAAACAGCATGAATTAGTCCTGTAAGTTTATAACAAAGATATATACATTATATATATATATATATATATATATATACACATTATATATATATATATATATATATATATATATATATATATACACATTATATATATATATATATATATATATATATATTTTGTTAAGCAGTGGCATGTCTGTCTACGACTAGCAGTTAGATATATCTAATCCACTTGTCATGATTTTTTTTATTGCATATTTAGAAGTTTTAAAACAGTTTGTGTGAACTCTAAGGGCCCTGCCAAAATGTTGAAAAGAAAAATAAATAAAAAGCATTATAAAACAGAAACCGCCCAATAAAACATGCGAGGCAGGGCCGCCGGCACTCACAGGCTTCCTGAAGGGCTGCAGGATCTGGCGTCTCAGCACATGGAAGTAGTTGGCTGGGGTGGAGCAGTTCACCACGATCCAGTTACAGTCGTACAGCTGGCGCACCGCAAAATCATCCGTGATTTTCTATAAAAAAAACAAACAAATGGAGACTCATATACAGCACAGGAGGTAGCCACAGAACACTTAAGATACATCATTAATTAGACATTCAGCAGACGCTTTTATCCACAGCGACTTAGAGACTAGGGGGTGAACTATGCTTCATCAACAACTGCTGCTGCTGCAGAGTCACTTACAGCTCAATAAGCTACATACAGTACAGTGCAGAAGACACCCATCAGACAGCCCTATCAAGTTTACATCAGGCATGGTAATAAGACTCCTATTGCAAAGCTGTTTCCTCCATTCCAGGCTTTAATATGACATCGATACAAGCCACACGAAGAAAGGCTAACCAAGGTCTGCGGTCTTCCTGCGTGTTATCAGTTAGTGTCCTGTGAGTGCTATAAAAACAGGGATGGGAATACGACTCCTACTGCAGAGACCGCAAAATCTTCAATCAAAACAGAACAAATAAACCACGAGGGACTCCTCCTCTTCCCGTAGCTCTGAAAGCGGGATGATTCTTGGTACCCGTGCTGAGCTTCACTCACCGGGAACATGTCCGAGTCATCGTTGCACATCTGCAGGAAGCGCTCCGGCCGAGCGGAGGAGTGTTCGGGGCCCTGGAGAAATCAATCAATCCATCAATCAATCAATCAAATCAATCAATCAGTAATATTATGCTGCTCTGAGGGTTCGAACGCACAACGGGAGAATTCTCTTTTGCACATCGACCCCCCCCCCCGAAGACGTGGAACTGTTTTCATCACAGTGTGAAGATGGAATTTGATCATCTTTCTTTCCCTGAACCTCCTGCCAATGCTTATCCTGCAGCCCTTCACAAACACACGCCTTATTGATCTCTGTAAACTCTGTAAAGTTTGAACCACACAAGTTTTTATTGTGTGTTGTTTATACTTCACGATGGTTTTTTTTTTTTTTTTTTCACACATTGTAAATCGTCTTTTTTTATTGTTTTCCAAGACCTCGACCTCAGTGGGTTAATCTCCTGGTTAAATAAATAGAAATGGTTCAGTCACTCACAATCGCATCTTTACCAGTAGAAGATCGTGCACCAATTCAGGCAGCGTCTACACAGTATAGCTAGTAGCTTCAATTGACTCGTTTCTCACCCCCCCGTACTACAATGGTTGAGAGTGGCACCACTGTGTGCTACAATGGTCTGAGAGTGGCTGTGGGTTCACTATGTGCAGTGGTTGAGAGTGGCTCAGGGGTCACTGCGTGCAATGGTTGAGAGTGGCTGTGGGGGTCACTGCGTGCAATGGTTGAGAGTGGCTGTGGGGGTCACTGTGTGCAATGGTTGAGAGTGGCTGTGGGGGTCACTGTGTGCAATGGTTGAGAGTGACTCAGGGGTCACTGTGTGCAATGGTTGAGAGTGGCTGTGGGGGTCACTGTGTGCAATGGTTGAGAGTGACTCAGGGGTCACTGTGTGCAATGGTTGAGAGTGGCTGTGGGGGTCACTGTGTGCAATGGTTGAGAGTGGCTGTGGGGGTCACTGTGTGCAGTGGTTGAGAGTGGCTGTGGGGGTCACTGTGTGCAGTGGTTGAGAGTGGCTGTGGGGGTCACTGTGTGCAATGGTTGAGAGTGGCTGTGGGGGTCACTGTGTGCAATGGTTGAGAGTGGCTGTGGGGGTCACTGTGTGCAATGGTTGAGAGTGGCTGTGGGGGTCACTGTGTGCAATGGTTGAGAGTGGCTGTGGGGTCACTGTGTGCAATGGTTGAGAGTGGCTGTGGGGGTCACTGTGTGCAATGGTTGAGAGTGGCTGTGGGGGTCACTGTGTGCAATGGTTGAGAGTGGCTGTGGGGGTCACTGTGTGCAATGGTTGAGAGTGGCTGTGGGGGTCACTGTGTGCAATGGTTGAGAGTGGCTGTGGGGGTCACTGTGTGCAATGGTTGAGAGTGGCTGTGGGGGTCACTGTGTGCAATGGTTGAGAGTGGCTGTGGGTGTCACTGTGTGCAATGCAGTGGCTCGGTCTCTTACCATGCCCTCCATGCCGTGGGGCAGGAGCAGCACGATGCCGTTCTGCCGGACCCACTTGGCCTGGCCCGGGGAAATGAACTGGTCGATGATTCCCTGGGCTGTGTTGTTGAAATCCCCAAATTGAGCTTCCCACAGAACCAACGCATTGGGACTGGCCATGGCGAAGCCCAGCTCGAACCCTGAACATAGAGAGGGGGAGGGAGAAAGAGAGAAACAGCAATAAATAACAGCGGTAGTAATAATTATAACAAACCGAGAGTGTGCCTTCTCTTCTCTTGCACTCTTTGTATCACAGCCCTGCGTGTGCAGGAAATACACCTAGAACGTTAACAACAGGGATTGAAATAAACTCCTATTGCAGAGCAATTTCACCCATTCCTTCAGGTTTTAACACCAGCTTGATTAGACACAGTGTGTATAGGTCAGGGAGCTGCTGCACACAGTGTTAGGGTTAGGGTTAGGGACTCACCCAGCACTCCGTACTCAGACAGGGAGCTGTTGCACACAGTGTAGGGGGCCTGGTTGGGCCAGAGGTGGTTCATGGGGATGCAGGTCCTCTTATCCACATTCTGATCATGCAGCACATGGTGACGATGGCTGAGGAGAGAGAAAGAGAAAGAGAGAGAGAGAGAGAGAGAGAGAGAGAGAGAGAGAGAGAGAGAGAGGGGGGGGAAGGAGAGGAGAGGAGAGGAGAGGAGAGATAGAAAAAAAAACAAGCGTTAAATCATCCATATCTCCAGGAAAAAAAAAAAAAAAAAAACTCAATAGTTAAAAGTTTAGAAATACTATTAGAGAAATTAAATAACAAAAAATGTTGAGATAGAAGTCTTTTTGAAGACACGGAACAGGACGTGCACTGTACGCACGCCCCCCCCCCGTGCAGAGCGGGTAGATCACAGGCTTCGCTTAGCAGGACAGACCTGAGCAGGGGCTCGTCTGGATCTTGCTCTGTATTTGTCAGGTTTGCATTAAAAATAAAATGTATCTAAACGTTCAACCATTAACACTTTTAAAACATGTGCATTTCTGGTTAAATGGTCCGTGTGTTTCTGACCCCCTCCCCCTCCCACACCTGAAGGTGCCTCTCTCCACGTCCTGCCCACTGAGCCGCACGTTGATCCCCTCCTTCAGCAGGGAGCCGAAAGCCATGTACTCCCCCAGCGCCCAGTCCACCGTGCGGGACTTTATCATGTCTGCACGGCTCTTCAGGATCCGCTTCAGACCTGCAGACACACAGAGCACCAGAGCAGGGTTATAGACGAGAGACCCCCCCCCACACACATACGCACACACCCACACAATACCAGAGCAGGGTTATAGACGAGAGCCACACACAGACCCCCACACAGAACACCAGAGCAGGGTTACAGACGAGAGAGCCCCCACACACACACACACACACACACACACACACACACACACACACACACACACACACACACACACACACACAATACCAGAGCAGGGTTACAGACGACAGACCCCCACACACACGCGCACACACACCCCCACAATACCAGAGCACACCCCCACAGACCCCCCACACAGCCACATGCACACACCCCCACAATGCCAGAGCAGGGTTACAGACGAGAGCCACACACCCACACATAGAATACCAGAGCAGGGTTTCAGACGAGAGCCACACCCACAATACCAGAGCAGGTTTACAGACGAGACCGCCCCCCCCCCACACAAACAATACCAGTGAAGGGTGAGGTTCTCAACATGAGGTTCTCAACAATAGACAAGCAGAGAAACAGAGACGGAGGAGGAGAGAGAGAGAGAGAGAGAGAGAGAGACGGGAAGACACAGACACAGAGAGGGTGGTGGTTTGCGTCGGTCACCTCCGTGAACGGTGAAGTCCTCCACAGGTACAGAGCTGGCCACCTCTCCGATGTGAGTCAGGTCCTCCTCGCTCAGCCCCGTGTGGGGGCAGCTCATGCTCTTGGGCTGGCCGTCCAGGGTGAAAAAACCTGGAAACAAAATCACAACGTAGCTCTAAAACCGAGAAACGCACACGAACATACTGTTCTGCATTGCTGGCACGGCTATTAATACCGACCGTCTCGCTATTACAATTCAAATAAGAAACTTCTTCAAGCAAAGAAGGAGGAATCCATTTCAATGTCATGTGAAGCTCTGCATGCGAAACCCGGGCCAGCATACTGAACACATGCTGTATTATTATTATTATTATTATTATTATTATTATTATTATTATTATTATTATTATTATTTATTTCTTAGCAGACGCTCTTATCCAGGGTGACTTACAATCATTACAAGATATCACATTATTTTTTACACATTATTTTTACATACAATTACCCATTTATACAGTTGGGTTTTTACTGGAGCAATCTAGGTAAAGTACCTTGCTCAAGGGTACAGCAGCAGTGTCCCCCACCTGGGATTGAACCCACGACCCTCCGGTCAAGAGTCCAGAGTCCTAACCACTACTCCACACTGCAATAATACTGCAGGACAGAGAATAGTGCCTGGGATGCCTGAGTTATAGGACTCCCTGTAACAGTGAACACATGAATGAAGGAATGAATGAATGGATGGACGGATGACATGAAGAACCAAGTGAATGGATGAAGGAACAAACAAATGCACAAATGAATACATGAACGGATGGGTGGATGAATGGATGCACAAATTAAGTAATAAATGAAGGACTACACAAATGGATAGGAAGATGAACATATCTGAATGAATGAATGGACGGATGGATGGATGGACAGATGGTTGGACGGATGGATGGATGAACAGATGGTTGGACGGACGGACGGATGGATGGATGAATGAACAGATGGTTGGACGGATGGATGGATGGATGGATGGACGGACGGATGGATGGACAGACGGCTGTGTCTATGTTGTTGCTCACCGGGCCAGGGCGAGTCCAGCCAGTGCTTGATATGCATGATCTTCTCATCCTTGGATCTCTCGTACGCCTCCTCGCAGATCTTATCATACTTCGAAATCTCTTCCTGAAAACAGAAGAGGGACACAGACAGCTACTCAACTGCGCCCAAGTGTTGCCCTGGTCAAAATCAACAGAATAGCCACACAACTGTGTCCAGTGCTGCCCGCACCACAGCAGCGTACACATGTAGCAACATGATCTCAACTGCTTAGACACATTATTCACTCATGGCACGGGTCATAAAATCGCTGGTTCAATGTACGGTGTGTTGTGTTACTGTGCCTTGTGTGTAAGTGTGTGAGAATGAGATTGTGTGTGTGTGTGTGTGTGTGTGTGTGTCACTGTACCTCGTACTCTTGCTGGGTCACAGCTCCCTCGCATGTCAGTCTCTGTGTGTGTGTGTGTGTCACTGTACCTCGTACTCTTGCTGGGTCACAGCTCCCTCGGATGTCAGTCTCTGTGTGTGTGTGTGTGTGTGTGTGTGTGTGTGTGTGTGTGTGTGTGTGCGTGTGTGTGTGTCACTGTACAGCTCCCTCGCATGTCAGTCTCTGTGTGTGTGTGTGTGTCACTACCTCTTGCTGGGTCACAGCTCCCTCGGATGTCAGTCTCTGTGTGTGTGTGTGTGTGTGTGTGTGTGTGTGTGTGTCACTGTACCTCGTACTCTTGCTGGGTCACAGCTCCCTCGGATGTCAGTCTCTGTGTGTGTGTGTGTGTCACTGTACCTCGTACTCTTGCTGGGTCACAGCTCCCTCGGATGTCAGTCTCTCTGCGTATTTCTGCAGCACCGGTTTCTGCTTCTTGATCTGCTTGTACATCAGGGGCTGGGTGAACATGGGCTCGTCCATCTCATTGTGGCCGTTGCGTCTGTATCCCACCTGGGAGGGAAGCGGGGAGCGCATGTCTATTTTTTTTTTTGTTAGCAACCTTTCTTGAAACATGCTTTAAAATCCTCTTTCGGTCAAAAAAAAACAAAAAACCAACAACTTTAAAACATGTCAACACTTTTTATAAAAAATGCTGCAGACCCTACGGCAGGGGTCCCCAGCCCTGGTCCTGGAGAGCCCCAATCCTGCAGGTTTTATAGGTGTCTTTACATCATCAGTGGCTACAGACCTGGGACACGAGTTAATCTGGACTAATTAAGACAGAAATTTAATTCAATTAATGAACCGAGAGCTCGGTTGAAATGAAAATCAGAAGACCCTGTAGCTCTTCAGGAGAAAATGGTGAGCCAGGAAGGGGCGAGTCTCGATGGGCTGAACTCCCTTTTCTCGTCCGCAAATGTTTCCTATTTTCTTGTGTTCAAAACAAACAAACAAACCAACCAACCACCACCACCAGAGCTGCATGAAGCAATTATTGGATTATCCGGATGGCGCTCTCCACAGAAATCAGCAGCTTGAGAATCAGTTCAGGGTCACTGGTGTCGATCGGGCTGATTTACCATTCAGAGTGAATTAAGAAACAGCTGCTGGGGATTGAGATGATCGCTGCTTCTCTTCAGACTGTGGAGATCAGCGATCCACTCATACCCCAGCAGCTGTTTCTTAATTCACTCTGAATGGTAAATCAACCCGATCGACACCAGAGACCCTCCCTTGTGGAGAGCTTGATCAGAATAATCGGTTTGTGCCGCTCCAAGCAACACAGCTACCAGACGACGGTGTCGAGGGGCTCACCAGATCCACGACCACGTCCTTGTGAAACGTGGCCCTCCACTCCGCGGCCACGTTGCACACGTACATCACGGCCTCAGGGTCATCTGCGTTCACGTGGAAGATGGGCGCATTGACCACGCGGGCCACGTCCGTGGGGTAGGGAGATGAGCGAGCCATTCGGGGGTCCGTGGTGAAGCCAATCTGGAGGTGGGGGGGGGTAGTGAACTGGGGTTTACTTCTGTACATTATATAGCAGACCCTGATATTGATGAGATACAGCCCTCTGAAATGTCTTTATAATATACAGCACTAGACCCTGATATTGATGCGATCCAGCCCTCTGAAATGTCTTTATAATATATAGCACTAGACCCTGACAGTGATGGGATCCAGCCCTCTGAAATTTCTTTATAATATATAGCACTAGACCCTGATATTGATGCGATCCAGCCCTCTGAAATGTCTTTATAATATATAGCACTAGACCCTGACAGTGATGGGATCCAGCCCTCTGAAATTTCTTTATAATATATAGCACTAGACCCTGATATTGATGCGATCCAGCCCTCTGAAATGTCTTTATAATATACAGCACTAGACCCTGATATTGATGCGATCCAGCCCTCTGAAATAATGAAAAAATAAAGTTTTATGCTGGACACACTTTATTACAATCGTTGCACGTGACTGTACTCACGTTAATAAAGATGAGTCCCTTCTGCTTTGAAATGACAAAGACTTGTGATTTAAAAGCTGATTTAGTTGTAAGTTAATGTTTTTCCCTCCACTTCAGTGCTGTTTCTGTACGTGGCCCTGGCTGTCGTGTGTGGTTACCTGGTTGTTGACGACCACGTGCACCGTGCCGTGGGTGGTGTAGGAGGGCAGGTCGCTCAGGTGGAAGGTCTCGTACACGATGCCCTGGCCAGCAAACGCAGCGTCGCCGTGCAGAAGGATAGACATCACCTGCAACACAGAGAGAGAGAGAGAGAGAGAGAATCAGAGAGAGAGAGAATGAGAGAGAGAGAGAGAGAATCAGAGACACACACACACACAGAGAATCAAGATACATACATACAGAGACACACACACACACACAGAATCAGAGAGAGAGAGAGAGAAAGAGAATCAGAGAGAAAGAATCAGAGAAAGTGCGAGAAAAAATCAGAAAGAATCAGAGATACACATATACAGAGAGAGAGCGAAGAGACAGAGAATCAGAGAGATACAGACACAGAAAGAGATACACAGACACACACACAGAATCAGAGAGAGAGAGAGAGAATCAGAGCGAGAGAGAATCAGACACACACAGAGAATCAAGATACATACATACAGAGAGAGACACACACACACACACAGAATCAGAGAGAGAAAGAGAGAGAGAGACACACACACACACAGAATCAGGATACATACATACAGGAGAGAGAGAGAGAGAGAGAGACACACCCACACACTGATAATCATGATACATACATACAGAGAGAGACACACACACACACACAGAATCAGAGAGAGAGAAAGAGAGAGAGACACACACACAGAGAATCAGGATACATACATACAGGAGAGAGAGAGACACACACACACACTGATAATCAGGATACATACATACAGAGAGAGAGAGACACACACACAGAATCAGAGAGATACACACACACACATAGAGACACACACACAGATCAGAGAGAGACACACACAGAGAATCAAGATACATACATAGAGAGAGAGAGAGAGAGAGAGACACCCACACACACAGAATTAGAGAGTATCACACACAGATCAGACAGACAGACAGACACACACACCTTCTTGCCATCCGTGTCCCCGCAGTAGAACTGCTCTGCCTTGGTCTTGCCCTGCACCACGGGGTCCACGGCCTCCAGGTGGGAGGGGTTTGCCATGAGTGACAGCGTGATGTCACGCTCCGTCACACGGTTAATCCTGCGGTGGTACATCCCCAGGTGGTACTTCACATCGCCGGAGCCCTGCGGGGAGGGAGGGGGTTACGGGGGTTACGGACGACAGTCATGCAAGTGAAGCGAGCGAGAGAGAGAAGACAGCAGCTGTGTGAGGTACGGGTGGAACTCCTTTCAGTGTGACGAGAGCTCGCGCTGGCCGGGGTCACGCTCTGCTGCTGCTGTTGATGAGCGAGCGTTTCCTGTAACTGGACGCTCACTACAGGAAACATCAACGGGATGAGCTCACTGAAAAACTGCTCACCAGTTACTGTACAATAAACCACAGCTTTATAATCCTTTTTTTTTACCTCATTAGCAGAAAAAACTTTCCCCTCTTTTTTTCTGGTTTTACACTTTAGTTAATAAAGGATAAACAATGCTTTAACTTAGTCAAATTCTATGATATAATAGAAACTATAAAGAGGACCAACACTACATTAGAAGCCTCTGATTCAAACACTTAAGTGGACTAACACATAGTATTAACAACATCTCAAATTATTTGACGACAAAAAAAACAAAGTCAGCTTTTCAGTGTTGAATTACAGGTTTTTAATGTAAAGTTGGTCCTTGTTGAATTAGTTTTCTTTAGCAAAGAATATTGCATTCGAATTACGCTAGGTTTTGTAGTGCTGCACTTACCAGTCTTCAATTGCAAGTTTCTGACACTTTAAACCTAGTATCGTTAAAAGTGTAAAATTCTTCATGGAAAAAAACAAAATAAAGCAACCTGGAATTCAAATACTCAAAAGGTGGACCAGTATGAAAAAAACCCAGTATCATGAACGTGGAGTTTCCTGTATTTGATATAGACTGGTCTTACTGGTCTTTGTGCTTTTAAATATGTCCAACCCCCCACTCCACCCCAGTAAGGGGAGAATGGTGCGCTAACAAGGGACGAGCCTTGATGGGACGAAGGGTCTTTTCTCGTTCCAGATCTTTTCTCATACTTTTGTTCTCAGCTGGACAGACTCACCTCATCAGCAGCCTCGAGTTTGGAATCAAACTGGCAGAAGATCTGCTCCAGCTCCTTCCTGATCACATTGGCAAGAACATTGAGACGACCTCTGACAGAGAGAGAGAGAGAGAGAGAGAGAGACAGAATGTTATGCCAGGTCGTATAACTGGCCCTTCCACTCCTGGTCTTTGTCCCCCCCCCCCAGATGCATGTTTGTTATTTATCCTATTTTGATGTAAACGTTGCTTGAGTAATGCTTGTAAATGTTATCATGTATTATTGTAAATGTTATCATGTATTATTGTAGGTGAGACTGGACCTTAGGGTTAGGGTTGGAGTTGGGGTTGGGGTTGGGGGACTGGATGGTACAGGGTTGGAGTTGGGGTTTGGGTTTGGGGGACTGGATAGTACAGGGTCAGGGTTGGGGTTTGGGGTTGGGAGATTGGATGGTACAGGGTTGGGGTTGGGGGACTGGATGGTACAGGGTTGGGGTTGGGGTTTAGGGTTGGGGTTAGGGGACTGGATGGTACAGGGTTGGAGTTTGGGGTTGGGGTTGGGGGACTGGATGGTACAGGGTTGGAGTTTGGGGTTGGGGTTGGGGGACTGGATGGTACAGGGTTGGGGTTGGGGTTTAGGGTTGGGGTTAGGGGACTGGATGGTACAGGGTTGGAGTTTGGGGTTGGGGTTGGGGGACTGGATGGTACAGGGTTGGGGGTTACAGAAAGTGGTCTTAAAAAATAAGTTTAATTTCAGTTGAAAATGCAAGGATAAAGTATGCAAAGAAAGACGACTGTTACAAAAAAAATAAAAGGGGGTACAAATATTCGGGAGGGGAACCAATATATCTGAATACTGGTTCCTCGGGCGGGGGGGTGGTGGCGTCTCTGCGTACCTGTGCGGCATGCCCATGATCACATTGTCCACTCCGTTCGCACTGGACCGGTCGATGATGGTCTTCAGCGCCGGGATGAGGGACTCGCAGCCCTCCAGACCGAAGCGCTTCTCCGATGACCACTTCCTCTGCAGGAACTCCTCGAACCTGAGACACACAACAACACGCCAGGGTGACTCCCCTCTCCACCCACACACACACACACACACACACTCTCCCACCCAGGGACTGAGGTTATGTGCTTCTCCAGATGCAACAGAGAAGTCCTCTTGTATCACTGCTCTGTATCCGAGGTAATGAATTAACGGACAGAGACACACACTTAGATAAAGGATAAAGGCTTCTGCCAAATCAAATAAATAAGAAGGAAGAAGAAGAAGAAGAAGAAGAAGAAGAAGAAACTAGTGCGACACAAATGGATTAATGGGTTATTCAGACTGAGCTCTTCAGAGCAGTTCTGATCAAGTCCCAAGTCCATTTTATAGCTTTCAGTTCACTTAAAACTACCACCCCCCCTCCCCCCCGCGCCGTGAACAGCTTCATCCGAATAACCGGTTTGTGTCGGGTTCCCACGTGACTCCAGGTACACTGGGAGAGATGGGTCATGTCGGGCTTTTCAACTCGCACCTCAATGCATTCTGGTACCTTTCTACCCATCTCGGGTTCCTATCACAGCAGGACTACACTTACCAAAATGCACCGAGCGGGACTACAGTTACCAGAACGCACCGAGCGGGCCTACACGTACCAGAACGCACCGAGCGGGCCTACACTTACCAGAACGCACCGAGCGGGCCTACACTTACCAGAACGCACCGAGCGGGACTACACTTACCAGAATGCACCGAGCGGGACTACACTTACCAGAATGCACTGGGGTTGGTGCGGCTCTACGTGAACGGGACGGGACACACACTGACCTGGTGGCGCGGACCATTCGGGCCAACAGGGTCCGCTTCTCATCCAGAGTGAACTGCATCACCCCGGGCTTCTCGAACTTCTCCCGGATCCACTGGCACTGCTCCAGGTCATTGATGAACATGAACTCCACGCCGATGTGCTGGCAGTACGCCATCTACAGGAGTGGAGGTGCGACAGCGAGGGAGAGGGAGAGAGAGAGATGTAAAACAGCGTATGCCACGATCACAGAAAACTAGACTGGGAAGGAAAGAAGTGAACTGTGGTCACGTGGTTTCAGGGCACAGCGTTTGCATGTTGACCACGTATCGAAGCCACGGGACTGCCACCCATGTAAATCACAATCACGTGTTTTGTTTTGTTTTTTAACAGAAGTTAGTGCATTAATTCAGGTAGTGTGTGTTTGTGTGTGTTTGTTAGTGTACCGTTCTGGAAAACTACTTTGCTTCAACTACAATTTTAGGATTGAGACAATCAAAAATCAAAAATAAAACTATGGGATCATAATTTAGATCTTTTATTTAACATCATGTAATCAAAGAAACTACTAAATGACATTGCAAAAAGAGTCTACCAGAAGCCATAATAGTAGTACAGTAGTATTTCATGTTAGATTTTGAAATGTCACATTTATTGTCAGTTTTCTGTAAGTATCTGCAAAACTACAAAAGCGGTGTGCGATTCAAGATGTTAACCTAAACATTATTCAGCAGGTTTCATTCCACTTTATGAAGCAACATTAGTTCATTCTGTAGGGGCATGTGGCAGGATGTTGGATGCGAAGGGACAGGAGTTTGCTTTTCTAAGGGTACAGACAGCCAGCTCTACCTCCAGTCTGCGGATGATCTCCCTCAGAGGCAGGGCGCTCTCGCTGCCACCGATGAACGTGGTGGTCGGCAGCCGGAACACTTTGTCCAAATCCGACTCGTCCAGCCCGTAGAACCCTGCGTGGACGTGGACAGGCGGGCCACGGCAGCAGGGACAGCAGGTGTGGGGGGGGGCAGTGGAGGAGGGGCAGCAGAAGGGACCAAGGCAAAGCCAGACCAAAAAACAAATTACACACACAGCCGGGAACCGGAAGAATAAAATAATAATAAAAAAAAGATTTAAAGAAAAAAACAAAAAAATAAAAAACACAAGGTTAGCAAACACAGTAACACATGAATAAATAAAAAATAATAATGATCAAGGTAACAATTAAATGGCATTGAAATGATAAAATGTGATAGATATATATATATATATATATATAAACACACACACACACACACAGTATTTACATATAAAAAGTCCATATTGGATTTGCATTGCCACATTATTGCACAGCAGCAGTAGAAAATGCAATTGAGTAATGTGGAATGGTTTTAATTTGGGATGGTTTTAATTATAAAAGGCAAATCCGTGCAGACACAGAAAGGGGGGTGGGGGGGGGGCACAAAGTGTTAGAAGAAAGAGGGGTCAGTACACACGCACACACACGCTCCTATATTTGTGGGGACTTCTCACTATATATTTTAACTCCAGTCAGACAAAACTCCACATAGGGTGAAAGTCGACAACAAACTAAATATTTTGGAACTTTTTTTTTTTTTGGAAGGCATATTTAGTTCTTAAAGGTGTTTTTCCAAAGTGGGGAACTCCCCACAACATCGCTTTTTATTATTTATTTCTTAGCAGACGCCCTTATCCAGGACGACTTACAATTGTTACAAGATATCACATTATTTTTACATACAATTACCCATTTATACAGTTGGGTTTTTACTGGAGCAATCTAGGTAAAGTACCTTGCTCAAGGGTACAGCAGCAGTGTCCCCCCACCTGGGATTGAACCCACGACCCTCCGGTCAAGAGTCCAGAGCCCTAACCAGTTTAATTGATTAACAAACAAGCCCTAGCTTTTTCAGGAGTTACTATCTTTGTGGGGACATTTTCTCAAATTTTTCTCCGCACATTGATAGTAATACCTGTCCGCACACACACACACACACACAGCACAGAGAGGGAAATATCAGAGGCATTGGGTTTTGTAAAAAGAGGATAAAATAAAATAAAATAAAAAAACCAACATAAATCATTGATGTTAAAATCCACTTCTGAAGCACCAAGTCCACATGCTGTATTATTGCATTTCACTGTAAATGCGCAGAGGGCTTCTGGTTTTGCTGCGCATAATTTGATTCTCCTGTCCCGAGCGAGCTGTACAGGACACTGAATGGATCTCTAGTTCATTTCGTAAAGACTTTACAACACCACCAGGCAGCTAGGTCTACCCCCACTGTACCACAGCACACAAACACGCACTCAGTTTAACACTAGAACATAAGAAGGTTTGCAAACGAGAGGAGGCCCCATTCAGCCCATCTTCCTCGTTTGGTTGTTAGTAGCTTATTGATCCCAGAATCTCATCAAGCAGCTCCTTGAAGGATCCCAGGGTGTCAGCTTCAGCAACATTACACTACTGACACTCAGGGTCGGGATCAATTCCTGTTTTTCCAATTCCTTTTTAAAAATCAATTCCCAATTCCAATTCCCGTTCCCTTTTAGGAGGCTGTGCGGTCCAGTGGTTAAAGAAAAGGGCTTGTAACCAGGAGGTCCCCGGTTCAAATCCCACCTCAGCCACTGACTCATTGTGTGACCCTGAGCATGTCACTTGACCTCCTTGTGCTCCGTCTTTCGGGTGAGACGTAAGTTGTACGTGACTCTGCAGCTGATGCATAGTTCACACACCCTAGTCTCTGTAAGTCACCTTGGATAAAGGCGTCTGGTAAATAAACAAATAATAAAATAATAATAAATCAATTCCAGCACATCATTGTTCAGAAACTGCAAATCTGACAGCGTTCTGCTAAAATTAGCTTCTCACAACAGTGCCGAAAAAATGACTTAGATTCGCTGTTTGTTTGTTAGTCAATTAAACTGGCTTCAAACAAAAGGAGTTGCACGATCGCGACAGCAATTGTTATGTCTCTAAAATATCAAATTCCAGTTCTTTCGAAGGAATTGGAAATGGATTTTAAAAAGGAATTAGAAATGGGGTAATAAAACAGGAATTGACCCTGATCCTGTTGCTACTGAATAGCAGCATCTCTGGATTATTCTGCTTCAGCACTGCAGTACTAAAGACAAACACATGAAAGTGGAATCAGCTAAGAAGGGGAAGATGCAGGGAAGACACAGAACATGTCTGCTGGAAAAAAAACCGAGGGAGACACGAGGGAGGGTGAAGGGATACATGTGGCAGGAGAGAGAGCGAGAGAGAGCGAGAGAGAGAAAGAGAGCGAGAGAGAAATAATATACAAAACAAATGAATGAAAAAGTGACAGATGACTCAGGTAAATAAAATAAAATAAAAGGGCTGGCCTTGATCGAAGCCTGCAGTGTTTTTTTAATTTTCAAAATTTTGAACTTTTCAAAATTATATATATATATATAATATATATATATATATATATATATATATATATATATATATATATATATATTTATAAGATTAAAAAAAAAAAAAAAAAAAAAAGAAAAACACAGAACACAAAACTAAAATTGAACTCCGGATTTGGTGAGGCTAACGGAACACTACTATCACCAGGTATCAAGTTTACTACGGCCAGGTGAAGCATCGTCATTTCAGCGTCATCGATTAGTGTCAGGAGCCTCTTAAAAACTTAAATTGAACTTGAGAGAGAGAGAGAGAGAGAGAGAGAGATACAGCGAGATACAGAGAGGGACAGAGATAAAGAGAGAGATACAGAGAGATATATAGAGACAGAGATAGGAGATAGAGAGATACAGAGAGAGAGACAGAGATACAGACAGAGAGAGATAAAGACAGAGAGAGACCGAGATAGAGACAGAGAGGTGCGAGCAGGTAGGTGCGTACCTCCTACGGTTAACATCCCCAGCCGATTCTTGAACAGGGAAAGGTCTGAGGAGGCAGCAGTGAGGGGAGAGGGACAGTTAGTGCCACCAGTGTGAGGAGGAGGAGGAGGAGGAGGAAGTGAACGAGATAGAAATACATGCGGAAGAACACATGGTTCAAACAAACAAACAAGCAAGCAAGCTCCCACATTGTACTTTGTGCGCAGGCTCACAGCACTTCTACACAGCAGCGTGCCCGTGTATTAGAACACCCCATCGCTTCTGTAGTTCTGATTTGCTGTGCGTCTGAAATCAAACCGCTGGAGATGAAAATCTTTGGCAAAACAGGCAAGTGAGTGATTGTCTCATTTAATGGATGATTTTAACAGACCACACGTGCGATTCATTTAAAATAGTCACGAGCAAAGGAACACAGAGCCACACGCAATAAAACGCAGGAGACTTTTTAGAAGTTGTTTAAGACGCCTGATTAAAGCACAAAGCGGTCTGACATTTTCACACACGAGTGTGTTTCTATATCACTGATTACTGAGCGGAGATTGAAATTCTCACACCCAGAGGTTTCCATGCAGGCGGGTATATGAAGGATATCGATGGCAGATCGGGAGGTGTTCTGATACATTCGCAGTATATATTGTTTTGTTTTTTTGTGTGTTGCTGTAAAGCTTGGGACTAACTTGTGAAGGCTTGTTGGATTAATTTTAACTTCGTACTCGCATTCGAGATGGCGGGAGGTGGAAACACTAAGCCTGTAAGCACAACTGATATAACAAAGCGTTCCACCTCAAAACACAGAGAACCACAGTTGCCAAGTCTGCTTATAATAAGTGGGACCGGGCTTGTTTTTTTTGGAGAGTCGTGGGTTGGATTTTGCATAAACGCCCATACTCTAACATGGGTTGCGTTTGTTTTGGGCTTGTTTTGAAGAACGAGGTCGTTATTTTTCTGTCTGAAATCTGGCAACCCTGCAGAGAACACAGAGAACACTATCCTACACTGGCGATTAGAAACACAAACCACAGATACAGACAAAACCTTTGCATCACCTAGAATTTTAGGATTGAGACAATTATTATTATTATTACTATTATTAATAATAATAATTAGTAATTTGGCAGACACTTTTCTCCAAAGGGACTTACAGAGACTAGGGGGGTGAACTATGCTTCATCAACAACTGCTGCTGCTGTTGTTGAGTCACTTCCAATAGGACCTCGCTTTTTTTACGCCTCATCCATAAAATAAATAAATAACTATATGAACATAATTTTGACCTTTTACTTATCACGTAATCAAAAATAACTACAAAATGATCTATTTAAAAAAAAAAAAAAAAAGTCTACCGGAAGCCATAGTAAGTATTTCATGTTAGATTTCGACATGTCACATTTTTCAATTTTTGTCAGTTTTCTGTTAAGTGTGTGGGAAAACTCCAAAGCGGTGTGCAATTCAACATGTTAACGTAACATTATTCAGCAGGTTTCATTCCACTTTATGAAGCAGAATCAGTTAATTCTACAGGGTGATGAGTAGCTCTTGGCTATCGCTGTACAAGCAGAATGATTTGCGATCATACATTGCCTAACCCTGCAAATCAGCCTAACCCCTTTCTAGTTTCGCTCTGCGACTTTTGCAAATAACACACACACACACGCAGACAGCAGTGTATTAGTTAATGGTCTTCACGCAGTACAGCACATGTAGATACTCACTGTTAACATGCACATCTGTGAATGATCAAATCTTAATACAATAGGGGAGTTAAGTATTTAAGGCAAGTTAGGACTGCTTGTACAATTATGGGAAATCGCATGCAGTTTTTTTTTTGTTTTTTTAAACTTAACCTTTCTTTGAATTCCCCCAAATGCAGCTGTAGAATTAAATAAAAATGATAAAAACAGCCTCGCATCTAGGATTGCTTACTTATTAAAAGTTCCCTTTCCTAACCTCCTTGGTCGCCAAGGTTAATCTGAGCAAAGGGCCATAAAAGTATAGCACAACATCCGCACAGTGCAGAATACAAAACCAACAACAGAGGAAGCAGCCAAACAAACATGGACCCAGCGAACTGCAAAATGTCGAAATGGGAAGTTTAGTCCGGAAGCGAGCCAACTATGTGATAATAACAACAACAACAACAACAACGTTTGCACTGGGCTGTTAAAAGACATGGACCATCCTTCCCCTGTCCCCCCCCCCCCCACACAAAATAGGTTTTCAAAGTCTGAATACTGTTTTCTTCTTGTTTTTTTGAAAGAAAAAGAATAAAATGTAGTTTTGCGAGCGTTTTTTCTTTTACATCGTGGAAATATCTGCAGGTCTATGCTTTGTAGCGAGTACAGCGCAACAAGCACACACACACACACACACACACACACTCTCACTCACTTCATCTCAGAGTTAGGTATCAGATTACTTTTGCATAACCAGTCACATGTTAGTACTCATTTTCACTTGCAAAAGCTGGTTCCCAGCTCCCCTGTGCAGTGAGCTGGATGGGAACTTGTTTAAAAACGTTTCAGCAAGTGCCGGGAAGAGGAAAGGAAAACGCACACTCCAATGGGGGGGGGGGGGAATGTTGCTAGTGATAAGGGACTTTTTTTCCCCAATGCGCTGCAATGATAAAGCATGACTTACATAAAACTTGGTCAAACAATTATACTAGAACTTCACTCTCTTTAACGACGTCTGTTACTGCATAGAGAAATCTAAAAAAGAAACCTAATAAATTCAAAATGACAAACCTTTCGACTACAAGTTGTATTTGCTCCCTCGCTGTTACGTTTCTCGTTGAATTTATTGCGTTTAAGTAGTTTTTAATTCAGCCCTGTTGTGTGTTTAACAGTTATAAGCGACCCCTATACTCTTAAAGAACATGCATTTTTCATCCTGCAAACTGGGAGATTTAACTGAAAATTAGGCTTGGAGGTCCAGTAGTTAAAGAAAAGGGGCTTCATACCATGAGGTTGCAATCTCGGCTCAGACTCACTGTGTGTGACCCCGAGCAAGTCACTTAGTCTGTGTGAGACGCTTTGGATAAAAGCGTCTCTAAATGACCAATTACTGCCAACAAAAGCCCAAGCAGTCAGCATTTGCATTCATTGCAGACCTTCAACCAGTGAAAGGATTCGGGGGGATATGACAAAACCCTGCTACAAAATAACATGACTGTGCAATCTACTGTGAGGCTGCCTTCAGGGTCAGTGGTATTTTACAATGGGTAAAAAAAAAAAAAACACTCATTACAATTAAATAATACAAAAATTTAAATAAAAGGAATTGTATTCTTTTTTATGAAAAAGCAACAAGATTAGCTATGCATGATGCCGTGAACGCATGCTGTTTTGAAAGCTTTTAAATCGTATTTCAGGTGAAGCACAATCCAGTGCACAGGGTCTGGATGTCTTGAAAATATATATTCTCTCTCTATTCTATGTAAAGTAATATGGCTGCTTCAGCGAGGCGGTCTGTGAACCAAACTGTGCATTTTACACATCTACTACTCGTCACAAAACAACAAAAATTGAGAGTTATAGAAAAAAAATAGAAAATAAAAAACTAAAATATGATTTAACGGCCATCGCACAATAACTAATTCAAACTCACATCAGGGGGAACGGTGTGGTGAAAATATAAATAAAATATTGGCTAAACAAACATTTAGCAAGAGGTGCTATACATTTAAAATGCAAAAAAAAAAAGATAGCTTTTCCCAAGTCAAAAAAAATAAAATACAGAGCAACAAATAAGCAAGAAGGTGCAGGCAGGACTGAGATTTTTAAGATGAACCATCCCATGTTTTTTTGTTTTTTTTTAACCCCTGAAGGCCACTTCCTAACAAGGCTTAATACAGCATGCAAAAATGTGACCTTTCAAAATCTAAACACGAAATACAACAATACTACTATTGTGGCTTCCGGGAGAAAAATATCTAATATCTAAAATTGTGTTCATATAGTTTTTTTTTGCTTTTTTTTTAATCTCTTTTTTTTTTTTTTTTTTTTTATTACGTTTCAATTTTAAAATTCTAGGTGATGCAAAACTTTTGGCCAGAGCTATAATAATACTGTACTGTAACACTGTACTGCAGCAACCCAACAAAACCACGGAGAGGCAGAAATGAAGGAATTCTCTAAAAAGAGTTTTCATTCCGGCTGAAAGGGGTGACAAATAATGACAGCAGCTCGACGGCAGAGACAGAACGCTCAAGCAGAGTTTACACTCGTCTGTCTGTCTGTCTGTCTGTCTGTCCCTCACCGAGTTTGTCGGAGGACGTGATTATATCTGCTGGGACGAACGAGTCCAGATCGGCATCCATGATTCCCAAAGGATCCAGCTGAGCTACGTGGTGCCCACGAATCTACAGGGGGAAAAAACGGGAATGCGGATCCACCAGGAAAAGAACAAACAGCAAAAGAGGAAGTTTTTTTTGGTGGGGGTGGGGGGGGGGGGAGGAGGAGGAGACAGAAAAAGGAAGAGAAGAGGGTGGGGGAAACACAACATTAACACAGACATGTTCATCGCTGAGTGTAGTTCAATACAATTCCTCACCGAATGTTACTGGGGCATCGTCAACATTTACAATATTAATCCCCAGAGGGTCGAGCTTTGCAATGTGGTGACCTCTCACCTAGAAGCAAAGCGACAATGACAAAGTTGATGGAAAGTTCTGGGTCTTCTTATTATATATATATATATATATATATATATAAAATATATATTTTATAGGCAATTAATTAAATTTAAAAGAAATTAAAATAATCATTATAATGAAAAAAAAATTACTACTGTCGTGTAATGAATTAATCATGTAGATTGGGTAAAAAAAAAATATATAGATTTCTTTTTTTTTTCACATTTATACAACTTCAGTCTTCAAACCTTCAGTGCAGTTAATACAAGGGCATGGCTTTAAAATCAAGAAAGCAAAGCAGTAACATGAAAAAACAAAAATAATAAAGCTTTTCTAATTTATAAAAAAAAAGTAGTTAAATTTGAGTTGAAGCCATCGTTGCTCCAAACAGGGAGGGTTTGGGCTTCTCGTTTCTATCAGGCTCTGCAGCTCCTTCAAAACGCTGGCTCAGAAGGGCTGGTTCACGCTGCAGTCGCTGATGACTGCGACACGTCAGGCCAGCAGGCAGCTATAAAAAGCGGCGCAGCTTCACTCCGACCACGCAGCGAACGTGGACATTTTTCAACCTTCTCCGACCCCATGCGGTTTCAGGTGACAGACGCGCGAGAAAAGGCTGCAGGACTTTAAAAAAAAGACACGCATCGCAAGAGTGGGGGGCGACGTAATTCCCACCTGTCGCACGGGGTCGGAGACCCTCGACTCCGAACAGAAATTACGTCGGAGTCTGAAGCGTGAACCAACCTTCAGTGTGCAATTCTGCAGAGGTACAGGGCTGCAGCTCTACAGTAAGACAACCTGAGTATTGTGTATTGCACAGCAGTTTGATCCATTCCTGTTTTCACCTGACCTTGTTACCTAGACACACTGGGGCTAATCATTTGAAACACCTGGAATGGGTGAAACAGCTCTGCAGCAGGAGTTTCATTCACACCCCTGAGCTGGGAGCTCACCTGATAAGCCCGGATGAGTGACTGCACAGCGAGGTGATCCTCCACCAGCTTCTCCACGTTGGGCTGGGCCGAGACCAGGGACTGTGCCGAAGCCAGGCCGGACAGACTCATGCCCAGCGGGGGAGGGCTCTGGTAGGCCATGCCTGGAGGGGCGCCTGCATTCGCGTTGCGGAAGAAAACATCCCATGACTGAAAGAAAGAGAGCCAAACGAACACACACAAACAAACAAACAAACAAATCATCAGATCATGTGTATTTACACCTCTTGTATCTCGACTATTGCGAGTTTAAAAGTTAAACGGGACATATTTTCAAAGCTTTTACTTCAGTCTTTTTAATTCCCTCCTATTGTGTTTGTTTTGAAATATTAGACAAAGGAGAGGCGATGCCTTTTACTGCACTAACTAAACAATAATTAATCACAAGCTCTCAAGACCTCAAAAGGTCTCTTCTTCGCCTGAAAGTAGATGAGAGACTGATGTTTACATTCACAGGAAAATGTACGAAGTCTGAGAGACAAGCAACTTGGGGGCTAAACGCCTCGAGCATTTTCAAAAATGAGACAAGCTACTTTGTATATGGAACTAGATTTCGTTTTTTTTGTCCGAAACACTTCACAGAGATTACAGAGTGGTTAAGATTCCCTACATTTAAAATTACTGTAAGACATTTGATACTGGTTTTGTAAACAGGTGAAGTTAAAGGCTGGAAATATGTCCCATCAAGTTGTGTGCAGAGCTGTCTTAACAGAAAGGCAAACCCTAGTTTCTGAACAGTACATAACATTATATCTGCAGCTTGACTAACAAATGGCTGTTTTAGGAAGAAACTGAGTACAGTCCAACAATTACAACTAACATGTTAAAACATAAAAATACCCAAAGCAGTTTCTTTGCTTAATTAGATTAAACTTTACTTGCACTTCTATTTAGATTTAGTAAACCTGCTTAGAGAGTAACAGGGTTCAAATATATACAGCGTGGCACGCCCCCACATGTTGCTAAAACTGTTTAAATAACCAACCTTTTCTTTTCATTAACATCCTGACAACTTTTTACGCTTGTAACTTTACAGTCTGTTTCAAAGCTCTTTTCAAAATGTCTGCTCTAGTGCACCGATAGCGTCAGGATTATTGCACACATTATCAAACAGGCGACACAGCGATAACGATCCATGATGTGGTACGGAACAGAAAAGCCACAGCACTTGTTATGTTCCTGGTCCTGGGGACCCCCTGTCCTGGGGACCCCCTGTGTTTGCTGGGTTTCCTTCCAACTGAGCTCTCAATTACTTAACTAGACCCTTAATTGAACTGATAAGTTGCTTAATTAGACTTTTTAAATTGTTTTCAGCTGTTAAACAGTTGCAGACTTCAAGTTACTTATACAATGCTAATCGCTAACTTGACAGCTGTTAACAGCTGAAAACAATTAAAAAGGTTCAATTAAGGGTCTAGTCAAGTAATTGAGAGCTCAGGTCGGAATGCAAACCAGCACACAGTGTTTGTACTGCTGTACAAACATTTATTTTTATTATTATTTTATCAGGCAGACGTCTTTATCCAAGGCGACTCATAGGTGTTCCAGGGCAGTACAGTGTTACAATGCAAGCTTCATATTTAAAACACAGTGTAGCTGACAGTCAGTACAAAAAATAATACTAGAGCACAATATGCAGCAAGTTAGGATTACAACAAATTACATCAACAATGACAGTTTGTTTTCACCTGTAATGTATATGTATAATCCTAACCATGCATATTGTATTCTAGTAGTATTATTTGCACTGACTGTAAACTACACTGTGTTTAAATATGAAGCTTGCATTGTAACCCTGTACTGCCCTGTAACACCTGTGAGTCACCTTGGATAAAGTCTGCCAAATAAATAATAATCATCATAATCATAATAATATATAAGCAATAAACACCCATTGCAGCCCATCATGGCTTGTCTGATCACATCTGGTTAAAACTACCAAAATAACAATTATAAAAATATGTGGTCATTGCATAATCCAGCCTCCCTCTCCCCAAAATTATTATTATTATTTTAATAGATCTAGAAACATAAATCATTTAAGAATGTGCACACCCTTCCAGTTAATTATACAAAAAAAACCCACGTCCGTAGCCAATAGCTCTCTACCGTATTCCTCCAGTAATGAATGCTAGATCAGAGCCAGGAGAGAATGCCACTGCACCCACTCACTCACTCACTCAATGTTGATGTCAACTGTGTGGTTCTGAAACAAAAGCCCTGCTAGGTCTTGGAACAACGGGGACCCCTGTGCACAGTTACAACTAGATTCACATGGACTGTAAGCTTCAAACTAGCTAGCCGCCTGGAGGAAGGACGGTCGGTCCGTCTAGCCACGGATTCCCAGAGCTTTCATTTCCCCTAATAACCTGGTTGTAGGGGGGGTTCCTCTCCTGAGTGCGAACGGACCACGCTGGCACAAAAGCGAGCATCGGTGGGCCGAATGGCCTTTTATCGTTTTGGAATTTCTTAAGCACTCTCCTGTCTGTGTAACAAACAGCTTCCCCCCCCACTCCAGCGAATGACTGTTTAAAAACAGGGGGTTCTCAAGTTTTATTATTAACTCTTATTTACTTGTTACAACCACGTTTTAAATCAGGATTGGCGGTCCAGCGGTTAAAGAAAAGGGGCTTCTTGTTACCAGGAGGTCCCCGGTTCAAATCCCGGCTCAGTCACTGACTCGCTGCCTGTGACCCTGAGCAAGTCACTGAACCTCCTTGTGCTCCGTCCTTCGGATGAGACGTCAAACAAACAAGGTCCTACTGGAAGTGACTCTGTTGTTGATGAAGCAGAGTTCACCCCCCTAGTCTCTGTAAGTCGCTTTGGATACAAGAGTCTGCTAAATTATTATTAATAATAACAAACAGACTTTTTTTTTTTTTTTTTTACACACTGCTGTACAATCCAGCTAATTACTTCTATAAACAGGGGGTTCTTGAGTTTTATTAATCCTATTTTCTTGTTAATCCCGTGTATTGTTACACACACAGGGTGAATAAAACACTAACAGTACACAGCACTCCCTCATGTTACAGAAGCAGCGAGGACTATGGACTTGCACAGCAGACTCTTGTTCGTATTGCAATCTGTACCACGCCAAAAAAAAAAAAGATCTAAATATTTTTTCTAGTCTAGTGGCTGCTTTATGTTTTTGAGCTGGTCCAGGCTTTACATTAATTCTGTGAACTTGATAATAATAATAATAATAATAATAATAATAACAATAATAATAATAATAATAATAATAATTACACACCCATTGCAGAGCAGTGCGAGCCAGTCCAGGTTTTATAATCATTCTGTGACCTTACTAATGTTAAATACTCCCATTGCAGAGAGGTTTCAGCCAGTCCAGGTTTTTACATGGTTTACATTCCTCTCCCCCCTCCCTTTTTACTGCTCTGCGGTCTTCTCTGATCACATGTCACGTCACATGACGATCCTCTGCAGTTTATTTTCAGCAGCAACGTTTCACTCGGTAGATTTTTATCCCGTCGCAGGACGAGAAAAAAAAAAAAAAGACTAATGCATAAAGCAATGGGATGAAATTAGCAGGTGAAGTTAACTAGAATCCTGCTCTCCATAACATATACACATATATAAAAAAAACAGCTGCATTCATTATTCACAGCAGAGATGACAAGCAGGGATTGTTCAGGTGTCACAGAGTCGAACACTCTTAGTGAATTAATACAAGGGCACAGGGCCCTCATTCTAGAACAGAGAGAGAGAGCGATCAGCTGTCTGTGACTATTTATAGTTACTCTTCTCTAGAGAGAACGTTCAGTACTTGGCCAATTCAAAATAGTGACACACACACACACACACACACACACACACTGTCCAAGTTAGAGAGTTGGAACTGAAACTGGCAAGACATCTCTGCTGGCACATTCAGAAAAACAGACAAAAAAAAAAAAAAAAAAATCAATAAATAAAAACGACTAGTCAAAGAGCAATGTGTGTGTTTTCTTTTTATTTTTTTCGGACCGCTTTATCTAAACCAGCGCAGTTTTCATTCCAACTTAAGCTCTCAATAAACAGAATTTATCTAATTATTCGTTCAGTTGGACATGTTTTAATATTTTTACAGTTCATGATCAGAAAAAAAAATGCACTTTATTCAAGGTCCGCTGCCTATAAAACATCCTGAGGCCTGGAGAGATGTGTTAAAATGTGTCCCAATTAATCAAACAATTAGACCAATTAAATAATTGAGAGCTCGGGGCGGAACGAAAGCCATTAGACACTGTGGCCGACAAGGAACAGAGTTTGACCCCCCTCTGGGTCTGAAGAGTTACAAAACGTCCACTAGTGCTGCACCCAGTCCTGCATTTCATGACTTGACTAAGGTCACTCTGCCACGTTGCTTTACAGGTTCGTAATCGCAGGTAATTTAACTGTATTGATACGTTTATCTTTAATCAGATGTCACAGAGAGCAAAGTTTAGTGGAGAGCAAAGTTCACCACTTTTTTTCTGAATAGAAAAAAAAACAAACACCTCACTATATTATTAATACATCATTTTCTTTATAAAAACGTTGTTGACAATGAATAATTACTTAAGCTAGTCACATCGGAAAACACAGAAAGAGACACAACTAAAAATGTTGTGACCTGCTGCTTTCTTTTGAGCACTATAACCAAGAGGAGTCACGGGACTTCAAAAACGTGACCTCTGAAAACAGGTGCCGCTGCAGCCTCTTCAAAAAAAAAAAAAAAAAAAAAAAAAAAGACTGCCTTTCCCTGGCTGCGTGTTCACATTAAATTGTTAGGCTGGCAGCACGATCTGTGGTCGCATAGGGAGAGGACGATGGTTTAAAACAGAGAGGCGTTTTGTCTGAAAGGGTCGTACGTTGCCAAGCAGTCCTTACAGAGCAGGGGTGCCAAACTCCAGTCCTCCAGGGAAGGCAGGGTCTTGTGGTTTTCATCCCTGAACTTCAGCTCTCAATTAAAACTTACTGGATGTCACTGTTTGTTCAAATCGGACACGTATTTAAAAGGTCTTTTACAGCTGAGGATTTAGAAAATGCACTTGATTCAAGGTACACTTCCGATAAAAACGTTGAGCCCTGGAGAGACGTGTTAAACTGTGTCCAATTAATCAAATAATTTGACCAATATATATATATATATATATATATATATATATATATATATATATATATATATATAATTCACTAAAACATCTCTCAGATAGAAGCCACTACACTTTGACACAGCTTAAGTAGTTTTCTACTCATTCAACACAACACAGGTTTAAATCTCAGTTTTTGCTTCATTTTGGCTGTACTCCTGTCTAAATACAAACTGCAGCCTATTCAAAATCATTAAAAAAAAAAAAAAAAAAAAAAAAAAAAAAACTTACATGGGATACTTCAATAAGCCCAGGGTTGGAAATAAGACTCCCCGTTGTATAGCAGTTTGATCCATTCAAAGAGTTTAATAATAAGATGCACCTGAGCTTGTTACTTAGACACACTGTGGCTGATCAAGCTGGTAGTAAAACCTGGAATGGGTGACACTGCTGTGCAATAGGAGTCTTATGGCACAAGAGGCGCTCATTAGGCAGCCCTGGTTTGTAGTGAACGGTTCTTCTACTGAGTTAAACATCACAACGTATTTGATGCTCCCTGTTGGGTTACAGGGCTGTACTGACTCACTGTGTGTTGGTGAATCGTGTTACTTTCTTTACATGATGTATCGTGTTGTAACACAGGTCTGTATCGTTTGTATTGAAATACACGACCACAGCCCAGCGCATTGTAGTTAAAGAACTACAGCTCCCAGCATCCCTCGCCACTGACGCAGGTCATGGGACATGCTGGGAACTGTAGTCACAGCTAGGGCTGTACTGATTCACTGTGTATCAATGAATTGTGATGCTTTCTCTACATGACATATCGTATTGCAAGTATGTATTGTTTGTATTGTAACACACTACTACGGAACAGCACATTGTTGTTAAACTACAGCTCCCAGCATCCCTCACCACTGCCGCAGGTCAGGAGGCATGCTGGGAACTGTAGTCACAGCTAGGGCTGTACTGATTCACTGTGTATGGATGAATCGCGATGCTTTCTTTACATGATGCAGCGTATTGTAACAGAGGTCGGTATCGTTTGTATTGTAACACAAGACCACAGCACAGCACGCTGTAGATCACAGAGCGGTCCTTGAATGAACAACCAGTGTGTTTTAAGTTTTATAGCTGTTATGAATACACACTCTCCTGGTCTCATTTTTAACATTAGGGTATCAGTACAGCCTTGCTGGGTTGGTCTTTTTTATTTTAACTCTACACAGTTTGAGGATCTAGGGCTCTACTCACAAAACTTCAAGGGTGGTTTTTAAGGAATTATTTATTTATGTATTTATTTTTTCCCCCTCCCCTAGAAGAGGTTAAAACAGCGCTTTTGAAAAAAAGTGAATCAAACCACCACAAACTTTCCCAAAAAATAGAAAAAAAATTAAAAACCATCCATGTGGTTTTGTGAACAGGCCCCTCATTTCACATGCTGTATATTTCACACAACTCTACACAGATTTGTTGTTTTGTTTTTAAATGGTTTCTACCTAAAACGGCAACAACAGGAAACCATCGGGATTAGCACCCGAGTTTCAAGAACACCAACACCAAGCTGCAGCTCGTATCCTCTTTAAAAATTCAGCACCACCCCGTGTGCTGCTTCCTGCGGTCGACAGCCAGCTCACTGGCCACTCTGTACAGATTTTCATTTTCCTTCCTTCCTTCCTTTCTCTTTCCTATTCAGCTGAAAAACCAGAAGTCAATGCGAAAAAAAAAAAAAACACCAGTTTGTCTGTTCCAGGAGCCGCAGAAACGCAGATTAATTCCAGAATCGTGAGTGTGGGTCTGTGTGTGCGTCTCCCTCCTTTTTGTCCTCGTAGAGAAGTTGGAAAAAAATAAAAAAACGACAGTTCCCCCCCCCAAGTAAAAGTAAAGCAAAGCCAGACAGGTCTGTCCTCTTGATCAGGTCGTGGGCTTCGTTGTTTTTTTTTGTTTTTTTTTATTCATTTATTTATTTCGTTTTTGGTTTGCAGCTCGGTTGGTTGGGTTAGTTGGCTTTTAAAACGCTACACAGTCAAACCTCTATAAAAGACCGTCTGTATACTGTACAGCTGTGGCCAAAAGTTTGGCATCACTTAGAATTTTAGAACTGAGACAAAAAAAAACTATAGGAACATAATTTAGATCTTTTTATTAACATCATGTAATTAAATTATTTTTTACATACATGCCATTGTATGTAAAAATAATGTGATATCTTGTAACAATTGTAAGTCGCCCTGGATAAGGGCGTCTCTTAATAAATAAATAAATAAATAAATAAATAAATAAATAAATAATAATAAAGAAACTACACAATGATACTGCAAAAGTCTACCAGAAGCCATGACAGTAGTACAGTTTTTCATGTTGGGGGAATACCTAGGCCCAGTATTCAGAGCGGCCTTTATTAACAGTTTGACTGTAGCGACTTACCTTGTCCTAAAGCAGAAGTATCCTTTCGTTTGTTTTTTTTATTTTTGGAAAACGTGATTTACTACAATTGACAATGGCACTGGAAATCTGTTTGCTTTATTCGTTATATTATTTTTTTTTCCCCCTCTCTCCTTACCTTATGTACACTTTTGGGGTTTTCCAGCCAGGCAAAGTACATCTCCTCGACATAGTTCGAACTAGTCCCGCTGAGGAATGGCTCGGCCGCTACCGGTGCGGTGAAGCACCTGATTGGCTGAAACGTCCTGGGCGCGGCCGGCTGTTTGTGTGAATAATTCTGAACAGTCCGCGAGGCCGCCAGGGGCCTCAGCCTTGCTGCACAAGTCCTTAAGCGGTGCATGCTTTTGAAACCGCGCGGATAACGCTCTTTGCGTTTCTTCCTCTCTTCAGAAAAAAAAAGAAAAATGCGTCTCTCCCTATGCCTGCAGTCTCTCGTTCCACCAAGATCCGTCCTCTTTTTTCTCCTGTAACCAAGAAAAATAAATTAGCTTTGTATAATATTATCTTAATTAAAAATGTGTTACTTTTGTTATTGTGTGTATGTATTTAAATTATTATTTAGTAATTTAGCAGACGCTTTTATCCAAAGCGACTTACAGAGACTAGGGAGGGTGAACTCTGCTTCATCAACAACTGCTGCTGCTGCTGCTGCTGCAGAGTCACTTCCAATAGGAGCTTGTTTGTTTATGTCTCATTCGAAGGACGGAGCGTAAGGAGGTTAAGTGACTTGCTCAGGGTCACACACACACACACAGGGAGTCAGTGGCTGGGATTTGAACCTGGAACCTCCTGGTGACAGGCCTTTTTTAAACCACTGGATCACCAGGCCTCCTAGATAAAGGCTTCTAGTCAAAAAGTTGGTCATGAATCTTATTAGGTTTAGAACATAAGAACATTTACAAACGAGAGGAGGCCATTCAGCCCATCTTGCTCGTTAGGTTGTTAGTAGCTTATTGATCCCAGAATCTCATCAAGCAGCTCCTTGAAGGATCCCAGGGTGTCAGCTTCAACAACATTACTGGGGAGTTGGTTCCATACCCTCACAATTCTGTGTAAAAAAAGTGTCTCCTATTTTCTGTTCTGAATGCCCCTTTATCTAATCTCCATTTGTGACCCCTGGTCCTTGTTTCTTTTTTCAGGTCAAAAAAGTCCCCTGGGTCGACATTGTCAATACCTTTTAGAATTTTGAATGCTTGAATCAGATCGCTGCGTAGTCTTCTTTGTTCAAGACTGAATAGATTCAATTCTTTTAGCCTGTCTGCATACAACATGCCTTTTAAACCCGGGATAATTCTGGTCTCTCTTCTTTGCACTCTTTCTAGAGCAGCAATATCCTTTTTGTAACTAGGTGACCAGAACTGAACACAATATTCTAGGTGAGGTCTTTCTAATGCATTGTAAAGTTTTAACATTACTTCCCTTGACTTTAAATTCAACACTTCTTACAATATATCTGAGCATCTTGTTGGCCTTTTTATAGCTTCTAGATGAAGACATTTCTGAGTTATCTCCCATATGATATTCATAATGCACATTTTTATTGCCTGCGTGCAGTACTTTACACTTTTCTCTATTAAATGTCATTTGCCATGTGTCTGCCCAGTTCTGAATGCTGTCTAGATCATTTTGAATGACCTTTGCTGCTGCAACAGTGTTTGCCACTCCTCCTGTTTTTGTGTAGTCTGCAAATTTAACAAGTTTGCTTACTACACCAATTTGCACAGGCCCCAGGGCTGGGGTGTGGCCGTCCCTCCTGAAACTCCTTGTTCTGTGCGGAATGCACAAAGCAACACACACACACACACACAACCAACAAGCTCAGGTGCAACATTTAAACTCACAAGGAAACCAGGAATGGATCACACTGCCATGCAACAGGACTCTTCTTGCCATCCCCGATGTGTAAACTAACAGCGAGCGTCTTAAACCACAATGCGAGAGAGCCGGGCTCGTCTGTATTCGTGGTTTTTAGAGCTTTTATGCTCTTCTCACCAACGGGGGGGGCCAGGGTCCGTAACGACGTTACACTAGCTTGTTAGATTTCTAGAGCTTCAGATTGCAGCAGCAGGTGGTTATAAGAGACAGTTCCTTCAGCTCTTGTATTGATCCGGAAGCTAAAACTGAAAAAAAAGTATGAAGCTGTACTTCTTACAGAAGCGGTTTTCTGGTCTCTTGGTTATTCCAAGAGTTTGGTTAAAATCCGACCCTGTACCCTTGAGCAAGGTACTTTACCTAGATTGCTCCAGTAAAAAACCCAACTGTATAAATGGGGAATTGTATGTAAAAAATAATGTGATATCTTGTAACAATTGTAAATCGCCCTGGATAAGGGCGTCTGCTAAGAAATAAATAATAATAATAATAATATTAGCTGCTGTGATGCTGCTACTATTTCATGTATTATGCATTTTTTTGTTTGTTTTACTGTATTTCATGTATGATGCATTTCTCTGTATTTAAAGTATTATGGATTTTCTTGTTGTTACTGCATCTCAAAGGAGGCTGTGTGGTCCAGTGGTTAAAGAAATGGGCTTGTAACCAGGAGGTCCCCGCTTCAAATCCCACCTCAGCCAATGACTCATTGTGTGACCCTGAGCAAGTCACTTAACCTCCTTGTGCTCCGTCTTTCGGGTGTGACGTAGTTGTAAGTGCCTCTGAAGCTGATGCATAGTTCACACACCCTAGTCCAGCGACGGCGAACCTATGGCACGCGTGCCCAGAGTGGCACGCAGAGTCGTATTTGTTGGCACGCCGAGTGAGCAGTTATCTGCTTTTTTTTTTTTTTTTTTTTTTTTTTGCACACCCTCTGAGTGGCACTTTGGAAAGCCAGTCAGTTTGATTTGCAAGGACGGCCCCGCCCCCAGTAATTAAGCAGCGCTAACTGTAGCCGTTATTATCTACACGTTCATGGTTGGCTGTTTATGCTGCTGAGCTGCTTTATTCAAGTACCCTGGGAACAGAAAGCTGATCAAAAACAGTAAGTCTGTCCCATGGAGGATCAAATGTAATTGTGGTCAGCTATGGATGTGTCAGCGGGACACGCGGGGAGGAAGGGATCGTTAGCCTGATGCTCGTAGCATTTTACTGACCGTCATCTGCTGTACTAAATGGAGAAAACAATCTTTCATACTTTACACGGGGTCGGGGTCTCGAGCCTAAAATAGGTTGAAATTACATAACCAAGCACTTTCGGCTTACGTCTTTTTAAAAAGATGTACAGCTTTTCGCCACACGTGTTAATGTGCAGTGCAAGGTCTTTGCAGGTGTCACTGGCGGCAACATGTGCATTGAACTTTAAAGCAAATGTCCCACGCAGTTTTGATTGTCAAACCTTTCCCTTGTCATAAATACCGAAAATATATTTCACTGTCACACAGTATCTCAAACTATGTAATCTTTGTTTGATGCACTGTTTTTTTTTTTTTTTTTTTTTAAATACTATTTTAATCTTAATTACGGGTCATACTGTGGTATGTTACCCCCTCTTCATACAGTGGGGAAAAGCAGGTTGTAAATTCTCAAAAAACAATCGTCTCAAAATAAATTATGCCTCTGATATGTAGAGTACATTTGTGGATACTCCTTTTTTTTCAAGGTAGTTTGACACCACAGAAATCTTTTTCTAATAAGTATGTTATCTGCTACTCGTTTTTTAAATAGTTATTTTACAAAATGTAAAATCAGTAGATATGTTTTATGTAAGTAAATATACAGTTGGAAAAAAAATAGCGGTACAGCGGTAATGGCTGCCACTGTGTGCAACTGCAAACAAAAAAACAAAACAATTATGGCCAGGGTTACTGGTGCAGCGCCAATTGAGCAAACGTCTTATATTTATTGTATGATGCACTGTGATTGTTGCTTTTACTGATGTTTAGCATTATAATTCTAAACTTAATGCGTCATGAAATGTGATTTATGTAACGGTAGTTTAGCAATATAATATTCAAATTATGTATTTATTGTATGATGCACTGTTATTCTTTTACATGCTGTGAAGTGCTTTGAGATGATGTTCTACTATGAAAGGCGCTATATAAAATTAAGATTGATTGATCTTACTTGAATAAGGATTAAAGAGTCATTGTCCAAAATATATAGAGGGGCATATGCAAAGGTTGATGGGTCCCTGTGAGGAGAACTATCACTATTGCTTTTTATGTCTGTAAATTTACAAAAAAAGAATGTGCAGTGTACTTAGGGACAGGGAATGGGGAATGTAAGGGAATTGCTTAGGACAGATTGCGAGTTCTCAGGGACAAGCGGAAATTATGGGAGGTGAGGGGAGACCAGCATTAAGTGCCCAGTGAAGTATACAGGGGAACAGGAGTGGGATGGGGTTGAAGAGAGAGAGAGTGTATGTTTGGTCTGGCAGTTATGATGGGGATGGGGATATGGATGGGATGGGGGGAGGGGATGTGGTGGGCAATATTAACTGTGGCCATTTTTTGTTAGGTATGGCACCCAGCAAATATCTGCAATAGTGGGATAGCTGTTCATGCTGAAAGCTGCTGTTGTATAGAGACCTCTTCTGGGGAGATAGTAAGACAACCTGTTTCAGTGTGCTTCTATGAACCACGGGTTGAAAAAATGTCAGCGGATATTCAGCAGCAGAAGTCCCATTAGTCATAGGAATGTAAATATTGTTCCCCCACACCTGCTCTCCAGACAAGAGAGGGGGAGGGGGGTTCAGGGTTTGGGGAGGTTGTAGGGGATGAGGGCTGATGGAAGGGTTCTGTCCTAGTTCATGTAATGTTCTTGATTATTTTGTATTGTGGATTGCTGTTTTTTTGGTATGTTTGCTTAATAAAAACTTAATTACAAAAAAAGGAAAGTAAATATTATTTTAAAGTTACCGTTTAGCCGCCGGATAACCTTTTACACCCCTAATTAATCATTGGCACCCTTGGCACTTAGTGACGTATATTTAAAAAAAAAATCCAACTTTGGGCACTCCAGCTAAAAAAGGTTCGCCATCCCTGCCCTAGTCCCTGTAAGTCGCCTTGGATAAAGGTGGCTGCTAAATAAACAAATAATCTTGTAAAGCGCTTTGTGATGGTGGTCCACTATGAAAGGCGCTATATAAAATAAAAACGGATTGATTCGTAAATATTGGCGTGTAAAATCAACTGCAGCTTGCTACTGCACAGTGGCTACACAAAAACATTTTCTCGTCTTGTTTCGCAGTTTTTCGGAGACACAGCTGCGGTTTTGACCTTGTGTGACAGCGCAAGGCTCAACCAAGCACAGCAACGCCGCTCGCCTCGCCTATTCCCGACCAGAATCCCGAAAATGATTGGGCGTAACCCGACGGCAACGCCCACAAATCTAAACGTCCTTGCTTTGCTATTGGGTAACCCCGCTGCCCGTCAGTTTGTCCTTTCCATGAAGCCGGCAGTACGAAGCATACATTGATTACTGTACAAAAAAAGCGCTGCTAATTTTTATCGGCCGCTAAAAAAACAAAAACATAATTATGTTTAATGCAAACGTGAGGTAAACTTCCCCTCTCTGTCTCTAACGAGCGATATGTAGTTATATAAAACAGTTTCTGCTAAGTTATATGTACACACGACCGTCCGACGTAAAAAGCTATCTAGTTATTTACACAAAAAAACGTGGAATTATTATGATGTTTATGTTTGCGACTGGGTTTATAAAACAGCCCACCACGTTCACCCCCCCAAAAAATAATAAAAAACACAAACGAAGCTTACCTCTTTATGTCTCCGGCAACTCCCGCGAGCAAGGTAACGCTTTATTTTAAAAAAAAAAAAAAAAAAAAAAAGAAAATAAATCACAAATAATATAACTTTTTCGTCTTTTTTTATTTTTATTTAAAACAAATCTATAAAATTAAGTACAGCCGCGAAGCTTCGCCGTTTCTCTCTTCTGACTGGAAACGATGACAGCGCGAGCAAAGCGAGAGACGCTCCGAACAGCTCGAGACACCGACGTGAGGAGAGCGAGGACGGGGCCTGTTGCGTCACGGCGATCTGACGTCATCCGCAGGGGGGGAGGAGCGACCGCGCCCTTACGCTGCAGGCGTGACTTTGAAACGCATGCGTTAAATATTTTTTTTGTTATTGTCAGTATAAAAAAAGTACCTCCCTTCCTTTCTCAAAAGCTGTTAATAGCCAACTGAGCCGCCTCTAAAGCCAATTTCGACTGTTTCCAGAGTCCAAAATACCAGATCAGATATGAAATGTGTTTTTTTTTTAATTAAAATGTACAGCTAAAGGCTAGTTGGTATAATTTCTCCGCATAGTACTATTATTGTGTTCATGAATACAGGTCTCCCAGGTTCGTGTTGTTACCGACAGACATCGATGAACAAGGGCACTGTAATAACACAGAAGCTGTAGTGAAGTCTTTTATTGACTTGAAATGTAATTTTTAATAATGTAGGTCCGATTAATCATTGTTTAAAATGCTCTCGGATCAGAAAGATTCTGCTTGCTAGTCTTCCAGAGACCCTCGTGTAAAGTCACCCTGCGTGAAAGCGTTAAGGACGCACAGTCGTTGTTTTGTTAATAAAGAGTGTTTATAGTAATTCAATTTTGTTTAATTGCAAATGCATCCTTCATTAAACCCTGAAATCCTCAACAACACATTTCTTAAAAGTAAATTAAAACCCAAATTGGCACAGCAGCCCTGTGTCGGGGATCAGGCTTGGGAATCAGACTCCTATTGCACAGCAGTGTGATCCATTCCAGGTTTTACTACCAGCTTGATCAGCCCCAGTGTGTTTAGGTAACAAGCTCTGGTGTGTCTGATTATTAAACTCACAGTGAAACCTGGAATGGATCACACTGTTGTGCCCCTGTTTGTCAGTTTGGTCCAATTAGCTGTTAATTAAGGGTTCATTAAATCCAGTTTGCCATTCTAATTCCATTTCCAAATCCTTTTTAAAATCAATTCCAGTTTCCTTTTAATCAATCCCAAGCACAGTCCCATAGCATTGATCCAAACATCATTGATCGAAATTGCAATCGGCAGCATTCTGTTTGAAATGATTTTTCTGTATTTAATCCTGGACTTTAGAGTACTGTAATCTGTCACAAGTGTTATTTAATCTGTAGTATTTTGTATTTAATTATATCCTGATGTAACTATCACTGACACTGTTATCTGCTCCGATATTGAATCTTATTTTGTCACACTTGTACTTGCTAGAACCAAAGTCATTGTATTGATCTTACTCTTAATTGTATTATTACTTGCTCTGTGATTCTTGAAATGTATTTTTGTTTACAACTGTAAGTCGCCCTGGATAAGGGCGTCTGCTAAGAAATTAATAATAATAAAATGAGATTCTCACAACAGTGGAAGCAAATGACTCCAATCGAAGTCTCTGTCTGTTTGTCAATTAAACTGGGGCTTCAAAACGAAAGCAGTGGAAATAATCTGCACAATTTCTGATTTCTGGAAAAATATCAATTCCAGCTCCGATCCCTTCGAAGGAATGGGATTGGGAATTGAAATGGAAGGGATTGAAAATGGAATTGAAATGGGGAAGTGGGTTTAATTAATTCTTAATTAAGAGCTAATGGAAACTCTGTTGAAGTGGCCTGGGTGTGCAGCCCCCCCCCCCACCGCCCCCACGCAGCGTCCATGCCCTGGGGTCAGGGGTGAGAGGTCAGCGGGGGGTCAGCGGGGGGTGGCGGTGCGTGGGGTACTCTGTGATTGGACGGCACAGTCAGCATCATGTTTTATTTGTTTCAAAGTGAACAGCAGTGCGGTGCGTCCTTGTGGAAATAAACAATGACTGTTTATTGACTTTCACCCTGTGTGGAGTTTTGTTTGACTGGAGTTAGAAATAGTAAATAAAAAATATAGTGGGAGTCAATGAGAAGTCCTCATAAACACTATAAACAGACGTGTGTGTCAGTGTGTGTGTGTGTCACTGTGTGTGTGTGTGTCAGTGTGTGTGTGTGTGTGTGTGTGTGTGTGTGTGTGTGTGTGTGTGTCACTGTGTGTGTGTGTGTGTGTGTGTGTGTGTGTGTCACTGTGTGTGTGTGTGTGTGTGTGTGTGTGTGTGTGTGTGTGTGTGTGTGTGTGTGTGTGTGTGTGTGTGTGTGTGTGTGTGTGTGTGTGTGTGTGTGTGTGTGTGTGTGTGTGTGTGTGTGTGTGTGTGTGTGTGTGTGTGTGTCAGTGTGTGTGTGTGTCAGTGTGTGTGTGTCAGTGTGTGTGTGTGTGTGTGTGTGTGTGTGTGTGTGTGTGTGTGTGTGTGTGTCACTGTGTGTGTGAGTGTGTGTGTGTGTCAGTGTGTGTGTGTGTGTGTGTCACTGTGTGTGTGTGTGTGTGTGTGTGTGTCACTGTGTGTGTGTGTGTGTCAGTGTGTGTGTGTGTGTGTCACTGTGTGTATCACTGTGTGTGTGTGTGTCAGTGTCTGTGTGTGTCACTGTGTGTGTGTGTCAGTGTGTGTGTGTGTCACTGTGTGTGTGTGTCACTGTGTGTGTGTGTGTGTGTATCACTGTGTGTGTGTCACTGTGTGTGTGTGTGTGTCAGTGTGTGTGTGTGTCACTGTGTGTGAGTGTGTGTGTATCACTGTGTGTGTGTCACTGTGTGTGTGTGTGTGTCAGTGTGTGTGTGTGTGTCACTGTGTGTGAGAGTATCACTGTGTGAGAGTATCACTGTGTGTGTGTGTCACTGTGTGTATGTGTCACTGTGTGTGAGTGTATCACTGTGTGTGAGTGTGTCACTGTGTGTGTGTGTCACTGTGTGTGTGTGTCAGTGTGTGTGTGTGTCACTGTGTGTGTGTGTGTGTCACTGTGTGTGTGTGTGTGTGTGTCTGTGTGTGTGTGTGTCACTGTGTGTGTGTGTGTGTGTGTGTGTGTGTGTGTGTGTGTGTCACTGTGTGTGTGTGTGTGCGTGTGTGTGTGTATCACTGTGTGTGTGTGTCAGTGTGTGTGTGTGTGTGTGTGTGTGTGTGTCACTGTGTGTGTGTGTCAGTGTGTGTGTGTGTGTCACTGTGTGTGTGTATCACTGTGTGTGTGTGTCAGTGTGTGTGTGTGTCACTGTGTGTGAGTGTGTGTGTATCACTGTGTGTGTGTCACTGTGTGTGTGTGTGTCAGTGTGTGTGTCACTGTGTGTGTGTGTCACTGTGTGTGAGAGTATCACTGTGTGTGTGTGTCACTGTGTGTATGTGTCACTGTGTGTGAGTGTATCACTGTGTGTGTGTCAGTGTGTGTGTGTGTCACTGTGTGAGTGTGTCACTGTGTGTGAGTGTATCACTGTGTGTGTGTCACTGTGTGTGTGTGTGTCACTGTGTGTGTGTGTGTGTGTGTTTGTGTGTGCGTGAGTGTGTGTGTCCTGACGTGCATCACACACGCTGCTGAGCCGGCTCTCTCTACCTTCTCCATCAGCAATGGACTCCGCGGACTCGCGCAGCAGAGACACTGCTGAAGCACTGCAAGGGCTCTTCCATGCAACCTGAGCCACACAATACATCCACAGCAGAGAGTTCACGTGAGCGAGACCCTCTGTGATGTGCGCGTGGGGGGGGGGTCGCACTCAGCAGCTCACCCACCCACTCTATTTATACAGACAGCATTTTGGGAGGCTTGGTGGTCCAGTGGTTAAATAGAACTTGATACCAGGAGGTTCAAATCCCACTGACTCACTGCCTGTGACCACTGAGCAAGTCACTGAACCTCCTTGTGCTCCGTCCTTCGGATGAGATGTAAAACAAAGAAGGTCCTATTGGAAGTGACTCTGCAGCAGCAGCAGCAGTTGTTGAAGCAGAGTTCACCCCCCTAGTCTCTAAGTCGCTTTGGATAAAAGCGTCTGCTAAATGTCTCATTCATAATCATTTGCAAACTGTATAATTCTCTCTCGGCTGTCAGACAGACAGGTACCGGATCTGGACCCCTTGAACTGCTCCCCATTTCTAGTGAAGAGTTCGGGTCTGATAACGTTGTGCTCAGCTGGCCTGGGTTTGTGCAGGACACTGCACCGGCAGTGACTGATGAGGTCCTAAAAGCACGGGTTCAAAGCATAGCCTCACACACACACACACACACACACACACACACACACACACACACAGTCTGTTGAAGTCATTGTTTTTATTGAATTAATTTTTTTTAACACATTTCCTTAAGTGAGAGAATTACACAACATAACACATCCTAGAATAGACCAATAGAATTATTATCATCATAATCAGAATTCAATATCTTTATAGAAACCAGACCTGACGAAAGCTTCAAAACTTCAAGGAATAATAATAATAATATCGATACAAAAGAGGAAAGAGAAGGGGAGAGGAGGAGGAGAAGACAGGAGAGTAGTCTTGGTTTGGGCTTGCCAGAGCGCACGCGTCTTTAACCCTTTCACAATTTGCATCAGAGAGTGGGTTAACCCATTCAGCGTCTGTAAGACGCTTTGGATAAAAGCGTCTGCTAAATGGCTCATTAATAATAATAATAATAATAATAATAATAATAATAATAATAATAATACTGTATATGATGCACAATCCAGTAAGTAATTTTTCTGCTGATAAAGATTACTGATGCTTGGCCAATGGCCGCTTGCTAAGATTATAATCACTGACTAGGCAATGGAATACCAATGCATTTTGCACGCTATTGCAATTTTGTTTTTATAAGCAACTCTGCCATCTCCTGGCTGCATGGCGGTATTGCAACTGTTAAAAATGTTTTATGCATCTGCAGTTATACGTGATATAAAAGGATTTTGTTTTGTTTGTTTTGTTTTTGTGTTTTCCAAATAAGCCTCTAACTTTTATCAAAGCAATCGCAAGCTGGTACTTCTGTTTAAAAACAGAACAAACTATATAAGAATTAATACCCTAACTATATATATATAGAACCGAACCATGCAAGTAAGCGATCTTAAAACAGCCCTGCCATCCACTACAATGAGAACTGATCGCGATGTTTATGGCTGAATATTATTTCACAGATTAAAATGTACCCATCGCCGTGTAATATGGAGTTCCTCTTTAATATGTCAATTTCTTAAAAAAATAGTTTAAATAGACATGTATATATATATATATTTTGTCACTGAAAAATAAACACAGCAAACGTTTGCCTGGTTGGCACACAGCGTTCAGGAACCTGGCAGCTGGTTTAGTTTGCTTCCGAAATGCTCGAACAAGCACTGCAGAGAGCTGCAGAGAGCTGCACAGAGCTGCAGAGAGTTGCACAGAGCTGCAGAGTTGCACAGAGCTGCATAGAGCTGCAGAGAGCTGCACAGAGCTGCAGAGAGCTGTACAGAGCTGCAGAGAGTTGCAAAGAGCTGTACAGAGCTGCACAGAGCTGTACAGAGCTGCACAGAGCTGCAGAGAGTTGCAAAGAGCTGTCAGAGCTGCACAGAGCTGCAGAGAGTTGCAAAGAGCTGTACAGAGCTGCATAGAGCTACACAGAGCAGCACATAGCTGCAGAGAGTTGCACAGAGCTGCAGAGAGCTGAACAGAGTTGCACAGTGCTGCACAGAGCTGCAGAGAGTTGCACAGAGCTGCAGAGAGCTGAACAGAGTTGCACAGTGCTGCACTGAGCTGCACAGAGCTGAACAGAGTTGCAGAGAGCTGCACAGAGATGTACAGAGCTGCAGAGAGCTGAACAGAGTTGCACAGAGCTGCACGATTTCTTTCAAATGTCTTAAATGAAAAAGACACCAGCTTGCATCAAAGATCGATAATATTTCACCTAAAGATCGCTCAACAACTGAGCAGTTTTTAAGGTAAGCATTTAAATACGTAGGACCGTTTGGTGTAAAATATACTATATATAACTGTAGAGGAAACGATTCATTTTGAATGTGACAACGCTATTTTTTCTGCTTTAATACATATGACGTTTAAATCGTGAAGTATCTTGAAATACCTGTTTTTAGCGCGTGAAATGAGACTTATTTTATTTTATTTTTTTACGGTGAACAAATTCAGCCCTAATAAAGTCCCTGCTGCTGAGGTCTTAAAACGGAGTGCATTGTGGGATCGAAAGGTCAAGACAGAGAGAGAGAGAAAAAGAAAAAACATGCTCCGACCCAAACAATGATCAAAGTTTAAAACAGATAATAATAATAAAAATGTTTCAATACTTATTATAAACTGTCAGTTTTTTTAATAATAAAAAAGAAAAAAACATGCTAAATAATATCTCAATACATATTTATAATTTCATCAGACAAAAAACAGTCGTGTGCACTTACAAAGCTGAGAAAATAGAGAACCAGATCAAAGTTTAAAGTCATTCAGAAAAACAAAGATCACTTCTGCCCATTGGGGTAATCATGCAATAAACCCACTTATGTTTCAATACTTATTATAAACTGTCAGTTTTTTTAAATATATATATATATATATTTTGTTTAATTATTATTTAAATGCTAACACATTCAGGAGAATAACAAAAACAGTTTGACATGCTTTTTTTGTCTGCAAACATTTTTTACATTTTTTTTTAACACTTTAGATTTTCTTGAGAACACGCGCACGCGCACGCGCACACGCACACGCACACGCACACGCAGCCGTTCGAACCCAAACGACTTCAAAATAAACAAACCGATAAAACGTAAAAAAAAACAATATTAATGAACTCGTTGAATAAAAACACGTGACAGTTAAAAAAAATTAAAAATAAAATCATCTTAAAATGAAAGCGCTGCCCTCGTTTGACAAAAAAAATAAATAAATACTTTAGTTATAAGAAAGCGACTTCTACTGTTATTATTTTATTATTACAAAACTTAAAATGTACATTAAAAATAAAAAGACTGGTAATTTACTTTGAGAAAAAAAAAGAAAAAAAATTTTTTCTGTGTTTTCAACAACAAAATGAAAACTGTTTTCTTTTAAACAACAAAATTGGTACAACTCTTTCTAACTACAAACCCTGCTAAAGTACGACAGCGCCGTGACTCATTCTCATCAGAGCAATTTTTTACAGTTTCTTTAAAAACATTTTTAATAAGAATTAAACATTGCATAATTCGTCCACAATCATTCACAACTAGGGTTCGAAGACAATGTTTCTCCAAACGCCAATGAAAGATCAATCACTGATTAGCACTGAATTTAGAAACAGTCAAATAAAATAAATCTGACGACAAACGTTTAGACGAGAAGGGCCAGATTCGCAAAGCGTTTTTTCATCCTTTCTTCAATGGCCTATTTTTTTTAAAGCAGAACTTTTTTATGGTTAGAAAACGCTGAAGAGAGTTTGCAGACTCCAGAATTTATTATTATTATTATTATTATTATTATTATTATTATTATTATTTAAATATGAGTTAATTAAAGACTGGCGTTTTAACGCTTTCAGAAAAAAAAAATACTTTTTTTTCAATGTCATTTGAAGACCAAGTCGAAAGTTTGTCGTTGAATTATTTTTAGTTTCTTTTAGACAATAAAAGATAAAATTGTCCCAGTCAGTTATTGGAAAGTAAACTCTTTTTGCTTTAACCTTGAGAAATGTACATTAAATACAAGTACATCGAAACACATCAAATAATAATTAAACCAAATACTTTTACAGAATAATAATAATAATAATAATAATAATAATAATAAATACAAAAGGAAAATTAAATACAAATCTAATTCACTTTCTTTAAAAAAAAAACCCAAAAATACTTTGATTACACTCTTGAGGAACAAAGAAACAAATAAACTCATTTCATCATTGCACTCATTCAAACCAAATCAAATACAAATACATACGAAATATTCAACGCTATACTTAACTTCCACAGGAACACTTCAGAATTATCTCTCTATCTATCTATCTCTCTATCGATAGCTAGACAGATAGATAGATCGATCTATAACATGTTCCCAGTTCAATCCCGGCTCAGTCACTGATTCACTGCCTGTGACCCTGAGCAAGTCACTGAACTGGTTCGGATGAGGCGTAAACAAAAAGCTGTAACTCCTATTGTTGAAATTAAGTTCACCCCCTCTGGTGCTTTAAAGACTGCTAAATGAGAGCATAAAAATACAACATGTTCAGTATTTTATCTCTTTGTTTTTTTAAAACACTTTGAGAAGGGGTTGGTCACAGTCTCTTCCCTTCTCTGGCTCTCCATTCAGGAGATAAAACCAATAAAAGCCTCCTGACAGACTAAATGACTCATGAATAATAATAATGTCTGCTGCTGTATTTTAAAACCTGAGACCCCTCTCTGTTCTCTTAAACCCTGATACACGGAAACCCTCTCCCCTCATGCTGCACTGGTTCCAACTTCACCTCAATGCCCCCTCAACCTTCCCTTCACTGGCTCTCATTCAAACTCTCACCTGTGTTCATCCCACAATACTGTCCAGCCCCTCCCTCTCCTCGAACATCTCAACTTAAAACACCCTCATGTCTCATTTGAATCCTGAGCCCTGCTGGTCTGGACAGGGTTTTCCCACGATCCCCCTCCTGGGTTCTAAAAGGGGATGGTTCAAAAATCTCAACATCTCCACTTTCCTTTCCCCTCTCCCCTCACCCTCTCCTTCTCTCCTCCTTTGAGAAGGGCCCCTCTCTTCTCTCCTAAACCCTCTCCCTCTCTGGTCTCTTCTCTCTCTCTCTCCTCTCCCTCCCCCCCCCCTCCCCTCTCCCCCCCTCTTTGAGAAGGGGCTGGTCTCCCTCTCTCCCTTACTCACCCCACCCCTCTCCTCCCCCTCTCCCCTCTCCCCTCCCCCTCCCTCTCCCTCTCCCCCTCTCCTCTCTCCCCCTCCCTCCCCCTCTGAGAAGGGGCCTCCCTCTCTTCGCCCCCTGAGAAGGGGTTGCTCTCCCCCTCCCTCATTCTCTTCTCCCTCTCTACCCCCTCACCCCCTGCCCCTCTCCCCCTCGACCCCTCTCCCTCACCCTTTCCCCCTCTCCTCTCTCTGCCCTTCTCCCTCTCCCCTCTCCTCTCCCTACCCCTCACCCCTCTCCCTCACCCTCTCCTCCTCTCTCCCTGGCCCTCTCCCTCTCTCTCGCCCCCTCTCCATCTCACCCTCTCCCTCTCCCTCTCCCTCACCCTTTATATATAAAATGAAAAAAATGAATATGTTTTCTTTTTGGATGTACACAAAATGTTTAAATGGCGTTTCAGACAAGAGCTCGTCTTCAGCCATGTGGATATGTACGCGCATATACAGATATAGATATCAAATCTCTCTCATTCTCCTCTCCCTCTTTAAAATCTCCAATATATTTTCCCCCCCTCCAGGGGGGATAAATATAAAGAATTGTACAAATGACAGACAAACATTGCCCTAGTAATAATAATAATAATAATAATAATATCATAACTGAACACATTGTATTGAGACAGGTTTTGTGCATCTGAGGAGAGGAGACAGAGAGACAGACAGAGGACAGACAGACAGAGGTACAACGGACAGGTCCCTCTGTTGCAGGTTGTCTGTCTCTCCACTGTCTGTCTCAGGATCAAGGTGGAGAGGAGAAACAAGTTGGTTTGGGTAATCTTTTTTACTGTCATCAACACAGCGCTGTGGAGGGACTGCAGACCCACTCCATCTCTCTCTCTCGAGGGGAGACAGAGAGAGGGGGGGGCCGGGGACAGAAACAAACAAGAGGGGAGGGGGTCTTTGGGGAAAGAGAGGCTGGGGTTAATGCAGTAAACTTTTGAGATGGGTCCCTCTTCAGGTTCTCAGTCTTTCTCTGGTTGTAATCTTTTTCTGTGCTTTTACACACTTTGAGAAGGTTAAAGCACCCTTTAAAACTTTGAATAGGGGCTTTCTTTTCTCTGTTTTAAAACACTTTGAGAAGGGCTGGTTCAGGAGACAGAGACCACTGTGGAAGGGGCTGGTTCACATATACAGGGTCTACAGGAATAATCTGTGAAAAAGGGAGAGAGGAAGGGGCTGGTTCAGTCTTCTTGTCTGGGAGAATATAAACACTACACTTTGAGAGGGGGCTGGTTCAAAGACAAAAATAATTTTACTACACTTTGAGGAGGGGCTGGTTCACACTACACTTTTGAGAAGGGGCTGGTTCAGTCTCTTCTCTGTTTACCACACTTTGAGAAGGGCTGGTTCAGTCTCTTCTCTGAATTTTACTTACACTTTGAGAAGGGGCTGGCTTCTCTCAGACAGCTGGTTCAGGGGAGGGAGACACTTTGAGGGGCTGGTTCAGTCTCTTTCTCTGTGTACACTTTGAGAAGGGGCTGGTTCAGTCTCTTCTCTGTGCTACACTTTGGAGAAGGGGCTGGTTCAGTCTCTTCTCTGTGTTTACACACTTTGAGAAGGGCTGGTTCAGTCTCTTCTCTGTGCTGGTGGGGACAACACTTTGAGACACAGGGGCTGGTTCATTCTCTGTCTCTCTAGCTCAACACTACAAGAGAAGGGGCTGGTTCATTCTCTTCTCTGTGTTGAGAAGGCTTCTCTTAAAACAAACACTTTGAGAAGGGGCTGGTTCAGGGGAAACTTTGGAGAAGGGAGGGGAAGTCTCTTTGAGGGGAGAAGGGGCTGGTTCATTCTCTTCTCTGTGCTTTACTACACTTTTGAGAGGGGCTGGTTCAGTCTCTTCTCTCAGTTTTCTCTTGGAGGGGTGCTTTACTACACTTTGAGAAGAAGGGGCTGGTTCAGTCTCTTCTCTGTGTTTACTACACTTTGAGAAGGGGCTGGTTCAGTCTCTTCTCTTTACTACACTTTGAGAGGGGAGGGGCTGGTTCAGTCTCTCAGGGGGGGTGCCCTCTGACTCTCACTTTGGAGGAGGGTTCAGTCTCTTCTCCCCCTTTACTACAGAGGAGGGGAGGGGCTGGTTCAGTCTCTTCTCTGGGACCACACTTTGGGAAGGGGGCCCTGGTTCAGGTCCCCTCTCTGTGTTACTACACTTTGAAGAAGGGCTGGTTCATTCTCTTCTCTGCCCCTTTACTACACTTTGAGGAGGGGCTGGTTCAGTCTCTTCTCTGTGCTTTACTACACTTTGAGAGAGGGGCTGGTTCAGTCTCTTCTCTGTGGGGAGACTTTGGAGGGCTGGAGTCTCTTCTGGTGAGCCGGAGTAGGACACTTTGACCAGGGCTGGTTCAGTCTCTTCTCTGTGCTGTTCTTGAGAGCACTGCAGGGGAGAAGAGGGCTGGGGGAGGAGAGGTGGGGGAGAGACTTTGAGGGAGAGGAGTGGTGGGGGAGAAGAGGAGGGGAGGGGAGGGTGGGGAAGAAGAGGAGGGGGAGGGGAGGGAGGGTGGGAAGAGGATGGGAGGGTTCTAAGACAGGCTGGGGGGGAGAAGAGAGGAGGGAGAGAGGGGGGGGACTGAGGAGGGGGGGGGAGGAGTGGGGGGGAGGAGCCGGTGGAGGGGGAGTGGGGAGGGGAGTTTGCCACTGGTGGGGGGGGAGAAGAGGGCTGGTTCATTCTCTTCTCTGAGGGGGAGGAGAACAGGGGGAGGTTCAGGGGAGGGGACACAGGACTTTGAGGGGGGAGGTTCATTGTGGGGGGGGAGGGGAGGAGGGGCTGGTGGGGACACACACACACACAGGGGACACTGGGGAAGGAGAGGACAGGGGGGGGGGGGGGGGAGGGGGAGGGAGAGAGGGGGTGGGGGAGAAGAGGAGGGGAGGTTCTTCTTCTGGTGGGGGAGAAGGAGGAGAGGGGAGAGGATTGTGAGGGGGGAGGAGAGGGGATTCTCTTCTCTGTGTTTCACTGGGGGGGAGAAGAGGAGGGGAGGGGGGAGAGGGGGGGGGGGGGAGAGGAGGGGAGGGGAGGTGGGGGGAGAGGAGGTGGACACACACCCCAGAGGGGTGGTGGGGGGGAGAAGACCCACTGGGGAGAGGGTGGTGGGGAGAGAGGAGGGGAGGGGAGGAGTGGTGGGGACAGAGGAGGAGGGGAGAGGGGGTGAGGAGAAGGGGGAGGAGGGGGAGGTGGGAGGGGGGGAGGGGAGAGGGGGTGGGGAGAGGAGGGGAGGGGAGAGGGTGGTGGGGAGAAGAGGAGGAGGGGGGTGGGGGGAGAAGAGGAGGGGGGGAAGAGGAGTGGGGGAGAGAGGGAGGGGAGGGGAGAGCCTCACAGGGGAGAAGAGGAGGTCAGGGGGGAGGTGGGGAGAAGGGGGGGAGGAGAGGTGGGGGAGAAGAGGGGAGGGGGGAGGGGACTGGGGGGGAGAGGGGGAGGGGGGGGAGGAGGGAGGGGGAGGGAGGGGGGGGAGAGGGGAGGGTGGGGGGGGAGTGGAGGGGAGAAGACACAGGGAGGGGAGAGGAGTGGTGGGGGGGGAAGGGGAGGGGAGGGGGGAGAGAGGGAGTTCAGTAATTCATCAGATATAGCCGGATCGCAGATTAGAAATGTATTCTCATGTTTGTACAGTGGTGGACACACTTTGACACAGCAACACACAAACACAATCAAACCTGGACACACATGGGTCTGTATAAAGCACACACTGGCATTGCCCACAGCTGTGTGCTGGGCAGAACGAGGACACACACACACAGGGCACTGCTGGGGGGTTTGTATAACACTGATATAAAACCCTGCACAGAACTGGCAGCAGCTACCCAGCATGCGGTCTGTATAAAGCACAGGTGCTGGGGCATTGCCCGGAGGCAGGGAGGGCTGTAGTGGTGAGGGCACTGCTGGAGGAGGGTATAACACTGATATGGGGCACAGAACTGCAGCAGCTACCCAGCATGCGGTGGGTAGAAGCACAGGAGGGGAGGGGGCATTGCCCGCTGTGGGGGCAGAAGGTGGGGGAGGGGAGGGGAGGGGGGTGGGGAGAAGAGGAGGGGAGGGGATAACACTGATATAAAACCCTGACAGAACTGCAGCAGCTACCCAGCATGCGGTTGGTGGGGGGGAGGCGCTGGCATTGCCCGCTGTGTGCTGGGGGGGAAACGCTGTGTGGGTACCGAGAAGGGCACTGGGGAGGGGGAGCGCTGTATAAGGTGGTGGGGAGGGGCACAGAACCGCAGCAGGGGACCCAGCATGCGGTCTGGGGGGGCACAGGAGGCTGGCATTGCCCGCTGTGTGGGAGGAGGAGAGCCTCGTGCTGTAATTCATCAGGGGGGACTGAAGAGGAGAATTGTATTCTCATGTTTGACAGTAAAACTTTGCACAGAACTGCAAAGCAATCAAACCCAGCATGCGGTCTGTATAAAGCACAGTGCGCTGGCATTGCCGCTGTGTGCTGGGCAGAGCCTGCTGTGCTGTACCGTACACAGGGCACTGCTGGAGCGACCGCGCTGTATAACACTGATATAAAACCCTGCACAGAACTGCAGCAGCTACCCAGCATGCGGTCTGTATAAAGCACAGTGCGCTGGCATTGCCCGCTGTGTGCTGGGCAGAGCCTCGCTGTGCTGCACCGCACACAGGGCACTGCTGGAGCGACCGCGCTGTATAACACTGATATAAAACCCTGCACAGAACTGCAGCAGCTACCCAGCATGCGGTCTGTATAAAGCACAGTGCGCTGGCATTGCCCGCTGTGTGCTGGGCAGAGCCTCGCTGTGCTGTACCGTACACAGGGCACTGCTGGAGCGACCGCGCTGTATAACACTGATATAAAACCCTGCACAGAACTGCAGCAGCTACCCAGCATGCGGTCTGTATAAAGCACAGGACGCTGGCATTGCCCGCTGTGTGCTGGGCAGAGCCTCGCTGTGCTGTACCGTACACAGGGCACTGCTGGAGCGACCGCGCTGTATAACACTGATATAAAACCCTGCACAGAACTGCAGCAGCTACCCAGCATGCGGTCTGTATAAAGCACAGTGCGCTGGCATTGCCCGCTGTGTGCTGGGCAGAACCTCGCTGTGCTGTACCGTGCAGGGCACTGCTGGAGCGACCGCTGTATAACACTGATATAAAACCCTGCACAGAACTGCAGCAGCTACCCAGCATGCTGTCTGTATAAAAGCACAGTGCGCTGGCATTGCCGCTGTGTGCTGGGCAGAGCCTCGCTGTGCTGTACCGTACACAGGGCACTGCTGGAGCGACCGCGCTGTATAACACTGATATAAAACCCTGCACAGAACTGCAGCAGCTACCCAGCATGCTATCTGTATAAAGCACAGTGCGCTGGCATTGCCCGCTGTGTGCTGGGCAGAGCCTCGCTGTGCTGTACCGTACACAGGGCACTGCTGGAGCGACCGCGCTGTATAACACTGATATAAAACCCTGCACAGAACTGCAGCAGCTACCCAGCATGCTATCTGTATAAAAGTGATGCGCTGGCATTGTCTGTGTGTGTCTGTGAGGGTGTCTGTGTCTGTGGGCACTGCTGTGTCTGTGTGTATAACACTGATATGTGTGTGTGTCACAGAACTGTGTGCATGTGTTGTGTCTAAACTTTGTCTGTGTGTGTCTGTGTGTATGTGTGTCTATGTGTGTGTGTGCGTCTCACACTGTGTGTGTGTGTCTGTGTGTGTGTGTGTGTGTGTGTGTGTGTGTGTGTGTCTCAGTGTGTGTGTCAGTGTGTGTGTGTGTGTGCGTGTGTGCGTCTCACACTGAGTGTGTGTGTCAGTGTGTGTGTGTGCGTGTGTGTGTGTCAGTGTGTGTGTGTGTGTGTGTGTGTGTGTGTGTGTGTGTGTGTGTGTGTGTGTGTGTGTGCGTGCGCGTGTGCGTGTGTCTCTGTATATTTTGCACGTGTCCAGTGCTCCCTCCCTGGTACTCACGCTGTGTGGAGGAGACGGGGGGGCTGGAGGGGGGCGGTAGGGGGGAGGAGGGTCTCTGCGGGGGGGGCAGTGGGCCGAGGGGACCCCCCCTCTGACTTGGCCTGGGTCTGGGGGGCTGAACCCCGACGCACAGTGCAGAGCAGGTCTGAGAGTCTGGGGGCGTCTGGGAGGGGTCCGGAGCCCCTCCTAGCGCAGCTCAGAATGTCAGTCAGCTTGGTGGCTGGGGGGGGGACAGGACGGGGGGGGGGGCGACATCACACAGAGAGGGAATAGGGGTGATGACATCATAAAGATACAAGGAAGAAGGGAGATGACATCATGGTGGTACATAAAGGCGGGGTGATGACATCACAGAGATTGAGGGACGGGAGTGATGACATCACAGAGATACAAGGTAGAAGGGAAATGACACCACAGCGATACATAAAGGAAGGGTGATGACATCACAGAGATAGGGACAATGACATCACAGAGATACAGGAAAGGGATGCACAAAAGAAAAAAAAAATCTTTATGAAAAGAGAAAAGTCGACACAGAAAATGGTTTAAAACAAAAAGAAAAAACAACAGAGTGAGAGCGGGGGTGCGGAGCTGGAGATGCAGCGTGCAGGGCAGAGCTGAGCGGGGCGGTACAAGCACACACCACTAGAGGGCAGCAGCGCACCGCTAACCAAAGCGATCTGATTAACAATACCATGACCCCCCCCTCGATCTGATTAACAATACCATGACCCTCCCTCGATCTGATTAACAATACCATGACCCCCCCGATCTGATTAACAATACCATCGATCTGATTAACACCATGACCCCCCTCGATCTGATTTAATACCATGACCCTCCCTCGATCTGATTAACAATACCACGCCCATGACCCCCCTCGATCTGATTAACAATACCATGACCCTCCCTCGATCTGATTAACAATACCATGACCCCCCCTCGATCTGATTAACAATACCATAACCCCCCCCGATCTGATTAACAATACCATGACCCTCCCTCGATCTGATTAACAATACCATGACCCTCCCTCGATCTGATTAACAATACCATGACCCTCCCTCGATCTGATTAACAATACCCCTCCCTCGATCTGATTAACAATACCATGACCCTCCCTCGATCTGATTAACAATACCATGACCCCCCCCTCGATCTGATTAACAATACCATGACCCTCCCTCGATCTGATTAACAATACCATGACCCCCCCTCGATCTGATTAACAATACCCGCGGCCCCCCGATCTGATTAATGACCCTCCCTCGATCTGATTAAGTAATCTGAAGGGATGATTTTCAATCTGATTAACAACACCAACCCCCCCTCGATCTGATTAACAATACCATGACCCTGTACTGATTACTGAAACCATATCATCTGATTAACAATACCATGACCCCCCCTCAATCTGATTAACAATACCATGAAATCTTCCCAGTAAGTAATCAAGGGATGTTTCAGGTTTCACACAACACTGAGCGACCCTGTACTGTTACTGAAACCATATCACTGTGAGGCTGGCTATGAGAGATCACACACACACACACACACACAGGTCAGTCTGTGAGTGAGGGAGTGAGTGAGGGAGTGAATGAGTGAGGGAGTGAGGGAGTCAGTGAGGGGAAGCTGAACTGAGCATGCTCAGATGGACTTACAGAACACAGGAGATGGGCTTTGAGCTGATTGGACGGCGTCTGCATGAGAGCTCTCTGTGCTCTGAGCTGAGAGGGGATGAAGGGAGAGAGAGAAAGACGATAATGAAAGGAGAGAGAATGAAAGATCATTTAAAGGAGAAAGAGAAATGAAGAAAGAAAGAAAGAAAGAAAGAAAGGAAGAAAGGAGAAGAAAAGACAGAAAGCGATGTCACCCAGCTTGAGATTGCTGAGAATGGAGTGAGGGGTGTGCGGACTGTCAGGGATCACACTGAACTGCAGAGTGTCTCAGACATGTCAGAGTACTCAAACAACAGCACACTGAGAAACGCTAAGACACGCTGAGACACACTGAGACACGCTGAGATACACTGAGACACACAGAGACACGCTAAGACACACAGAGACACACTGTCCATACACTGAGACACACAGAGACACACTGTCCATACACTGAGATACACTGAGACACACTGAGATACACACTGAGATACACACTGAGATACACACTGAGACACACTGTCCATACACTGAGACACACTGAGATACACACTGAGACACACTGTCCATACACTGAGACACACTGAGATACACACTGAGATCCATACACTGAGACACACTGAGATACACACTGAGACACACTGTCCACACACTGAGACAAACGTCTGAACTACTGGACACAGCTCCCATCTGAACAGAGTTCAGGACCAGTTTAACTCCCTCCCCCCCCACCACTTCTGTTTATATACAGTAGATATCGACACACACGCACACGCGCACGCGCACACACACGCACGCACACAGACACACACCAGCTTTGCTCTTCTTTGTTTCAACTCAACTCAAACAGACCTCTCCCTCTATCTCCCCCTCTCCCTCTCTCTCCCCCTCTCTCTCTCTCTCTCTCTCTCTCTCTCTCAGTCTCCCATCTCCCCTCCCCCTCCTTTCACAGGCTGCTATAAATAAACTCAAGGTGTCCTTGCTATGCTTTCTCTCTTCACATCTCCTCTCTCCTCTTTCTGTCATCTCACATCTCCCCTCCTCTCTCGCTCCTCTCTCCTCTTTCTGTCATCTCACATCTCCTCTCTCACTCCTCTCTCCTCTTTCTCTCTTCACCTCTCCTCTCTCGCTCCTCTCTTTCTGTCCTCTCTCCTCTCGCTCCTCTCTCCTCTTTCTGTCATCTCACATCTCCTCTCCCCTTCTCCTCTCCCTTTCCCCTTCTCCTCTCCTCTCTCTCTCCCCTTCTCCTCTCCTCTCCTGTTTTCTCTCCTCTACTTTGCGTGTTTGAAAAGAAAGACTCGCCGAGCCTGTTCTCTTGTCAAATTCGTAAGCACACAGACAATATCTACAAGCATGTAGAGAGCAGGTCCTGCTGGCTTTACAATCAAGGAGTCTGTTTCAAAGATCTCAGCAATCACAGAATATTTTCAGATTGCATTCAGGCAGCAAAATGACCTGCCGTCCTTGATGATCAATCAGACCAAGTGAAATCACACTGAATGCAACTGAAATCACACAGATTTCAAATGAAACCACACTGAATTCAAGTGAAATCACACTGCATTCAAGTGAAATTTCGCAAAAAGCATTCTAAATCACCTGGGATCAGTGTGAAATCATGTGAAAGCACACGTATGTTAAATCACCCGGACTCAGTGGGAAATTACGCAGCTACCCCCACCCCTCAAATCAGACTTGATTCAAAATAATCCTTGTTAAATCACTTGAAATCACACCAAAAGAAATGTATGTCAGATCACTCAGATTTGATATGCAATCACACGAAATCCACCTGAGATCCGGGTGATATCACTAGACCTGCTTGTGAACCCCGGACTCCTACCTTTCACATCCTCGTCCTCAATGGTGGTGTTGCTGCTGTCTGTGGATTCCTGCGCAGAGACACAGAGAGGGGTATTCACTACTGACCCATGAACTTCTAGATCTCCTGCTCCGCCCCTCCTGCTCTGCACTGGACTCTCCTTACCTCAGCACCACGTTACTGGATCCTCAGCTGATGCACTATCCTTGCACTATCGCACTGCTAACATGTCACTGCAGATATAACTTGCTGTGATCCTAACTGGCTGCATCCTAGTTCATATTGTATTCTAGTAGTATTATTATTATTTGCACTGACTGTAAACCACACTGTGTTTAAATATGAAGCTTGCATTGTAACCCTGTGCTGCCCTGGAACACCTGTGTGAGTCGTCTTGGATAAAGACGTCTGCCTGATAAATAAATAATAATCAGAATTCAAGGGGTAGCTCTATCACAGCCCTTTAATGTTGTAAAACGACGGCAGCAAATTCCCTCGCATGTCTTATACGTGTGATCATTCATTACAGAGGAGCATGGAATGAATCCGGGTGATTAAACCCAACATGAATTAACAGGGGGGGGCTGAATTCACAATGAATGACTTCAGAACTCAGAGGAAGCGCAGAAGATATCCCCGTGTTACTCCTGTGGGAATCAGACACTAACACACTGACACTAACACACACTGACACTAACACACTGACACACACACACACACACACACACACACTAACACACACACACACACACTGACACACACACACACTGACACACACACTGACACTAACACACACTGACACTAACACTAACACACTGACACTAATACACTGACACAAACACACACACACACACACTAACACACACTGACACTGACACTGACACTAACACACTGACACTAACACACACACACTGACACACACACTCACACTAACACACACACACTGACACACACACACTGACACTAACACACTGACACTAACACACACACACACACACACACACACACACACACTGACACACACACACACTGACACACACACACACTGACACTAACACACACTGACACACACACACTAACACACACTGACACACACACTGACACTAACACACTGACACTAACACACACACACACACACACACTGACACACACACTGACACACACACTGACACTAACACACACTGACACACACACACACACACACAAACACACACTGACACTAACACACTGACACTAACACACACACTGACACACACACTGACACAAACACACACTGACACACACACTGACACTAACACACTGACACACACTGACACACACACTGACACACACACACACACACACTGACACACACACACACTGACACACACACTGACACTAACACACACACACACTGACACTAACACACACTGACACACACACTGACACTAACACACTGACACTAATACACACTGACACTAACACACACACACACTAACACACACACACACACACACACACACACACACACACACACACTAACACTGACACACACACACTGACACACACACACACACACACACACACACACTGACACACACACACACACACACACACACACACACACACACACACTGACACACACACACTGACACACACACACACACACACACACACACACACACACACACACACTAACACACTGACACACACACTGACACTAACACACTGACACTGACACACACAAACACACACACTGACACACACACACTGACACTAACACACACACACACACTGACACACACACACACACTGACACTAACACACACACAAACACTGACACACTGACACTAACACACTGACACTAATACACACTGACACTAACACACACACACTGACACACACACTGACACACACACACACACACACACACACACACACACACACTGACACACACACACACACACACACACACTGACACTAACACACTGACACACACACTGACACTAACACACACTGACACTAACACACACACACACTGACACACACACTGACACTAACACACACTGACACTAACACACACACACACTGACACACACTGACACACACACACACACACTGACACACACACACACACTGACACTAACACACACACACACTGACACACACACACACACTAACACACACACTGACACAAACACACACACTGACACTAACACACACACTGACACACACACTGACACTAACACACACACTGACACGCACACACAGACACACAAACTGATACACACACACACACAAACTGATACACACACACACAGACACGCACACACAGACACACAAACTGATACACACACACACAGACACACACACACGTCAACAAAGTAAAGCATTCTGACCAGATGGAGGAGAAAGACGCTCTTGCAGAAATCAGATAAAGGCGTTACCTGTTATTATATTTGATATTTGTTACTGGAAGTTCAGCACACAAACACAAATGGGAACTCGTGTAATAACCCTAGCTGAAGGAGAATCTGTATTTTAGTGAGGTTCAGGCAGCTTCAGGTTAGGCGACAAGACACAGCCACAGATAAACTTGCTTGTGTTTTCACTTGACAAGCGTTTCACGAGGGAGTTCAGTCCTCTCAGTGTATCTAGGACAGCTAGAGCTCAGAAGCAGGGACTCACAGGCTTAACAGAGCTGGGAATAGATCTGTTTTTTTATGCAGGGGAAATGACATCACTGCAGGACTGTGCAGAATTGCTCGTCTGTGATTGGTTGATGTCGTTTCCCCCGAGGCTCCTTATGAAATATATATAGAACACGCTACTGTCGCACATTTTCATAAATCATATCGTTTGGGGAGGAAAGACAGCATGACTTTTTAAGATTTTTGCTCCAGGGAAAAGAGAGGAGACAGAGAGACGCGGAGAGACACAGGTGGACAGAGAGAGGGAACGAGGGATGGAAAGAGAGCGAAAAGAGAGGAGAGTACCTTCATTCCATCCAAGGGGTTATGAATGACGGTGGTTTGAGGCTCCTAGACAGAGAAAGAGAGATAGAGAGAGAGAGAGGGAGAGGGAGAGGGAGAGAGGGGAGGATAGGAAGGGAGTGAGAGAGAAGGGAGGATAGCAAGAGAGTGAGAATAAGAGAGAGAGGGAGAGAGAGAAAGGGAGAGTAGTTTAGTACCAGTAGGTAGAAATTAAAACAATTTCTTTCCACATCATGCATTAGCGGGGGGCTGGGGGGCTGGGGGGGGCTGGGGGGGTTCCAGTGCAGTTACTGAAACTGAACGTCACAAATGAATTCCAATCATGATCGATCCCACACATCATTCCCAACGGATCTCAAGCGCGGACGCTGTTCAGGAGAGCTCCCAGTCTCTTCTGCAGGCGTCTTCGGACTTAAAGAGACAGGCGTCTTTAGAGTGATCAATATCTCAAGCATGAAAGGGTTAACAGTCCTTCACGTTTTCAAAACAGAGACCACTGCAGCCTAATCTTAAAATCTTCAATAAAAATAACATCTATTTAAAGGCTGTTTTTTTTAAAATTATTATTATTATTATTATTATTATTATTATTATTATTATTATTATTATTAATAACTGCATCGTTCACAGCCGACAAGACTGGCACAGCGGTTATTAATTACTGTGGGCAAACCTTACAGAGGAAATATCGGGGCTCTGAAAATATATCTACAGTGTCACCCGTCCCCACGGGCTGCTACACCTGTTTAAATAACAAGCCTGTCATTTCTCTTTTCATTGCTAACAACTCTGTACACTGTAACTTTAAAAAGTCTGTTTCAAAGCTCTTTTCAAAATGTCTGCTCTAGTGCACTGGGGGTGTTTGAGATCTGTCCTCTAAATCACTGCAGGAAGAACGATTTTAAAAAATATATATTTTGCTGTGTTGCCTGTGTGGGCGATAATCCTGACCCTATCAGTGCACTAGAGCAGACATTTTGAAAAACAGCTTTGAAGCAGACTTTTTAAAGTTGTAAGCGTACAAAGTTGAAGAGTGTCACGAGTCGACCGGGCCCGGGAATGCGGTGTCAGAGATTTTCAGCCTGCAAAGAGACAGACACGAGGAATGCAGGGCAGAGCGGTATGCTCTGAGAGCTCTCCCCAGGCCCTGAGAGATCAGGGAAGCTCTCACAAGTCTGGACGGACACCCAGGCGGAGGTGTGGAGGGACGGGCAGCCCTTAGGTAAATCTGCACAGTCATTCTGCACTTTTGCCCCACGCTTTTCCTGTGGTTACAGTCTGCATTTACGTCAATAACGCTCCAGTCTCTACTATTCTGTGGGGTGAACCCTGCTTTCCTGTGCGCTACACTGAACCCCGTTCACAACACACTGCACAGCACGTCGTCTTCTCTCTAATTAAATCAAATGAAGCCAGATTCATTGAATTATTACTTTCCTGTACTGCTAGAGCGCTCTGCAGTGTTGAGAGTGGAGCTCTCTTTCCTATAGACCTCTATACAGCTCTGCAGTGTTGAGTTCTCTTTCCTATAGTCCTCTATACAGCTCTGCAGTGTTGAGTGGAGCTCTCTGTTGAGTTCTGCTCCTATAGACCTCTATACAGCTCTGCAGTGTTGAGGAGTTCTCTTTCCTATAGAGCTCTATACAGATCTGCAGTGTTGAGTGGAGTTCTCTTCCCATAGACCTCTATACAGCTCTGCAGTGTTGAGAGTGGTTCTCTTTCCTATAGAGCTCTATACAGCTCTGCAGTGTTGAGATCTCTTTCCATAGAGCTCTATACAGCTCTGCAGTGTTGAGTGGAGCTCTCTTTCTTTCCTATAGACCTCTATACAGCTCTGCAGTGTTGAGTTCTCTTTCCTATAGAGCTCTATACAGATCTGCAGCTCTGCAGTTCTCTTTCCTATAGAGCTCTATACAGCTCTGCAGTGCTGAGTGGAGATCTCTTTCCTATAGAGCTCTATACAGCTCTGCAGTGTTGAGTTCTCTTTCCTATAGAGCTCTATACAGCTCTGCAGTGTGGAGTTCTCTTTCCTATAGAGCTCTATACAGCTCTGCAGTGTTGAGATCTCTTTCCTATAGAGCTCTATACAGCTCTGCAGTGTTGAGTGGAGTTCTCTTTCCTATAGAGCTCTATACAGCTCTGCAGTGTTGAGATCTCTTTCCTATAGAGCTCTATACAGCTCTGCAGTGTTGAGTCTCTTTTAGAGAGCTCTTTCCCAGCTCTGCAGTGTTGAGAGTGGAGCTCTCTTTCCTATAGACCTCTATACAGCTCTGCAGTGTTGAGTTCTCTTTCCTATAGAGCTCTATACAGCTCTGCAGTGTCGTTTTAGTTTTGTGAACAGGGTTCATTACAGCTCTGCAGTGATTGGAGTTCTCTGTGAAATGGAAATAAAAGCTCTATACAGCTCTGCAGTGTTGGGATCTCTTTCCTATAGGGCTCTATACAGCTCTGCAGTGTTGAGAGCTGGTTCTGTTGCTGTTAGTCTGGGGCTGTGCAGGAAACACAACAACGTTACCCTCCAGAGAACAGAACAACAGAAACAGGGACCTCACTGAGCAGAGTGTGTGTGCTACCCCTGCTCACCACGGGACCCCCAGAGACACACACACACACACACCACGGGACCCCCAGAGACACACACACTCTACAGGACCCCCAGAGAGACACACACACTCCACGGGACCCCCAGAGAACAGAACAACAGAAACACACACACAAGTGAGGACAGAGAGAGACACACACACACACACCACGGGACCCCCAGAGACACACACACTCCACAGGACCCCCAGAGACACACACACTCCACGGGACCCCCAGAGACACACACACACACACACCACAGGACCCCCAGAGACACACACACACACACACGGGACCCCCAGACACACACACACACACACACACACACACACACACCACGGGACCCCCAGAGACACACACACACACACACACACACACACACACACACACCACGGGACCCCCAGACACACACACACACACACACACACACACACACACACACACACACACACACACACACACACACACACACACACACACACACACACCACGGGACCCCCAGAGACACACACACACACACCAGAGGACCCCCAGACACACACACACACACACACACACACACACACACACACACACACACACACACACACCACGGGACCCCACACACACACACACACACACACACACACACCCACACACACACACACACACACCAGAGGACCCCCAGAGACACACACACACACCAGAGGACCCCCAGAGACACACACACACACACACACACACACACACACACACACACACACACACACACACACACACACACACACCACGGGACCCCCAGACACACACACACACACCACGGGACCCCCAGAGAGACACACACACACACACACACACACACACACACACACACACACACACACACACACACACACACACCACGGGACCCCCAGACACACACACACACACCAGAGGACCCCCAGAGACACACACACACACACACACACACACACACACACACACACACACACACACACCACGGGACCCCCAGACACACACACACACACACACACACACACACACACACACACACACACACACACACACACACACGGGACCCCCAGAGACACACACACACACACACACACACACACACACACACACCACGGGACCCCCAGAGACACACACACACACACACACACACACACACACACACACACACACACACACACACACACACCACACACACCACCCACACACACACACACACAGGGACACCAGACACACACCCCACACACACACACACACACCAGAGGACCCCCCACACACACACACACACACACACACACACACACCAGAGGACCCCCAGAGACACACACACACACACCACAGGACCCCCAGAGACACACACACACCAGGGGACCCCCAGACACACACACACACACCACAGGACCCCCAGAGACACACACACACACACCACGGGACCCCCAGAGACACACACACACCAGGGGACCCCCAGAGACACACACACACACACAGAGATACACATACACACACACTAACACACACACACTCACACACTGAGACACACAAACACAGAGACACACAGACACACACACACAGACACACACTCACACACATACACGCAGAGACTGAGACACACACACACACACACACACAGACACACAGACACTGAGACACACAGACAGACAGACACGGCTCACACTGAGACACACACACACAGAGACACACACTCACACACACACGCAGAGACAGACACACACACACACGCACACACAGACACTGAGACACACAGACAGACAGACATGGCTCACACTGAGACACACACACAGCGATCACGGCTCACTCTCAAGAACACCGCTACAGCCACATACAACCCACAATGCACTGCTTCACAGCTCCACGCTCTCCCACAATGCACTGCGTCAGTTGCATACAACCCCACAATGCACTGCTTCACAGCTCCACGCTCTCCCACAATGCACTGCTTCACAGCTCCACACTCTCCCACGATGCACTGCTTTTCACATCTCAACTCTCCCACAATGCACTGCTTTTCACAGCTGCTGTTTCTCTGAATCGTCTTTTAAAACAGCCGGCTCAATCTGGTGGGCAATTCCCAGCAAATCACCAAATCACTAAAATCATCAAATCACCAAATCACTAAAATCACCAAATCACTGTCGGTTCACAGCAGTAAAAATGTCCCCGGATGAGAGGAAAATAAATCTCCAATCCGCTTTTTAAACCCCTGGGCGTGGGAGCTAGTCGCCAGCGCTGGGTACTCGGTGTAAAGGTGAGGGAAGGACGGCTTGCCTGGTTTTGAACTCGACACGTTAATGAAGGGATTTATTTAATAGCTGCCGATCAATACTTCTGAAAGGCGATTCCATGCCCGAGCAATTCCGAGTTCGCATCGTCTTCGCTCAATCTCTGCTCGCTTAAAAACGGTGCAAGCAAAAAAAAGCTGCCTGAAAACGTTTCCTCTCTCCTTCTCTCTCTCTTGTTTTCTCTCTCTCGTCCTCTCTCTCTCTCATTTCCTCTCTCGTTTCCTCTCTCTCTCTCTAAAAGAATACCATATTAAATATGCTTCACACCGTCCAAATTTCCCAAACACTAGACTTTTTTTTTTGTTGAATCTTCTATCGCAGTGTGTGTGTGCTCGGAGGGATTTCAGATTGCTGTTTCTGCTTCAATCGTTGTTGACTAGCAAAAGCAGCTTCTGAAAAGACTCCCCATGGGTGCGGGTGTGTGCGGGGGAAGCATGTTAGCGTTGCGCTGGGCACTCGATTGCCCCGGGAACCTCCGTGCGACGCTAATATGCTTCCCCACAACCAGCCCCCCCCTCCCCCCCTCCCGAAAGTGAAGCCAGTTTAATAAAGGGTGGTCCTCACCATGTACTGAACAGAAGAGCTGGATTTCCGTTTCTGAAATGATGGCGAGACAAAAAGAGAGAGAGAGAGAGAGGGGGAGAAAGAATGAAAGAATGTGAATAAAATAATGGAAATTAATAAATTAATTCATCAATTAAAGAAACAGATGCATATACAGCAATCCGTCATTATGGAAGTACATGGAAATGAATACATTGTGGTCGGATCCTGAATATATTTTTCATGTGTTTGTTTGTATGGTGTTGTACGGGGTGTTAAAGTGGCACCCGGCTCCTATGAGCCCTCGTGCATTAGCTTCTACTCTTCCACATGAACCCAGATATATAAAGACTGGAAGAGAGTCTGGATTTATCCATCTATTGTTTATTGTATTGCATTGCAGTGTATTGTATTGTATTGTATTGTATTGTATTGTATTGCAGTGCAGTGCAGTGTATTGTATTGTATTGTAGTGTATTGTATTGTATTGTAGTGTGTTGTATTGTATTGTATTGTATTGTATTGTATTGTATTGTATTGTATTGTATTGTATTGTATTGTATTGTATTGTATTGTATTGTATTGTATTGTATTGTATTGTATTGCAGTGCAGTGTATTGTATTGTATTGTATTGTATTGTATTGTATTGTATTGTATTGTATTGTATTGTATTGTATTGTATTGTATTGTATTGTATTGTATTGTATTGTATTGTATTGTATTGTAGTGTATTGTATTGTATTGTATTGTATTGTATTGTATTGTATTGTATTGTATTGTATTGTATTGTATTGTATTGTATTGTATTGTATTGCAGTGTATTGTATTGTATTGTATTGTATTGCAGTGTATTGTATTGTATTGTATTGTATTGTATTGTATTGTATTGTATTGTATTGTATTGTATTGCAGTGTATTGTATTGTATTGTATTGTATTGTATTGTATTGTATTGTATTGTATTGCAGTGTATTGTATTGTATTGTATTGCAGTGTATTGTATTGTATTGTATTGTATTGCAGTGTATTGTATTGTATTGTATTGTATTGTATTGTATTGTATTGTAGTGTATTGTATTGTATTGTATTGTATTGTATTGTATTGTATTGTATTGTATTGTATTGTATTGTATTGTATTGTATTGTATTGTATTGTATTGTATTGTATTGTATTGTATTGTATTGTATTGCAGTGCAGTGTATTGTATTGTATTGTATTGTATTGTATTGCAGTGTATTGTATTGTATTGTATTGTATTGTATTGTATTGCAGTGTAGTGTATTTGTATTGTATTGTTGTGCAGTGTATATGTATTGTATTGTATTGTAGTGTATGTATTGTATTGCAGTGCATTGTATTGTATTGTATTGCAGTGTATTGTATTGATTATTTATTGTATTGTATTGTATTGTACCAAATTGCAGCAGTGTATTGTATTAACAATTGCAGTGCAGTGTATTGTATTGCAGTGCAGTGTATTGTATTGTATTGACAGTTGTATTGTATTGTATTGGAGTATTGCAGTATTGTATTGTTTGTATTTTATTGTATTGTATTGTATTGTATTGTTTTGCAGTATTGTTTAATTGTATTGCAGTGTATTGTATTGTATTGCAGTGTATTGTATTGTAGTGTATTGTATTGCAGTGCATTGTATTGTATTGCAGTGTATTGTATTGTATTGTATTGCAGTGCAGTGTATTGTATTGCAGTGTATTGTATTGTATTGCAGTGTATTGTATTGTATTGTATTGTATTGCAGTGCAGTGTATTGTATTGTATTGTATTGTATTGCATTGTATTGTATTGTATTGCAGTGCAGTGTATTGTATTGTATTGTATTGTATTGCAGTGTATTGTATTGCAGTGTATTGTATTGTATTGCAGTGTATTGTATTGTATTGTATTGTATTGTATTGTATTGCATTGTATTGCAAGATAGTGTATTAATTGTATTGTATTGTATTGCAGTGCAGTGTATTGTATTGCAGTGCAGTGTATTGTATTGTATTGCAGTGTATTGTATTGCAGTGTATTGTATTGTATTGTATTGCAGTGTATTGTATTGTATTGCAGTGCAGTGTATTGTATTGTATTGTATTGTATTGTATTGTATTGTATTGTATTGCAGTGCAGTGCAGTGTATTGTATTGCAGTGCAGTGTATTGTATTGCAGTGTATTGTATTGCAGTGCAGTGTATTGTATTGTATTGCAGTGCAGTGTATTGTATTGCAGTGTATTGTATTGTATTGCAGTGTATTGTATTGTATTGTATTGTATTGTAGTGTATTGTATTGTATTGCAGTGTATTGTATTGTATTGTATTGTATTGTATTGTATTGTATTGTATTGTATTGTATTGCAGTGTATTGTATTGTATTGCAGTGCAGTGTATTGTATTGTATTGCAGTGTATTGTATTGTATTGTATTGCAGTGCAGTGTATTGTATTGCAGTGCAGTGTATTGTATTGTATTGTATTGCAGTGTATTGTATTGTATTGCAGTGTATTGTAGTGTATTGTATTGCAGTGTATTGTATTGTATTGTATTGTATTGTATTGTATTGCAGTGCAGTGTATTGTATTGTATTGCAGTGCAGTGTATTGTATTGTATTGCAGTGTATTGTATTGTATTGCAGTGCAGTGTATTGTATTGTATTGCAGTGTATTGTATTGTATTGTATTGTATTGTATTGCAGTGTATTGTATTGTATTGCAGTGTATTGTATTGTATTGCAGTGCATTGTATTGTATTGTATTGTAGTGTATTGTATTGTATTGTATTGTATTGTATTGTATTGTATTGTATTGTAGTGTATTGTATTGTATTGTATTGTATTGTATTATTGTATTGTATTGTGTATTGTATTGTATTGTAGTGTATTGTATTGTAGTTATTGTATTGCAGTGTATTGTATTGTAGTTATTGTATTATAGTGTATTGCAGTGTATTGTAGTGTATTGTATTGCAGTGTATTGTATTGCAGTGTATTGTATTGTAGTGTATTGTATTGTAGTGTATTGTAGTGTATTGTAGTGTAGTGTATTGTATTGTATTGTAGTGTATTGTATTGTAGTGTATTGTAGTGTATTGTATTGTAATGTAGTGTATTGTATTGGCTCCAGCTGGTGACCAGTTAGAGCTTTGATACTGGGACACTGGGACACACTTGGACTGGTGCAGGTCCTCCCAGATAGGTGGTTTGAAATAAATACAAAAAAAATTATAAGAAAAACAGGTTCCAAGCCACACAAAGCGCCTCTGTGCATTCCCTCAGCATTAGCTGCTCAAAGGAATAGGTTTCAGGCCACTACATGGCACACTAGAATAGATTGGTGGAGTGGACAAGGAATGAGGGAGGTGAAGAGAGAGAGACTGCTGAGCGAAGGAGCAAGGAAAAGAAAGAGAAAGAGAGCGAGAGAGACGGAGAGTCGAGAGGAAAAACAGGAACAGAACTCCCCGAACGAGAGGAGTCCGTTCAGCCCATCAGAGCTCATCCTGCTCCTAGTAGTTTCAAAACATTTTTGTAATATGCTTTTCAAAACATTTTTCCCTCTGTAATATATAATGCTTCCTATGTTTACCAGACCTCTCTGTCCCTATGCTTTACCAGACCTCTCTGTGTTTTTTACAATGACTTCCTGTGCTTTACAAGACCTCTCTGTGCTTTTACTCTGTGTTTTTACCTATGCTTTACCAGACCTCTGTGCTTTTACAACATGCTTTATGACCTCTCTGTGCTTTTACCACACCTCTGTGCTTTTACAATGCTTCCCAAAATGCTTTACCAGACCTCTCTGTGTTTTTACAATGCTTCAGACCTCTGTGCTTTTACAATGCTTCCCTATGCTTTACCAGACTCTCTGTGCTTTTACAATGGAACGAGGGATGCTTTACCAGACCAATGTGCTTTACAATGCTTCCCTATGCTTTACCAGACCTCTCTGTGCTTTTACAATGCTTCCCTATGCTTTTACCAGCTCACCTCTGTGTTTTACAATGCTTCCCTATGCTTTACCAGACCCTCTGTGCTTTTTACAATGCTTCCCTATGCTTTACCAGACCTCTCTGTGCTTTACAATTATGCTTTTACCAGACCTCTCTGTGCTTTTACAATGCTTCCCTATGCTTTACCAGACCTCTCTGTGCTTTACAATGCTTCCCTATGCTTTTTTTACCCTCTGTGCTTTACAATGCTTCACTCTCTGTGTGGTTTACAATGCTTCCCTATGTTTTTACCAGACCTCTCTGTGCTTTTACAATGCTTCCCTATGCTTTACCAGACCTCTCTGTGCTTTACAAATGTTTTTACCATGCCCCTCTGTGCTTTACAATGCTTCCCTATGCTTTACCATCCCTCTCTGTGCTTTATAATGCTTCCCTATGCTTTACCATGCCTCTCTATGCTTTCCCATGCTGTCACTGTGAACTCACACAGTGTAAAGTGTTGATGCCGAGCCTGCTCCACTGAGATCCCTAGCTAGTCGATCCCTCACAGTGGTATTGTTGGGCTCACTGAGTTGTCTATCCTAACAGGTTTACCTTCTCAAGGGTTTACTGCATCAGAGCAGGCGATGCGGTCAGGCTGTGGAGCTGTGAGAGAGCAGGCAATGACAGACAGAGTCACAGAGCCAGGGACACGCAGAGACAGAGAGAGACAGAGACAGGACAGCAGCACAGCCTGAGAGAGCGGCACTGACAGACAGAGTCACAGAGCCAGGGACACGCAGAGACAGAGAGAGACAGAGACAGGACAGCAGCACAGCCTGAGAGAGCAGGCACTGACAGAGTCACAGAGCCAGGGACACGCAGAGACAGAGAGAGACAGAGAGGACAGACAGGGAGAGACAGGACTCAGACAGAGACACAGGAGGGGAGGGTAGAGAGAAGGAGAGGGAGACAGAGGGAGAGACAGACTCAGACAGACACACACACACACACACACACACAGGCGCACTTACCTTCACATCGGCTTTCTTGTTCAGTAGACTCTTCGCTACTGCAGAGAGGGAGAGGGAGAGAGAGACACAGTTTAATAGTTATAATGTAATAATAATCGAGCGAGCAGCAATCGCCACACTTCTGTCTGTCCCCCAGAAATGATCACACGGACCGCGTTCACGAGGAGAGCAAACCAAACTCCTGGGGATGCAATTCTACGTCAGGGTTAGGAGAAAAACCAAGACACCAAACAGCCCAGGAGCTCAGAAGAGGGGCCCTGACTGATCTGCACCCTCGTTCTGAGCAAACAAAGGCTAAGCAGAGAGGGACAGGGATCTGAATGTGCTGCACCCACCCCAGCCCTACTAAAACTACAGCTCCCAGCATAAAACTGAGGATGATGGGCGTAGTTCCCAGGCAAAGGAAGAAGAGGACTAAAATGCCTCAGCACCAGTCCCAGCATGCCTCAGCACCAGTCGTAACAGTGAGGGATGATGGGATCCGTAGTTCTTTTTTTTATACCGGCAGCTGAAGAAGTCGTACTAAAATGATCAGGGTTACAAGAAATCAGACTAAAAACTACAGCTCCCAGCATGCCTCAGCACCAGTCGTAACAGTGAGGGATGCTGGGAGCCGTAGTTCTTGTTTTCCACAGGCTGCGGATGCATTGATAAAATAACCAGCCCTGGGTGCAGTTAAAATCCCTCCCCCTTTCTACAGGTCACACATTACTTAGTTGTTTGGTTCAGTTTGCAGGGGGGATGTTTCGCACGCTCGGACACAAACGTGCAGCTTGTAAGGGACTTGTGTTAATGCGTCCTACAATATGCACACAGGAAGGTCTCGTGAATGGGAAAGGGCAGCGTGACGAAGTATTCCTGCCCTAGCATGCGTCGTGCAAGACCGTCTATTGCACTCGGATTAGTAATTAGCAGGGATCCTAGTTTTCCGCAATTAAAAATTAAATAAAAAATTCTCCCATTAAAAATATATTATTATTTATTTCTTAGCAGACGCCCTTATCCAGGGCGACTTACAATTGTTACAAGAGATCGCATTATTTTTACATACAATTCCCCATTTATACAGTTGGGTTTTTACTGGAGCAATCTAGGTAAAGTACCTTGCTCAAGGGTACAGCAGCAGTGTCCCCCACCTGGGACTGAACCCACGACCCTCCGGTCAAGAGTCCAGAGCCCTAACCACTACTCCACACTGCTGCATTATTCTGCAATTAAAATAAAAGGCTTGAACTGCAGCTCAGTTTCAATGTGACACGCCAGGAGCAGCTTTATTGCACACGTATGTTCACATACATGTAACACAATATTGCCTGCGTGGAGGATTAGAGATGATAAGCGGAGTCATGTGGTTATGAAAAAAAACCAAAAAAAAAAAGTCAAGCAATTTTTTTTTTTTTTTTTTTTCATCCCAGACAGCGGAGAAAATCTGTGTTTTTCCGCAGCAAATGGATTCCTAGGATTCCTGGTAATTAGTTCTCATACTTCATTACACCACACCAGTTAATTGCCCTTAGAATGAGCAGCTTCCAGTGTTTAAGCAGAAACTCAGCGGATGCGAGCCCTGTACAGTGTGGGTCCCAGTGGAGGGTTAGTCTTTGCAATGGCTGATGTGAAACCGAGTCATTGCAAAGAACGAGGAACATAGACACAGGGGCTAAGAAAATATATTATACAGATTCCTTTACCAAAATACCAAAATACAATCTTAACTCCTAAACAAAATGAGTGACCGCATTTCTTTCTTTATTTATTTTTGTTAAAACAAGCAGTGACGTTACTGGTGTGACAGAACACGGAGCTCGTGGTGAGACATGCAGTAACCATACCGAAGGGCTCTTGAAGAAGCACAGGCCCTGCTTACCTTGCGACAACATTACAGAAGAGCAGAGAGACAGAGGAGAGCGGAGGATAGCGGGGTTCAAAAAGAGAGATTGGTTCAGAGAAAAGAGAAACAGTCAACAAACAACAACAGCAGTAGCAAGAAAAAGAGTCCCATGCTGAAACTGCGTCCCTGGGTCAGCCATGATGGCTCAAGCGGCTCTATGGTTTACTATGCAGCGCCGGCTCCGTGTTGGAGCCAAAATGGCGTCAGTTGCATGCCTTGCTCTCCTCTATAACCCAACTGAGCAGACACGAATCTACTCTGTGGAACAAATTTACCTGAGGATGGTCTCAGGGTTCTGGTTCCACGATTTCGAGGTTTCTTTAAAAGCACGTTCAGATTAAGTCTGTAAACCTGCTTTGAAGAGACGACACGTTCCAACGTTCCGTGTGCTCGATCGTAAAGGTGAGGGAAGGACGGCTTTTCTTGTTTTGAAATCAACACCATCAATGAATGGATTATTATTATTATTTATTAAATACCTGTCGATAAATACTTCTTAAAAGCAATTCCAAGTCTCAGCGCAAGCCTACCGAAGACGTTTTTAAGAAGATTTTAAGATTTTAAGATTCCCCCCCCACCTCTAGAATTGAAAGAACGCAGGCAGGTGTGGCTGAGTGTGGATTAAGAGGTTTTAAGAGGTTCTAAATAAGTTTTTCAGAGGTTTTCAGAAGTTATTTTCTTGCCCCACCTCCCCTCTCGCTGGCTGGACAGATAAAAAACAGCGCCCCATCCATTCTGCATGCACAAGACCAGTAGCCCCCATGCAACTGGGCAAACTGGGAACAGAGCTGGAGAGACTGGATCTTTGTCTGGCAAGCAGGACAAGCCCCTGGACCCGACTGCCAGAAACGGAAACCAGCTTCGCTGCAAACGCACAGACGATCGGAGCTCCACACAGCCCTGTCCTTCCGGACACAGATAACTGGGAATTCTCTATCGTCCAATCCCAATATAGCCCCCCCCCTCCCTCCCTCCCTCCCTCCCTCGGCACATGCACCCAGGCCAGCTGACACATGCAGCATTCGGAGGTCTGACTGGCAGGCTGTGGTGGTGGGGGATAAGAGAGAGAGAGAGAGAGGGAAGGAGGGAGAGGGAGAGAGGGAAGGAGGGAGGGAGAGGGAGAGAGAGAGAGGGAGAGAGGGAAGGAGGGAGGGAGAGGGAGAGGGGGAGAGGGAAGGAAGGAGAGGGAGTTTGAGCAAGCGTTTGTTGCTGTAAGTACAGCTCTGGCCAAAAGCATGATGTTAAATAAAAGGTTGAAATTGCGTTTCATATAGTTTTTTATTTTTATTTTTTAAAATGTTTTTATTATTATGTCTCAATCTTCACATTCTAGGTGATGCAAAACCTTCGGCCACAGCTGGGTATATCTATATAGATATATATAGAGATATACAGAGATATGTAATGGGAAGATGTGGTACTGCAGGCATCTCTGTTTTACAGCAGAGAGACAGACAGACAGACAGAGACAGAGAGACAGACAGAGGGAGAGACAGAGAGACAGAGGCAGACAGAGAGACAGAGGCAGACAGAGAGACAGAGGCAGACCGATAGATAGAGGGAGAGACAGAGAGACAGAGGCAGACAGATAGAGAGAGAGAGAGACAGATAGACAGACAGAGGGAGAGATAGAGACAGATGGACGGACAGACAGAGACACAGAGGCAGACAGAGAGACAGAGGGAGAGATAGAGACAGATGGACGGACAGACAGAGACACAGAGGCAGACAGAGAGACAGAGTGAGAGATAGAGACAGATAGACAGACAGACAGAGAGACAGAGGCAGACAGAGAGACAGAGGGAGAGATAGAGACAGATAGACAGACAGAGGGAGAGACAGAGGCAGACAGACAGCGAGTTTCGTGGCTGCGTGGCTACCTTGTTCCACCAGGCTTGAAGTGGTGGTGGCGGCAGAGGCAGCAGCAGTCACTGCAGCAGCAGCAGCAGCAGCCGTGGTCTGTCTGCCAACTGTTACACACACCCGAGAGAGAGAGAGAGAGAGAGAGAGAGAGAGAGAGAGAGAGAGAGAGAGGGGGAGAGAGGGGGGAGAGGGGGGAGAGAGAGAGAGGGGGGAGAGAGGGGGAGAGAGAGAGAGAGAGAGAGAGGGGGGAGAGAGGGGGGAGAGAGAGAGAGAGAGAGAGGAGAGAGAGAGAGAGAGAGAGGGGGAGAGAGAGAGAGGGGGAGAGAGGGGGGAGAGAGAGAGAGAGAGGGAGAGAGAGAGAGAGGAGGGGGGGGACAGAGAGAGAGAAGGAGGAAACGTTAGTAAGAGAAGAAGAAGAAGAAGCTGAAAATGAAAGAAGACTTTTTATCAAATGAACGCTTGTTTAAAATGACTTTTTTTTTTAAAGAAAAATCTCTCGATTTCAGGACTTCAGACTTTATTTCTCCACATGATCTGAACCTGGAAGCATTCTTTTTAGAATCAGAACTCCACCACGGAACGGTCAGAGTCTCGGCGTTCTCAGAACATTCCCCCTGTCAGTCACTGTGAAGCATTCTTTTTAGAATCAGAACTCCACCACGGAACGGTCAGAGTCTCGGTGTTCTCAGAACATTCCCCCTGTCAGTCACTGTGAAGCATTCCTGTTAGAATCGGAACTCCACCTCGGAACGGTCAGATTCTCTGTGTTCTCAGAACAAGAAGAAGCATTCCTTTTAGAATCGGAATCCAAGAACGGACTCGGTTTTCTCAGAATGAACCCCTGTCAGTCACTGTGAAGCATTCCTGTTAGAATCGGAACTCCACCTCGGAACGGTCAGATTCTCTGTGTTCTCAGAACATTCCCCTGGTCAGTCATTGTGAAGAATTCCTTTTAGAATCGAAACTCCACCTCGGAACGGTCAGAGTCTCGGCGTTCTCAGAACATTCCAGTCAGTCACTGTGAAGCATTCCTTTTAGAATCGGAACTCCACCTCGGAACGGTCAGAGCCTCGGTGTTCTCAGAACATCCCCCTGGTCAGTCACTGTGAAGCATTCCTTTTAGAATTGGAACTCCACCTCGGAACGGTCAGAGTCTCAGTGTTCTCAGAACATTCCAGTCAGTCACTGTGAAGCATTCCTTTTAGAATCGGAACTCCACCTCGGAACGGTCAGAGCCTCGGTGTTCTCAGAACATCCCCCTGGTCAGTCACTGTGAAGCATTCCTTTTAGAATCGGAACTCCACCTCGGAACGGTCAGAGCCTCGGTGTTCTCAGAACACTCCCCCTGTCAGTCTCCCACACTGAAACAGCAGCGTCAGTCTGTCCGGCTATTTCTACCAGGCTCTCTGAAGAAGGAGGTGCGGCTCGTTATTAAAACAGAGAGCTTCCAGTTCATCAACGACTTTTCTTCATCAAGTATTTCTAGTGATTGATGAGTTGAGAGCTGGGCGCTGTTTCTGAACTCCCTCTCTCTCTAAATATATATGTACAGTCTATACACAGCAGCGTGTCCGTGTATTAGAACAGCCCATCGCTTCTGTAGTTCTGATTTGCTGTGCGTCTGAAATCAAACCGCTGGAGATGAAACTCCAAAACAGGCAAGTGGGCGATTGTCTCATTTAATGGATGATTTTAATAGACCACACGTGCGATTCATTTAAAATAGTCACGAGCAAAGGAACTCAGAGCCACACACAATAAAACGCAGGAGACTTTTTAGAAGTTGTTTAAGACTCCTGATTAAAGCACAAAGCGGTCTGACATTTTCACACACGGATGTGTTTCTATATCACTGATTACTGAGCGGAGATTGAAATTCTCACACCCAGAGGTTTCCATGCAGGCGGGTATATGAAGGATATCGATGGCAGATCGGGAGGTGTTCTGATACATTTGCACACGGCTGTATATTATATTATATATTATTATATATTAGTAAAAATCACTGCTATGGGACAAATGCAGCCAGGAAGCAAAAAGAACGCGAATTCATTTTCCAATGAGTCACTGTGGAACCTCTTGGAATGAACATTCTATGGTGACGTCATCGTGACATCATCATCCTGCTGAACGTTCCTCTTGAAGGACAGCTGGTTTCTAACAGCAGCTTTTCCCATCCATGACATAAGCAAGCCTTGTTAAGTACAATATATAAAAACGCAACATTTGTCATTTCCAAAGTGCTGCAGCTTCCAGGCATGAAGTCCTCAGAGCCCCGGAGCCTGGCCTTGCCCAGTATTCTTTTTATAAACCCGCTGCGTGACTCACCCCTTCTCTTAATAAAAATGGAATCAGCCGTTCAAACACAGAGAGAGGGAGCGAGAGAGAGAGCGAGAGAGAGGGAGAGGGAGGGAGAGAGAGAGCTAGAGGGGGAGGGAGAGGGAGAGAGAGAGCGCTCTGAAGGCAGGAGGCCTGACCTTTTCAAACAGCAGCGAGGCCCAATCTGCGCTGACAGCCTCTGGTCATCTCGCCAGCTCTCTGTACACACGGCCTCACAAATCAGACTCGTGGAGAGTTTTTATATAGAGAGGACTATAAATGGATTTATTTAGCCAGGATAGAGCCTTTGAGATACACAATGGCAGAGTGTGTGTGTGTGGGGGGGTGATATAATCCTGACCCTAACCCCCCTAATCCGGACCCCGACCCCCCTAATCCTGAACCTGACCCCCCTAATCCTGACCCTAACCCCCCTAACCTGGACCCTGACCCCCCTAATCCGGACCCTAACCCCCCTAATCCGGACCCTGACCCCCCTAATCCGGACCCTAAACCCCCTTAATTCGGACCATGACCCCCTAATCCGGACCCTGATCCCCTAATCCGGACCCTGACCCCCCTAATCCAGACCCTGACCCCCTAATCCAACCCTGACCCCCCCCGGACCCTAACCCCCTAATCCGGACCCCCTAATCCGGACCCTAAACCCCTTAATCTGGACCATGACTCCTTAATCCGGACCCTGACCCCCCTAATCCGGACCCTGACCCCCCTAATCCTGAACCTGACCCCCCTAATCCTGACCCTAAACCCCCCTAATCCGGACCATGACCCCCTAATCCGGACCCTGACTCCCTTAATCCTGACCCTGACCCCCTAATCCGGACCCTGACCCCCTTAATCCTGACCCTAACCGTTTTTTGGAATACACTTGTGTACTTACATATATTATCTAAAAACATTTACACATTTAGTACATGCTAACTATGCATGACAACATTGTAATGCTGTATAATCGCACACGTATTCACTGAGTAACTGCTCTGTAAATACACAGTAATGAGAGACACAGAGCATTTTACAGCACCGGGGAATCAGCAGCTCTCCTGTAAAATGCTCTAAAAAATCAGAGAAGAATTATCTGAACGAAGTATCAAATTCAACCGCATTGAACCAGGCACAAAAAGTTTTTGAAATAAAATCGAAGCAACCTGACAAATACTTCTACCAAATATATATTTAAGCAAACCTGCATTCCCTACAAGTGACAGCTGTGCAGACTGCATAAGCTCCCTGATCCCTGACCTCGAACCATCAATCGCCAATCACACAAGGGGGTGGGAGGAGCCGCCACCTTTGTCAGGAGCTGGACTCTGATTGGTTGGTTTCAAAGCTCGCATTGTGAAAGGCACAGACAGTTTTTTTAGGTGGGTTTATATGCCAATGTGTTTTACTTACCAGAGAAATTCCGTGTGACCAGCATGGTGGTCAGTATGGCGCCCTGCGGAGAACAAGAGAGAGAGCGTGGGTCACTGCTGGACAGCTGGACAGGTCACATTTCAGCCTTCACAATTTCAAACTCGTGGTTTTCCAGATACTTAATAAAAAACTACAGAATTGAAAAATGTGACATATCGAAATCTAACATGAAATACTACTGTACTACTATTATGGCTTCCGGTAGACTTTTTTGTGATATCATTTTTGTAGTTTCTTTGATTACATGATGTTAAATAAAAGATCAAAATTAATGTTCCTATAGTTTGTTTTTTTTAATTATGTCTCAATCCTAAAATTCTAGGTGATGCAAAACTTTTGATTGTTTTTTGTTCTAGCGTTCTAGCGTTCTCGCATTCTAGGGTTCTAGTGTTCTAGCATTCTCGTGTTCTAGCGTTCTCGCGTTCTAGCGTTCTCGTGTTCTAGCATTCTCGTGTTCTAGCGTTCTCGTGTTCTAGCGTTCTCGTGTTCTAGTGTTCTTCTGTTCTTCGTCCGGGTCTGGAACAACATTGAAACTCACAGCACGAAATTGACAGCGTTTAGATATTGTCAGGAAAGTAAAGAGAGTTCACAAAGTTCAACTTCAAGCACAAGCAGTTAGGCAAGATATATAAGACAGGCACTCTGGAGTGCTATTGAGAAAAGCTCCCTGAATCCTCTCCTGATGACACATCTCGTCACCTGAGCTTTCTCCCAGAACATCAGGAAACCGATCAGTGTCTGATTCCTGTTTAAAACGAGGTGCTACATCGTTTACATATTCATATATATTCATATATATGCAACTGAATAGTTTGGGGTCAGACTTTAAGAGTATTACATTGCATATCATAGAGGACTTCTAGTGGAAACGTTTGCCATTGAATTTACACTGAAGACGCTGAGAAAGACTTCTAGTGGAAACATTTGCCATTGAATTTACACTGAAGACGCTGAGAAAGACTTCTAGTGGAAACGTTTGCCATTGAATTTACACTGAAGACACTGAGAAAGACTTCTAGTGGAAAATTGAATTTACACTGAAGAAGACGCTGAGAAAGACTTCTAGTGGAAACGTTTGCCATTGAATTTACACTGAAGACACTGAGAAAGACTTCTAGTGGAAACGTTTGCCATTGAATTTACACTGAAGACGCTGAGAAAGACTTCTAGTGGAAACATTGAATTGAGACTTGAGAAAGACTTCTAGTGGAAACGTTTGCCATTGAATTTACACTGAAGACGCTGAGAAAGACTTCTTGTGGAAACGTTTGCCATTGAATTTACACTGAAGCCACTGAGAAAGACTTCTAAAAAAAAACTCACCTTGAGTTTTCTCCGGGCGTTGAATTTCTTGAGACACTCGACGGTCTCCTGCCTGTGCATCATGGAGGCCACGGTGGAGCGTTGCTGTGGAGAGAGACGAGGCACACGGGGCTCAAAACAGAGAACGCAGAGCAGGGCTGGGGAGAGGCTGAGAACGCGTCTAGCACCGCACCCAGCCCTTCAGAAAAGTCTGCCGCTGTAAATCTGCATGATAAAATTGCATCCCCCCCCACTGCCCCCCCCCACGTCCTCTCCCCTGCATTGACCAGAGTTTGACCTGTTCTGTTTTTTCTATGCTGTGCTGTCCCTCTGTGTGCTTTGCAATACTTGCCTGTGCTTTCACGCTTGAGAAACACTTTGATAGCCTTGTACTGTGCTTTAAAATATCGCTCTGTGTTTCATTTCTGTATTGCATGCCAGCTTCTTGACCAGGTCTCCCTTGAAAAAGAGATTTTAATCCCAATGGGATATTCCTGGTTAAATAAAGGTTAAATTATTATTATTATTATTATTATTATTATTATTAGCAGTGTTATAATCATAATCCTCAAAGTCTCTGGAGTGTCGCTGTGTGTGCTGTAGTGCCGGAGCTGTCCTGCAGGGGGCGGTACTCACGCAGACCCAGGGGTGGTTGAGAGCCTCCTGCGCGGTGATCCTCTTGACCGGGTTGATGGTCAGCATCTGGTTGATGAGATTCTTTGCCTCGGGGGTGACTGTGTCCCACTCCGGGGAGGGGAACTGGGGGAGAGAGAGTGGGGGGGGGGGTCTCAGGATCCAGTCGCTGACACTGCTGACTGTGCCCTGCTATCACGACATTTTAAACGCTGTGCCGTTGTTTCATTAAAAAAAAAAAAAAACTGTTTTATTATTTGCTTTTTTATTTGGGCTACCCTTTGATGAGATTGAGAAATTATTATTAAGACACTGAGAATGACGTCTAGTGGAAACGTTTGCCATTGAATTTACACTGAAGACGCCGAGAAAGACTTCTAGTGGAAATGTTTGCCATTGAATTAACACTGAGAAAGACTTCTAGTGGAAACGTTTGCCATTGAATTTACACTGAAGACACAGAGAAAGACTTCTAGTGGAAACGTTTGCCATTGAATTTACACTGAAGACACTGAGAAAGACTTCTAGTGGAAACGTTTGCCATTGAATCTACACTGAAGACACTGAGAAAGACTTCTAGCGGAAACGTTTGCCATTGAATTTACACTGAAGACACTGAGAAAGACTTCTAGTGGAAACGTTTGCCATTGAATTTACACTGAAGACACTGAGAAAGACTTCTAGTGGAAACGTTTGCCATTGAATTTACACTGAAGACACTGAGAAAGACTTCTAGTGGAAACGTTTGCCATTGAATTTACACTGAAGACACTAAGAAAGACTTCTAGTGGAAACGTTTGCCATTGAATTAACACTGAGAAAGACTTCTAGTGGAAATGTTTGCCATTGAATTTACACTGAAGACACTGAGAAAGACTTCTAGTGGAAACGTTTGTCATTGAATTTACACTGAAGATCTGAGAAAGACTTCTAGATTGGAAACGCTTGCCATTGAATTTACACTGAAGACACTGAGAAAGACTTCTAGTGGAAACTTTTTTTTCATTGAATTTAACTGTCCCTCTGAGAAAGACTTTAGTGGAAATGTTTGCCATTGAATTTACACTGAAGACACTGAGAAAGACTTTACTGTGCTTAAAAAACGTTTGCTGTGTTTGAATTTACATTGAAGACAGCTGAGAAAGACTTCTAGTGAAAAAGAGATTTTAATCCCAATTGAATATTCACTGTTCAAATAACGGTTGAGAATGACTATTATTAGTGGAAACATTTATTATTGATTATTCACACTGAAGACGCTGAGAATGACTTGTACTCAAGCGTTTGTCGTTGAGTTTATTACATCTGTTTGAGCATTTCTAGATTCAGCAGGGCTCAGTGTTTAACAGGTCAGTGGTTCTTCGTGGATGGCTATACCGTGCATTGACCAGAGTTTGACCTGTTCTGTTTTTTCTATGCTGTGCTGTCCCTCTGTGTGCTTTGCAATGCTTGCCTGTGCTTTCACTCTTGAGAAACACTTTGATAGCCTTGTACTGTGCTTTAAAATATCGCTCTGTGTTTCATTTCTGTATTGCATGCCAGCTTCTTGACCAGGTCTCCCTTGAAAAAGAGATTTTAATCCCAATGGGATATTCCTGTTCAAATAAAGGTTAAATAATAATAATAATAACAATAATAATTATTATTATTATTATTATTATTATTATTATTATTATTATTATTATTATTATTACCGGGGCAGGGTCCCCCTGTTACTCACATCGTAGGCGCCAGCTTTGATCTGCTGGTAGAGTTTGTGTTGATCTTCATCCCAGAAAGGGGGATACCCCACGAGAAGGATATACAGGATCACCCCTAAAATGAAAGCCACCGCAGACACACAGATCAATACACCAATACACCAACACATCAACACATCAACACATCAACACATCAACACATCAACACATCAACACATCAACACATCAACACATCAACACATCAACACATCAACACATCAACACATCAACACATCAACACATCAACACATCAACACATCAACACATCAACACATCAATACATCAACACATCAACACATCAACACATCAATACATCAATACATCAACACATCAACACATCAACACATCAATACAGGCAAAGAAACAAGACGTCAGACCTACAGCTGCGGCAAACGTTTAGCAACACCGAGAATTTTACGATTGAGACAATTAACAATATATATATATATGAACATAATTCAGATCCTTTATTTAACATCATGTAATCAAAGACACTGCAATATCACTACTGGAAGCCATAACAATAGTTCAGTAGTGTTTCATGTTAGATTTCGAAATGTGATCTTTTTTTCAATTTTTTTCAATGTGATCTTCCTCAGTATTACACTGAAGAAGATGAGAAAGACTTCTAGTGGAAACGTTTGTCACTGAATTTACACTGAAGACGCTGAGAATGACTTCTAGTGGAAACGTTTGCCATTGAATTTACACTGAAGACACTGAGAAACACTTCTAGTGGAAACGTTTGCCATTGAATTTACACTGAAGACGCTGAGAAAGACTTCTAGTGGAAACATTTGCCATTGAATTTACACTGAAGACGCCGAGAAAGACTTCTAGTGGAAACGTTTGCCATTGAATTTACACTGAAGACAATATGAGAGAAAGACTTCTAGTGGAAACCTTTGCCATTGAATTTACACTGAAGACACTGAGAAAGACTTCTAGTGGAAACGTTTGTTCATTGAATTTACACTGAAGACACTGAGAATTTTTTCTAGTGGAAACGCTTGCCATTGAATTTACACTGAAGACACTGAGAAAGACTTCTAGTGGAAACGTTTGTCACTGAATTTACACTGAAGACGCTGAGAGAGACTTCTAGTGGAAACGTTTGCCATTGAATTTACACTGAAGACACTGAGAAAGACTTCTAGTGGAAACGTTTGTTATTGAATTTACACTGAAGACGCTGAGAAAGACTTTAGTGGAAACATTTGCCATTGAATTTACACTGAAGACTCCGAGAAAGACTTCTAGTGGAAACGTTTGCCATTGAATTTACACTGAAGACTTCGAGAAAGACTTCTAGTGGAAACGTTTGCCATTGAATTTACACTGAAGACACTGAGAAAGACTTCTAGTGGAAACGTTTGCCATTGAATTTACACTGAAGACGCTGAGAAAGACTTCTAGTGGAAACGTTTGCCATTGAATTTACACTGAAGACGCTGAGAAAGACTTCTAGTGGAAACGTTTGCCATTGAATTTACACTGAAGACACTGAGAAAGACTTCTAGTGGAAACGTTTGCCATTGAATTTACACTGAAGACGCTGAGAAAGACTTCTAGTGGAAACGTTTGCCATTGAATTTACACTGAAGACGCCGAGAAAGACTTCTAGTGGAAACGTTTGTCGTTGAATTTACACTGAAGACGCTGAGAAACACTTCTAGTGGAAACGTTTGCCATTGAATTTACACTGAAGACCCTGAGAAAGACTTCTAGTGGAAACGTTTGCCATTGAATTTACACTGAAGACACTGAGAAAGACTTCTAGTGGAAACGTTTGTCATTGAATTTACATTGAATTTACACTGAAGTTGCCATTGAAGAAACACTGAAGACACTGAGATACTTCTAGTGGAAACGTTTGCCATTGAATTTACACTGAAGACACTGAGAAAGACTTCTAGTGGAAACGTTTGCCATTGAATTTACACTGAAGACGCTGAGAAAGACTTCTAGTGGAAACGTTTGTCGTTGCACTTTGTTTTTAGTTCCTCTTGGACTTACCGCATGCCCAGATATCCACGGGTTTTCCGTACGCTTCTTTCCGCAGCACCTCGGGAGACAGGTATCCTGGCGTTCCGGCAAATCCTGGGAAAGGACAGGGAGCGTGAGTCGGGAACGCAGCCACAGAAACACGCTGACAGAGACTGAGTCACGCCGGGGCTAGCGACACTACTGCTAGCACTGTTAGCAGCAGCAGTCATGTTATTATCAGTATTAGAATTATACACAGCCTGCACCGGACCTTGTGTTGTGCAGTGCCCCCTGCTGTGACTAAGTGTGGCTCAGTGTGTCTCAGTGTGTCTCAGTGTGGCTCAGTGTGTCTCTGTGTGGCTCAGTGTGGCTCAGCGTGGCTCTGTGTGGCTCAGCGTGGCTCTGTGTGGCTCAGCGTGTCTCTGTGTGGCTCAGCGTGGCTCTGTGTATCTCAGTGTGTCTCTGTGTCTCTGTGTGTCTCAGTGTCTCTGTGTGGCTCAGCGTGGCTCAGTGTGTCTCTGTGTGGCTCAGCATGTCTCTGTGTGGCTCACCGTGGCTCAGTGTGTCTCTGTGTGGCTCAGCATGTCTCTGTGTGGCTCAGCGTGGCTCTGTGTATCTCAGTGTGTCTCTGTGTCTCTGTGTGTCTCAGTGTCTCTGTGTGGCCAGGAGCAGGCTCAGTGTGTCTCTGTGGTTGATGAATTTGAGAAAACCGAACCATGCCTGCTGCTCTCCTGCACCGATGGCCCCAGGGGGGGTTAATCTAAAACCTCTTTTCCCTCCGTCTGTAATTTAAAGCTGTGTTCTGAAACCAGAGGCCCAGTTCACAAGACTTTAGAGGACTGTTTTTTCAGGTAAGACTGCAGGGCTGGGAATCAGACTCCTATTGCACAGCAGTGTCACCCAGTCCAGGTTTTACTACCAGCTTGATCAGCCCACAGTGTGTCTGCCTGTAAGAGTTTAAACGCTGTTTTGAAAAGAGGCCCAGTAAACAAGAAAAAAAAAAAACTGTTTCAACAGGTAAGACTGCAGGGCTGGGAATCAGACCCCAAAGAACCAAGTGTCACCCATTCCATTTTTTTCTTATATTTCATTTCATTTCCAGCCCAAAAAAAATATTAACATTGATTTTTTTTTTCTTCTGAAAATAATATTGGATTAGAGAGACTGGAGAGAGGAATTGCGCAATGCTGATCAAATCCACTGCAGAGAGGCAGAGAGATTCTTAACACAGCCCGCGTTAACCCTTCACAGCCTGGATCTCCTGGGAGCTGCAGAATGGAGATGGGGCGAGGAGAGATCAAACCAGAGATCAAACCAGTGCAGGGTTTACACTGAATCCACGAGACTAATAATGATGGTGAGAATAATAATGACAATGATAGTAATGATAATGATGGGGCAGCGGTGTGGAGTAGTGGTTAGGGCTCTGGACTCTTGACCGGAGGGTCGTGGGTTCAATCCCAGGTGGGGGACACTGCTGCTGTATCCTTGAGCAAGGTACTTTACCTAGACTGCTCCAGTAAAAACTCAACTGTATAAATGGGTAATTGTATGTAAAAATAATGTGATATCTTGTAACAATTGTAAGTCGCCCTGGATAAGGGCGTCTGCTAAGAAATTGATGATAATAATAACTTACTATGCAAGGGAGTCATTATTATTCTTCTTCTTCTTATTATTATTATTATTATTAAGCTCCTAGAATGAATGTAAAACCTGGACTGACTCACACTGCTCTGCAATGGGATCTCTGAGCAGAGAATCCATCAAACTTACAACAACACGCTCAGCAAATCCTCAGCTGATGCGCTATCCTTGCACTATTGCACTGCTAACATGTCACTGCAGATATAACTTGCTGTGATCCTAACTGGCTGCATCCTAGTTCATATTGTATTCTAGCTGTATTATTATTATTACACTGACTGTAAACTACACTGTGTTTAAATATGAAGCTTGCATTGTAACCCTGTGCTGCCCTGGAACACCTGTGTGAGTCACCTTGGATAAAGGCATCTGACAAATAAATAAATAAATGGAAAAAGAAAAAGGCTCTCGTTTTGCTGCTAAAGCTACACCTGCACAGGTATCCAGGGAGGGAAGGGTTAAGTGCGCCCTGTACGTTATTGGGTTTTATTTTTAAGATTGTGTTACCGGTGCTGTTGAGATGGAGCGCCCCCCCCCCCTGCCCCAGATAGAGGCAGCCCAGCGCATGACTCCCTGTCTGCTCAATCGGAGTCACTGCACCCCTGAGCTGCATTGCAGCTGCCTCGATGCTTCACTTATTTTTTCATTATTTTGTTATAATGCAGAGGTGCGAATCTCCACTCAAATCAAACCTGCTTTTCCTGAACGACGACCTTATAAATCATTAACAGCAAATCAGTCAGTTCTCCCCCCATGCGAGTCCCCTGGCTGTACTAGGCTTGGATGGTTTCCTTTTTAATACCTCTCTGTGCTTTACAGTGCTTCCCTATGCTTTACCAGACCTCTCTGTGCTTTACAATGCTTGCCTATGCTTTACCAGACCTCTCTGTGCTTTACAGTGCTTCCCTATGCTGTTTTACCATACCTCTGTGCTTTTACAATGCTTCCCTATGCTTTACCAGACCCTCTGTGCTTTACAATGCTTCCCTATGCTTTACCAGACCTCTGTGTTTTACAATTTACAATGCTTTTACCAGACCTCTCTGTGCTTTTACAAATGCTTTTACCACACCTCTGTGCTTTACAATGCTTCCCTATGCTTTACCAAACCTCTCTGTGCTTTTACAATGCTTCCCTATGTTTTTACCATCCCTCTATGTGCTTTACAATGCATCCCTATGCTTTACCAGACCTCTCTGTGCTTTACAATGCTTGCCTATGCTTTACCAGACCTCTCTGTGCTTTACAATGCTTCCCTGTGCTTTACCAGACCTCTCTGTGCTTTACAATCCTAACTGGCTGCATCCTAGTTCATATTGTATTCTAGTAGTATTATTATTATTTGTACTTACTGTAAACTACACTGTGTTTAAATATGAAGCTTGCATTGTAACCCTGTGCTGCCCTGTAACACCTGTGAGTCACCTTGGATAAAGGCATCTGACAAATAAATACATAATACTAATAATAATAATAATAATAATAATAATAATATGCACAGTTGCATCTCATAATTATGACGCGCATCCACATGCAGTACGGTTCTCTTTCTGTACATATTATACAGGTGGGCACTAGAGGGCGCTGGCGCTTACTAGTAGAATGACACCTTGACCGATCTAGCCTGTGTTACACACGTCTAGCAGGCAGGTGGCAGTGAAGAGCCGCTTCTGAACTGACAATTCAAAGCAGCTTCATTAATTAACACAGACTTCTCAAATAAATACAAACACAAGCACAGGGTTAAAGTGATCAAATGATAAAGGAACGATGACGATAATAATAATAATAATAATAATACGGAAACCCCTGTAAAATAAAACTTAATTGCATTTTTTATGGCACAACACAGTAAGTGGACCCCAAACCACAGCATCTTAATCAATCTCTCGAAAGCTACACACGACACACGCATACGCACACGCACACGCAGAGAGGGGATGCCACGCCACGTCACGTCACGTCACATGACCCCCCCCCCCCCCCCCCACCCCACTCACCTTGAGGTCACGGTGCACGACCCCCAGCTGGTGACAGTGAAGCACAGCCTCCACAATCTGCTGGATGCAATGGCTGCATGCAAACACCAGGGGGCGTGTTAGTCCAGGAGAGGAGAGAGGAGGGGAGGGGAGGGGAGGGGAGAGGGGAGGAGACAGGAGAGGAGAGGAGGAGAGGAGAGGAGAGGAGGAGAGAGGGAGGGAGGAGAGAGGAGGGGAGGAGGGGAGAGGAGAGGAGAGAGGAGAGGAGAGGAGGAGAGGAGGAGGGAGGGAGGAGGAGGAAAGGAGGGGGAGGAGGGGAGGAGGGGAGAGGAGAGGAGAGAGGAGGGAGGAGGGAGAGGAGAGAGGAGAGGGGGAGGGGACAGGAGAGAAGAGAGGAGGGGAGGGGGGGAGAGGAGAGGAGAGGAGAGGAGGAGAGGAGAGGAGAGGAGGAGAGGGGATGGGAGAGGAGGAGGGAGAGGAGAGGAGAGGAGAGGAGGAGAGAGGGAGCGCTATAGTCACATGCATACACTTTATATAAATATACATAAATACATACATACATATACACACAGACATACACACAATACACGTACACACACACACACATATATATATATATATATACACACTGACAAATATATATTGACATTATATGTATATATAGGTTTGGAAGGAGGTGTAACTGCAGTGCACAAAAATTAAACAAGTACTTTTTTTTGGGGGGGGGATATTTACACAAAAGGCTTAATTGATTGAAAAAACATTTCTTTCAGGACGTTTGGGACAACACAGCACAGTGAACTTTCCACACGGCTGAAAAAGGGCTTTTTGTCCGAAACGACATGAAATAAAAAACAAAAAATCATTTATCATTTAAGCCTTTTGTGTAAAGCCAAAAAATCTAGAGAGAGAGAGATAGATACACACACTGTAGCCTCTTACAGTTTGATAGGAGACAGAGACAGACAGAGAGACAGAGACAGAGACAGAGACAGAGAGAGAGAGAGAGAGAGACAGACAGACAGAGACAGAGACACAGACACAGAGAGAGACAGACACAGAGAGAGAGAGACAGACACAGACAGAGAAAGAGAGAGACAGAGAGCGACAGACAGAGAGACAGACAGAGAGAGAGAGAGAGAGAGAGAGAGAGAGAGAGAGAGAGAGAGAGAGAGAGAGAGAGAGGATGAGATCTGCTAATGATCTGGGCTGTATTATTGTTCAACAAATTCCACAGAAATGGTGAAATCCACGATAACCGTGGATAAAAAATACAGCCTTACTGAAATCTCAGAGAAACAGGCTTCTGTGAACAGACAGCTCTGTGGAGAGACTCTACACAGCGGCGTTCTCAAAGAGTTCAAAATTATGAAAAAATAAACTTCAATATCACAAAACTGATTGACAAATCAACTGGAGAGAACTTCTGCCTTTATAGCATTGCATCCTAGTTCATATTGTATTCTAGTAGTGTTATTATTATTACACTGACTGTAAACTACACTGTGTTTAAATATGAAGCTTGCATTGTAACCCTGTGCTGCCCTGGAACACCTGTGTGAGTCACCTGGGATAAAGACGTCTGCCTGATCGATAAATAAATAAATAAATAAATAAATAAATAAATAATTCTAATGTAAAACAGGTGTTTTTTTTTCTTTCTTCAAAAAAATAGGAGTTAATTAAAAACTGAATTTAAAAAAGGTTTACAAATATAACGCCTGTTTTATGAATAACGTCGAGAGCGAGAGAGACAGAGAGAGTGAGGGAAAAAGAGAGGGAGAGAGAGAGACAGAGATAGACAGATACAATGATAGACTCTGTAGACAGACAGATAAAGAGAGATAGACAGTTTATAGATAGATAGATAGATAGATAGAGAGAGAGAGAGAGATAGATAGATAGATAGAGAGATAGATAGATAGATAGATAGATAGATAGATAGATAGATAGATAGATAGAGAGATAGATAGATAGATAGATAGAGAGATAGATAGATAGATAGATAGATAGATAGATAGATAGAGAGATAGATAGATAGATAGATAGATAGATATAGATAGATAGATAGATAGATAGATAGAGAGATAGATAGATAAATAGATAGATAGATAGATAGATAGATAGTCTTCACTGACTGAAGCACAGCAAACTCGAACAGAAAATAAAAACTACAAGTGTTTAAAATGCCTTCGAAAGACTCCTTGAGAAATCCAAAGAGCCTTTTTACTGCGAAGGATCGCCAGCAACTGGAAATACAAAACAAACCGAGGAGGCGGGAGGAATCCCTACTTCGAGCTTCAAAAACTTTCCAGGCTTTTGAGAAAAAGACTCCGAATCTCAGCCCTCGGAGGAACGGGAACCCGCTTCGTTTTTTGTCTTTTGAAGACGAAGAAGAAGAATCGGAAAGAAATGCAATTTATCGAATCCCGTTGGAAACGTCCCAAAGTTGTTTTAATAAGAAATCAATTCCATACGTAAACGCACCTCTTGATCCCGCGCTCCGATGATCTGCCTCCGTGCAGCGTTTCTGATTTCGATTCATGAACGACTAAAGACTGATTTTCATAACCCGACTTACAAACATCATTGTTTGGTCAATTCTACGTTTTATCATTCTTATTAATTACTAATTTCTTCAATTGTATTATTCCGATTCTTTATTATTATTATTATTATTATTATTATTATTATTATTATTTTGTAATGTTTTCTACCTCTGATGCTACAGGCCTCTCTCTGTTTTTAACTGACATGCAAAGTGCTTTGAGATGCTGTGGCGTGAAAGAGGCTCTTTAAAATAAAATAACTTGGAATTGAAAATTTAATTAATTCTTTATTCCAGTCAGTTTTTAGATTGACTATGAGGGGAGGGGGGGGGGGGTGAGGGGAGGGGGGGGGGGGGGGGGAGGGGGGGGGAGGGGGGGGGGAGGGAGGAGGGTGAGGGGAGGGGGGGGAGGAGGGGAGGGGGGGAGGGGAGGGGGGGGGGGGAGGGGGGAGGGGGGAGGGGGGAGGAGGGGGGGGAGGGGGGAGGGGGAGGGGGGGGGAGGGGGGGGGGGGAGGGGGGGGAGGGGAGGGGAGGAGGGGGGGAGGGAGGGGGGAGGGGAGGGGGGGGAGGGGGGGAGGGGGAGGGGGGGGGAGGGGGGAGGGGGGAGGGGGAGGGGGGAGGGGAGGGGGGGGGGGGGGAGGGGGGGGGAGGGGGGGGGGGGGGGGGGGGAGGGAGGGGGGGGGGGAGGGGGGAGGAGGGGGAGGGGGAGGGGGGGGAGGGGGAGGGGGGGAGGGGGAGGGGGGGGGGGGGGGGAGGTATTAGTGGTTTGTATTGTGAATAGAGCCAGATATACATCCATGCATCTATTCTTTATTATTATTACATATCAATAAAATAATAATAATAATACATACAGGAAATCTAAAATTATATCAACAGAAATTAAAAAAAAATAAAAACAATAACATATTAAATAAAATCAGCAAGCAAACAAACACAAAATTAATTGATTAATCGATTAAGTATAAGGGTTAAAACACGCGCACACGCACACGCACACACACACGCACACGCACAGACAGGCAGCAGTGGAATTTGGACACAGCTTTCAGACATTGCCAGAGAAATCTGAGGGAGGGGGGAGGAGGGAGGATGGAGGGGGGGGGCTTGGTGCTGTGTTAGTGAATGCGCCCCCCCCCCCGCCCCCTCCTGGGGGGTCTGCTTGGAGGGGGATCAAAGGAATTGGGACGGTACTGACCTTCAGATCTCTATGCACTATGTCATGCTGGTGAATGTGAGAGACACTGTCTAGAATCTGCAGTAAACAGTGACTGTGGAAACAAAACAGAGGGAGGGGGGAGAGGGGAGGGGGGGGGGGGAGAGGAGGAGAGGGGGGGGGGGGGGAGAGGGAGAGGGGGGGGAGGGGAGGGGGAGGGAGGGAGAGGGGAGATGGGAGGGGAGAGGGGGAGGGGAGGGGAGGGGGAGGGAGGGGAGAGGAGAGGGAGGGGGGAGGGGGGAGAGGGAGGGAGAGGGGAGGGATGGAGGAAAGGAGAGGAGAGGGGAGAGGGAGGGGGAGAGGAGAGGGAGAGGGAGGGGGAGGAGAGGAGAGGGACAGAGGGAGAGGAGGGGAGGGGAGAGGAGAGGAGGAGAGGGGAGGAGGGGGAGGGGAGGAGGGAGGGGGGGGGGGGGGGGGGGAGAGGGGGAAGGATGGAACAAAGAAAACACAGAAATGTGTAAAGATGGGAAAGATGAGTTTGGAAAATGAAAAGAGGGAGGGAAAAGAGAGAGAGAGAAGAGAGGGGAAGGGAGAGGGAGGGGAGAGGGGGGGGAGGAGAGAGGGGGAGAGGTTTTAGGTTTTGGGGTTCAGAGAGAGGGAGGGAGAGAGAGGGGAGAGAGGGAGAGGGAGAGAGAGGTCAGGAAAAGAGAAAACAGAGGAGAGAGAGGATGGAGGAGATACACAGGGAGAGAGAGGGAGGAAAGAGAGGGGGGAAAAGAGGAAAGAGACACAGAATGGAGATCAGAGACGGGTTGGGAGAACGCAGGGGAGAGGGGGGAGGGAGGGGGGTAACCCAAACCAGGGTTTGGAATAATGGGGGCATTTTGGGGGGTTGGAGGGGGTAGGGTTTGGGGTTCTAAGAGGGGGGGATGGGACAGAGACCAGAAAAACAATGAATGTCATGAAAAGACAAAACAGCAATTACAGGATGTACCCAAATACACACTGTCACCCCAACAAGAGAGAGGGTTTTTCTTGGAGAGATGCACAGGAATGAAAGGAGGACCCCAGAACGCACTGAATCACACCATTAACCCAAACCAGGGTTTGAATAATCCGCCAGATGCTCAACAGAAAAACGGACAAATTGGAAAAAAATATTTTGGAATCTATACACAGACTGGAGGATCCCCTTGATGTTTTATCACAGTAGGGAGCAGATTCTAAATCACAGGTAAATCCCCATGAGAATGGTCTTGCTTCATGCAAAGAGGAATGAAACCTGCTGAATAACATATTATTTGAAGGGGATCAAATCAACCCCCAGATGCTCAACAGAAAAACGGACAAATTGGAAAAAATTTTGAAAAAGGAGAGCTGTTTGGGGTTTCCACATGAGGCTTCGCTTGAGTGATTCTAAATCCCAGGTAAACCATGACGCATGGTCTTCACCGCTGGAGACTGGACAATTATGCATATTATTTGAAGGGGTAGGGGGATCAAATCAACCCCTGTGCTCTTACCCAAAATAATAATGACCCGCTATTCAAAAAGAGAGAGGACCTCTGATGAGGACACAGACAATGCTTCCCTATGCTTTACCAGACCCTCTGGGCTTTTACAATGCTTCCCTATGCTTTTACCAGACCTCTCTGTGCTTTTACAATGCTGCCTTTTATGTTTTTACCAGACCTCTCTACAGCTGTTTTACAATGCTTCCCTATGTTTTACCAGATCTCTGTGTTTTCAATGTGTTTTACAATTACAATGCTTCCCTATGAATTACCAGACCTCTGTGCTTTTACAATGCTTCCTATGTTTTACCAGACCTTTGTGCTTTCAATGGGTCATGTTTTTACCACATTACTTTTGCTTCCTGAGTGGACCAGACCCTATGCTTTACCATGAAATGTCTTTTAAATGCTTCCCCTATGTTTTACCAGACCTCTGTGCTTTTACAATGCTTCCACTTTTACCCCACCTCTGTGCTTTTACAATGCTTCCCTATGCTTTACCAGACCCTCTGTGCTTTTACAATGCTTCCCTATGCTTTTTACCAGACCTCTGTGCTTTTACAATGCTTCCTCATTTTACCAGACCCTCTGTGTTTTTACAATGCTTCCTTATGCTTTACCAGACCTTGGCATGCTTCCCTATGCTTTTACAATCCTAAATGCTTTACCAGACCTCTCTGTGCTTTTACAGACTTTTACAATGCTTTACCTTCCCTATGTTTTATAATTTTTTACAATGCTTCCCTATGTTTTTTACCAGTGCTTTACAATGCTTCCCTCATGCTTCCCTCTGTGCTTTTACAAGATGTTTACCAGACCTCTGTGCTTTACAATGCTTCCCTGTTTTTTTACCAGATGACAACCTGTGCTTTGAACCTGTGCTTTTACTGAATCATTTTTACCAGACTCTGTGTTTTACAATGCTTCCCTATGCTTTTACCACACCCTCTGATGCTTTTACCAGACCTCTGTTTTTACAATGCTTCCCATGCTTTACCATGCTTTCACTGTGCTTTGTTACACTTTGCTGTGCTTTTACTGGGGGAATCT